>JAOWBW010001032.1:45811-100416 GCA_026119855.1 Campanula takesimana | reverse complement strand
TAATGTATATCTGTTGCTCCGATACTTGCGGTAGTGACAGGTCCAAATAAATCCATATGTAGTAGCTGCAAACATCTTGAAGTTGACGGAGTCGTCTTGCTGGAGAAAGATGATTTTGGTTGTTTGCCTAGTTGACATGCTGAGCACTTTTCATCGTGGTGATCAGCTACCTTGGGTAGACCACGAACTAGATTTTCTCTACCAATCTTGGAGAGATACTTGAAGTTTAAGTGACTTAGTCGTTTATGCCAAAGCCAACTATTTTCGCTAACATTCTTTGCTACAAAACAGAGATTAGAAGAAATACAAGTAGAATTAAAGTCAACAATGTAAACATTTTTCTTACGAATCCCTTTGAGCAAAGTGACGCCGGAGTTGCCATCCTTGATAAGACAAGAGTTGAAGTGAAGTGGGATTGCAATCCTTTGTCGCAAAATTGTGAGATTGAGAGAAGATTGTGTTTTAGACCGGTAACTAGAGAAACATCTTGGATTGTTATTTTTCCTTTTTGATGACTCCATAACCGATAGTCTTTCCTTTGCTGTTGTCGCCAAAAGTAACTGCTGGACCTTTTTCATTACGGACACTTTCCAAAAGGTTGATATCTCCAGACATATGCCTTGAGCATCCACTGTCGAGATACCATAAACTTGTAGTTTCATTGGAGTGGCCGGCCATTAGGCAGAGGACCTACAAAATAAACATTTAAGATCGAGGTCCCCTTTATTATTTGGGTCCTAAAGATTAGAAGCTTTTGACAACCCACACTTGCCTCACAGAAGGGTTTAAACCTTCTAGGATTGGGTGTGAATCTTAAAAGACATTCAGCAGCCTTGTGACCATAATCATCACACACAGAACAATGGTGGAAGCCACCCAACTGAGGGTTAACAAACTTCGTTGAAGTCTTCAGCACAACATCATTTACTGGTATGGATGAGGTCGCCTTTACAAAGTTCATCCACATGAACTTTGCCGCCTTGCCACTACCCGCGGTCGTCGGTTTCCTTGCGGTAGCCAACTTCCTTGGTGCGGTCGACTGACCTCGCGGCAAGTACATGCGGTCGGGAGACTCAGCAACCTTGCTAGTGCTTGCCGCAGCAGCAGGTTCATCCATGGCAATACCTTTCAACTTTGCCTTGCCAGTTTGTTTCTTAGGGTAGACATAATTGAACACTAGTTTCTTCTTTGGTTCTTGTCCTACACCCTTTGAAACATGATGTTTAGCCTTCGACTCTTCCAAAGTTTGCTGCGTAAATTTCTCATCTCTTTCACAACAAGATGCACATTTAAAGTTGTCACTAGTTTGGAATCCCAAGCCTTCTTTATCACCACTAGACTTTTGGGATTCTAGTATTTGTTCCATTGTGACACGAGAATTGGTCCACTCATTAGTGATCCGTTTAAGGTCATTTATCTCAGCAACCAATTCATCGTTTTTAACTTTAAATATGACATTTTGTTCTTCTAAGAAACGGTTTCGATCAGTAAGAGGAGTCATACTCTTGATCTGCTCCTTAAGGAGGGTGAGTTCAGATCTTAGTAGAGTTTTCTCCATCTTAAGCTGGGAAATCTCTTCAGTTGAAAGTGCTAAAGCTTCCTTCATGCCAGAAAACTTACTAATTACATGTTCAGCTTTCATAAACATCTTTCTTGTTCGTCGGGGGAAATGTCAAACTTGACTTGTGGAGTGGTAAGCAGAACTTCCTTCACCTTGGGATTGTATTGAGCATTTTTTGCTGCACTTACATCACATCTAGAAAATAGAAGATCGCCATTCCTTTGAACTGGAGTTAGGAATCCCTTTTCAGCAAGTTCATCAGCCGTATAGCTTATCCGTTTAGGTTTTGCATTTGGTGAGCGACGATTTTCATTATCATCCTTATCATCAGAATGAAAGACCAAACAAATGTGACCTTCTTCAGAATCCTCGTTGCTTTCATCAGAATCTGACTCTATCCAGGTAGCTAACTCTTTTGTGGCAGAGTCCTCTTCAGCGACCATTCCCTTTTGCTTCGAGTATCTAGGAGTGAAGTTGCTTTTCTTCTTCATGTACTCGAATTTGGGAATTGGACATTCTGATGCGAAATGACCGGGTTTCCTGCAATTAAAACAAATGAGATCCTCTTTCTTCTTGGAGAAGTTGGAGTACTCTTTCTTATTTATTGAGCTGCTCCTTGAGAACCTTGCTGGAGCTTTGCTTGATGATCCGGGCCTTGCTGATTTTCTGAACTTTTGAAATCTTTTCACGAACATAGCAAAGTCATCATCGTCCATATCTAGTAATTCAGACGTGGAGATTTTTGGATCTTCTTCTTCGACCATTTCTTCCTTTTTAGCGACCAACGACAAGTTCTTTGTTTTTCCTTCCATTTCTTCAATGTTGTGGAGCTTGATATCAAAAACCTTGAGGTTGGCATAGAGGCTTCTGAGTGACATATCATCTAGTAACTTGGTATCTTCAAGAGTGTTTCCTTTATGAAGATATTGAGAACCAAGAGCGGCTAGAAAATTAACATTGATTTCTTTCTTGGTAAGCTTCTTCCCAAGTGCGGTGTAAGTACTCACGATCTCACAATAACGATCATATGTGGCTCTGAGTGATTCACCGGGGATTTTGGCAAAGTTGTTGAATCTTCTTTGAATTGCAAACTTTTTGCTTTCTTTGCAAGCTTGATCTCCTTCGATGTAATCTTCAATTGCATCCCAAAGTTCTTTTGCGGTAGCACATTCTATGATTTGTCGACACTGAGATGTACTCAAAGTACTTAGGAGTATGCTCTTTGCTTTCACATCCATTCCAACTAGTCTTTTCTCTTCATCTGTCCATTCAGCTTTTGGTTTCTTGATCGACGGTGTGTCTGCATTGGTTTCTGGATTCGGATTTGCTTTCATTGGGAAGTATGGTCCAATGGTAAGACAATCGCCGAGCTGCTCGTCCATGGAGTAGAAATGAGTTAGAATGATGTGCTTCCATACGTCAAAGTTATCTTCGTCAAACGCTGGAACGTGAGTGAAGTTACCGTTGCCATAGTTTTCTGACTTGCCATTTTGAATCGGCACCCAAGCTGTTAAGCTTGAAAAACAGAGGTTTTATAAAGGTGTTTGCTCTGATACCACTTGTTGGTCCCAAAGACACAACAAGGGTATGAAAAGAGGCTAGAGGGGGGGTGAATAGCCTATTTAAAATTATCAACCCTTTTTCAAAATTCAACCTTATGCTTACTTTAGAATTTTATGGTCAAGTAAAAACCACTAGTTCAAAGTAAAATGCATAGCGGAAGTTTTCGATAAAACGAAGTAGAGTTGGTTTTGAAGTTAAAAACTGCTAGGTAAGCAAATAGTGCGGTCAGCAATATTGCGGTCGGCAATATTGCGGTCAGCAATATTGCGGTCGGCAATATTGCGGTCGGCAAAGATGGAGATTTGAAAGGATCAATTTGCGGTAAGCACTGCGGCAAGCAATGCGGCAAGGTAACCTTGCGGTCAGCTATGTGCGGTCGGCAAAGGTTACTGACGAGGTAGGTTGAAAATGAAGTTTTGTGTCAGTGAGTTTTGGCAAAAGATAAGTAGTCAGAAGTAGTAACTTAGGTAATAGGCAAGCAACAAACACAATTCACAATCGTTTGATTATCTGGAAAGATCAAAACACTAAACGACAAACAAAGTCAATATGAACAATAAAACAATTGCAGAAAGTAAATTTGCAGAAGTAAATGACACAATGATTTGGAAAGGTTCGATCTATTAAAAGATCTACGTCCTTTACCAAGATGGTCAGTCTTGGATTTTGAATGGAGGATATATTGATTCTTCTTGAGTACAAATTACAAAGATGAAGTATTGAATCAACACCTACTTTCTATGAAGAACAAATCCTAGACTTAGACCGGTGTATCCCTAATGATGCAATCTATGTGATTGATCAATCGGGGTGTGTGTGTGTAAGAATCAATAACTCTATTTAATCTATATGATTGAGAGCCTAATGAATCTTTAAGTGTTGCTGGGCTTGAGATTTGATTTGCTTGAAGGTTGCTGGGGATCTTTGAAGATTTGAAGGCGAAGTCTTGAAGATTCAAATGATTCTGGAAATCTTGAGTATGATCTTCAATCACCAAGAATTTCGACAGCAATTTCTCTCTTTTTATCTCAGCACTCTTCAATGAAGAGTTCAAGGTCTATTTATAGCCTTGGGTTTAGAAATAGCTGTTGGAAGATGATGAGCTGGAGCATTCTGATTGGAGCTTATATCTTTGTCTTGTAGTTGCAGAAGTTAGTGGTCCAGATGTACTATCTTGTACGACCAAATTCAAATTTGAATTTGTAACGTTTAAATCAAGTTTGTCTTTACTTGGTCTTGATGCGGTCGCTTAGTCTGCGGTCGCCTAGTTGTGGTAAGCAGACTTAGCCATTTTCAGAAAATCAACAACAGCAATATTCTTCAAAATTTGAGGGGCTAATCTTCTAAGCCTAGCTAAACTAAAAATGGACTAAACTAATGAAGTTATAAAACTTCTTACAATTAAACCTAAAGTCCACAAAAAGTAAAATAAGGTTATGGGATCAATCAAATCTAGGTAATAGGAGTGGTTTATAATTTTCATACCCAACAGCTACCTTAACACGGTAGTTATAAAGGGTATGATTGGCATAATCGGATTCACGTAGGGAAGAATAATAAGCTAAATGGATTTGTCCCTCTTCGGAGAGATGTCAAGCTTGGGCCTCTCGTAGGAATGATGTTGATGAAATGTTCGGCCGGACTCAAATGAATTGATTGGATCAATGTCATTTGGATTATCAACATATTCGGAATCGAGAAAGTATTGAACAAAACAAGTTGACTGTTTGACCATGACTTGTGTTCAATGACATCGTGGACAAAGGGATTATGACATATTCTAAAGGAATGCGAACTTGTATCTAGTTATACTATTTGGGTAGGTATGACGGTTTGCTAGAACCTAATCATATCTTATGGTTTCATGTTTGAACCAATTGCCAACTTAGTATAATCCTAGAGGGTCACACACAATAGAACGAATCTTAAATAAGGACTATGTTGGAATTTTGGAAATTCTGGAAATCTGGGGAAGTGGGCGACCGCACAGTATGGACTGGGCGGCCGCACACTTAGCTCAGTTTTGTACCAGTTTGTTTCAGATAGTTGTGCGACCGCACAGTGGATTCTGGGCGGCCGCATAGTTCTGTCGGGGGCAGTTTCCTTATTTGTTTTGGAAAAGAATTTTGGACGGGTTTAGACACAAGTTTCCTATTTGGAATAGGTCTAACTTGTATATAAACAACCAAATTCGGGCCAAAACATATCATAGCTTTTGTGCAAGTCTCCAAAGGGTTTGAGAGAGTTTTATTTTGTTCTAAGACATCTTAGATTGAAGAACAAAATAATACACAAACATAATTCCAAAAGGTTCATATTGATTGTGAAAGCGTGTTTCACAATCTTGGTCTAGCAACCAAGATCAAGAAGCTCCTTGATATTCGTTTATGGTGTGGATACCGCTAGAGGGTGAAGCTCATCATCTTCAAAGTTCGTGTTCTTACTTTCTTCGTGATCAAGCTTCATATCTCCACCAAGATCAAAGCTAGAATTCAAAGTCATCAAGGGTTAGTTTTTCCTCTATTCATATTGTTGTATTTGATTTAATCATATGAACGGATCTATGGGCTTTGGGTTTCAAAATTTTAAATGCTAAATTCCGCTGCGCATGTTACTCCGAAACCCAACACTTATGCCATCACACAACTGTGAAATTAATTTATCTATGTTATTTCTAATGTTATGTGACAACAACCATTAAGCATCTAAGAAATTGAGTATCATTTGTAAAAATCGAAAGATAAATTAATTAGTTTTATACTAATTTATGAATAAACGTGAAATGAATGTCTCGGTTTTTAAATTTACACCATTTTATGAATAAACATGAAATTGAGTATCATTTGTGATAATTTGATTTCTCAACGGTTTGAAGATCACGCAACTGTGAAATCCATTGAGAAATGATTTTACTAGTGAAAAATGAAAAATGACACAACTTTGAAAAACACAACTGTGTAATCACATAACTGTGAAATCAGTTTTTACAAGTGAAAAAAATGAAAAAATTGAACAACTGTGAAATGAATGTCTCAGTTATTAAACTCAAACGCATGTGTGAACAAATGTGAAATGAATGTCTCAATTATTATGTTCAAATTCATGTGTGAACAACTCTGAAATGCATGTCTCAGTTATTATAATAATTGTGAAAAATGAGAGATGAATTTATCAGTTTTTACAAGTGAAAAATGAAAAAAATGGCACAACTGTGAAATCAGTTGAGAAATGAATTTATAAGTGAAAAAGAAAAAACGACACAACTGTGAAATCAGTTGAAATGATTTTACAAGTGAAAAATGACACAACTGTGAAATTAATTGAGAAATGAAAAATGATTTTTTTTAAATTTTAACAGTGAAAAATGAAATTTGTATTTCTAAAATTTGTATTTCTAAAATTTGAACTATATGTTGAGTGTAGTTGTTTGATTCGTCTTGACAACACGATTAAAACAATGGTCTCAGATTATTTTTTGATTTCTAAATTTTGAGATATTGTATTTTAAAATTTAGAGAGAAAAAAAAGGAAGAGAGAGAAAAAAGGAGAGAGGAAAATACAGCTGGGAGAAGAAAGCATATGAAAGAAATGTGCTTAGCGTAGATTTTTTTTTTGTCTGCGTATGCCGCATCCCGCATGCGTGAGGGAGTGGGGCATTTTGGTCCAGCAAAAAACTAAGGACTTTTTGGTGAGTTTCAATAATGTTTGTCTTTAGTGGTCGTTTTTATTCTGCTAAGGGACTTATTGGTCAAAGCCTCATTTTTTTAACTTTAGAATTGCTTATGGTATAAAATCAGCTCTAATTAAATACATTGATCTGTTGTGGCAGGGCATACTATTTTTAGTCTGATTGGCATATTTTGGCCTTCTTAATTCTTCGTTTTATTTATTTATTTTTTGTTTACCTATATTTGGCTAAAAGTAAGGTTCTAAAAGCACTAGGCGGTCGCTAGGCGCTGCAGCTGGGTCTAGCGCTTAGGCGGAGCTTAGACGGGATTTAAGCGGGGCCGGTAATTTAGATATAGTTATAATATCTTAGGCGGGAGCAAGACGTTTCATGGACGCCTAGCGCCTAGGCGAGCGACTTTTAGAACACTGACTAAAAGTGAAGGCAACTACCACTATATGGTTATGTGAATAAATATTATGAAAATCATTTTTTTTTTTCTAACAAACAAGCAAAAGTGAGAATAAAAGGTCAAAATTAAATATTATGTGAATCAGTTTTTCTTCTTCTTCTTCTTCTTCTTCTTCTTCTTCTTCATATTTTGCTAATTTGTATTTATCCATCTCATAGTAATGTTTTATTTTTTTTGGTCTGTTTCAAAATAACATTGCAGTTTTAAATAAAATAATAATAAATTAGTCTTTGATAAATGCTTTAGAAAAACATTACATACTCACTCTTAAATTATCATACTCCCTCCGTCCCAAAACACCTTGCACACTTTTAATGATGCACGGGAATTAAGGAGTGAGTATATATAATCAAAAGTATTTGTGAGTGAGAAAGAGGTTGTGAGTATGATAAGTTGAATGAGATTTACAAGTGGGGCCCAAAAGTAAGTGTGTGAGTAGGACAAGTGGGGTATAGAGAATAGAAAAACAATAAATTTTGAACATTTTAGGAAAAGAGAGTTACCAATGGGACACCCAAAAAGGAATAAATGCAAGGTGTTTGGGGACGGAGGGAGTACATATTAGAGCAATAAAATTAGTACTTTATTAGAGGACGGAAGGAGTATATTCTCAGCTCTCGATTCTCGTGTTAGAGAAAAATTATACTCCATCTGTCCCGCTTTAAGGTTCTTAATTTCCTTTTTGTCTGTCCCAATTTAAGGTTCTTACTTTGCTTTATTACCTAAAATGGAAAGTGAGACCCGCTAGTCATTCTCACAACAAGAACTCCCTACCCACTTTATCTCTTCCACTTTACTTTTCATACTCACAACATTTACTTTCTAAATTCTCGTGCAAAGTCAAACTAAGAACTTTAAATTGGGACGGAGGTAGTACAAATTGTTTTGGGATAGAGGGAGTGCCTCATTCATCCCAAAATAAATACAGTATATCATTATCATTTTCTAATTCCGTCTCAAATCTTATATATATATATATATATATATATATATATATTAAAGTTGGTGAAGAGGGTATGGTGTTGCCATGTGGACAAGTCATGGAGGAAGGATGAATTTGGTGATGCCACATCAAATCTATCCTAATAAATAAGTGACTTTTCATTTTTTTCCTATTATCTAATAGTATTAGCTAATAATATTAGTTACTAAATGAGGTAACTATTATAGTTAACTAATAGTAATAGTTAACTATAATAGTTACTATTACTATTATAAGTAACAGTTACTTATTATAGTAACTATTACTATATAAGTATTATTTATTATAATAGTTATCATATAAATTAACTATTATAGTTAACTATTATATCTAACTATTTATTTAATAATTATATTTAACTATTAATAGTTAATTATTATAGTTAAAAATTATACAACTATTATGATTGACGTTTAACTAATATTATTAAATAAAAATATAACGAACAAAATATAATAAAATTAGTAATTAGTTACCCGTGCAGAGCACGGGTCACCCACTAGTGTAAATAAATGTTAATATTTTTGAAAAAAAAAAATTTAAGAGTATTTTTACTTTCTTAAGCGCAACACTCATTAAAATTAGCAAGTACTAGTAAACTAAGGCCTCGTCTGGTGCACGGTTTTACAAACGGAGAATTTTATAAACGGAGCAGTTTTTGAAACGAAGCTTTCCAAAACGGAACATTTTGTCTGTAAATGTGTTTGGTGTATCATCTTAAAACACTAATTTAAAATTTAAACGATTATTTATAAAGACATTTTTACCCTTTTCTTTTTTAAATCTTTGGTTAAACTTTAATAGTAAATTTTAACGGTGATCATGGAATATTAAAAACCTGCGATGCTCGGACTCTTTGGTTTACCCCGTCGTACCCGTGTCAGACTCTTGTATTTTAGTCTTGTTGTGAAGGGTTCAGATGGATAAACCAAAGAGTCCGAGCATCATAGTTAAAAACTATTATTCATAGTATTTTGAAATAGAGCATTTTTATAAATTGATTTTGATTAAAAATAAATTTAAATATTTATTATGAATTGAGGAAATGATGACGCCACGGAATTCTGGGTCAATGTATTGGATGGATATCTGGCTTTTGTTGTCCGGTTCACCTGTTAACACAACAAAGACGATGAAACCGTCAAGGTCAAGGCCGGGTTTGATCCCGGCTTAGACCCTCGGGCGTAAGAGTGAGATTCTCTTGAGTGTCTAAGAACAAGGCGTGGAATACCTTGGGAGAGAAGTTTAGAGTTCTCTGTGTGTTTTTAGTGTGTGTACGGGGTTTTTCATACCTGAGATAGAGGTAGAGAAAAAGCTTATATACCCTCTCTTTTACCCACTGGTCCGACTGCAGGTCTAGGAATAGACTTTACCAACTTGGCCACGTGTCGCCTGGCGACAGGTCGGCAGCCCAGATTGGACAGGCTAAGACCAAGGGATGTCGTGATGTTGACACAGCCGGCGCCGAACATGGCAGGTGGTCAAGGAAGTCCAAGCGCATTTAAGTTGATAGGAGAGCTCTGACCTAGCCATTAATGCTGCCTTTGTGACGGACTCGGCGAGGAGATCCCGAGCTCGCCGAGGTGACGAAGCCCGGATGTGGAGAGGTGCTCAAAAACTCATTTCGGCTCGTAATATCTGGATGATCTCGCTATCATCAGAGAGAGAGGCGAGGTTGACTAGTTTACGGGCATTCGAACGGCTTCTGAGGACGAATCCGGTAACATCCGGTTTAATTCTGAGCCCGGTTCATCTGGTCTGGGCTCTTCAGTGGCCCCTTACTCCGAGCTCGTAATTATTTATGGTTAGAGCGAGGAGTAATCTTTACGGCTTTGCCGAACTCGACGTGACAAAGTCGAGGTCGCCGAGGTGAGAGGAGAGCGTAGTGGAACACACGTGTTGGTCATCGGAGGGGTGGGCCCCTCCTGCCAGCTGACGGTACGGCGCGTCAGTTCCTGAAGCGACGTTTTGTTTTGAGTCGAGAGGGGCACTTATTACCCGCATTGATGACTTTCAAAATAGTGATTCCCGCCTTTTTGTTTTCCAATAAAACGTACTTTTGGGGTGGTGGATTTCGGGTCGGCCCGACCCATCTTCTTCCGTATAAATAGAATACCTTTCACAAATTTCCACCTTTTACAACTTCCAGGGTTCCAACAGTCCTTTTCGTAATTTTCTCGAACTCGTCTGTCAAAGCTTGATAATCCTTCCGAAATCCTCCACTGATCCCTCGTCAGGTAGTTCTTTACTTCGTTTATCTTGTCTTTAGGCTTCAATTTATCTTTTGAGTTGATAATTTTTCGGTAGGATGAGCCTTCTCCCTCCTTCTTACGCCGTCTGTCTAACCACTGGTGGAATTTATCAACGAGTGGTTTATCGGTGGGTTCGTCTCAAGTTAGACATATTACGAGTGCTTGCTACGGCCTACTCGTGGGGCTCTTGGACCCTACCCCGGTTGTGGGAGTCCGGGCCCTTAATTGTTCCGGCGGGTAGACGAGTCAGGATTTTGGGGGGAGAGAGAGAATTAGGGCTTTTTGTTTGTGCCGTCTTAACTCTTTTCCCCGATTCTGTAGATATGGCAGATTCCGCCAAACGTTTAGCTTCCCGGGCGGCCAGGGCTACCGAGGACATTGATTGGCTCGCCATAGGCCTAGAAGATGACGTGACGTTGTCTGAATCTTCGACCCGAAGGGGTAATATTGGTCGCGCCGTCGTTTCTAGTGATGAGGAGGCTAGGTCCCCCGATTTGCCTTTTGGGCCATCTGTTGAGAGTGGTGCCGTCGAGGGTGTGGAACTGAATAATCCCATTCCTATTGATGATGATGACTCTGATACGGAGGAATTGGGCGAAGCTGAACAATTGCGGCGAATGGCCCCGGGGACGGCCGCTCTGGTGAGGCAGAGGGTAGAAATTGTGGACCATTTTGAAGAACCTCATGAGCTGGCGACCTTGCGCCGGACGAGCCAGACTGGGGCCTCTTCCTCTTCTTCTGACCTCGCTAGGGCGAAAGGAAAAGCTAAGGCCCAGGACTCCGAGCAGGATGTCCGAGGTGGGGCTAAAGGCGAGGGAGATTTTGCCAGTCTTTACGGTATTGACACCAGTCTGTTCTGCTTGTCGGATCTCGGGATGAAGGTTTTTGATGATGGTACTTCCTGTCCTTTGTAAGCCAAGGACGCTCGTGAAAGCAACAGGACTTGCATCTTTTTTCAGCCTCAGTTTGACCACGGCCTGAGGCTTCCTTTGGATCCTTTTATCTGCTCCTTTTTAGATTTTTGCCAATGCCTGCCCATGGACCTGAACCCTAATACTTTGAGGGTGTTGACCTCTTTCATAGTGGTGTCTAGAATACTGGGATACGAGCCCAACCTGTCGGCTCTGTTTAGATATTATAATGTCCAGATCACCTCGGGCTCGCTGAGTCTGAAAACGAAAGCTGCCTCCAAAGTGCCTGTTCCCAAAATCTTTACCAAACCCTTTAATAAGTTTGAGACGTGGCAAGTGAGACCTATCATGGTGGACTTCCGAATGGGATGGGGCTTCGGCAAACCGGAGGGCAAGGTTTCAGTCCGCCCCTCGGAGTTCAAGTATCCTCACAAATCGTTGGGGGCTGATTTGACGGCGGCTATTGAGAATTTTTTGGAGATTGATCCAGAGTTGGATGGTAATTCCGTTTTCGACGTGGCCTCCATTATTGATGATGAGAATTTGTTGATCCGAGGTGGGGTGGCTCCAGCTCGCCGACCATACCCTTCATCTTCGCGAGTTCCAATTACTCTTTCAGCTCGGGATCCGGACTGGAGGGTACACCAAGGGCTAGTATTCTCGTTTGAATGCGATTTCTGTGCCAATAATACTCCCTGCACTGACCCCGATCTTGCCGGTCTTTACTCATCTCTATACGCTTTGTTTTTGTGTCAGCGGTTCTCGCTATGTATTAGCTCGGCTGATTGGCTCTCTTTTGGTTTTGACTTTTTTGCAGGACCAAATCCTGAACCCAACATGCCGCCGAGGAAAGTCACTAACTACGGGGCCCTCAAGAGTAAGAAAACAGCAACGGACTTGGAGGCCGCTGCGGCTCGTCAGGCCGCTCTGGGGGGAAAACTGGATGGCAAGTTGCCCATAATTAACAGGGCCGGCGTGCCTGTGTTGGCACCTGTGGGAGGCACCCAAAGCTCAAGGGGAGTGGATACAATTGCGCCGACGCCAACGGTCCCTATTTTTTCAGCCCCGGCGCCTTCTCTCTCTTTGACTCCTCCTACCTCGGGATCGGGTTCAGGGCCCGCCCAGCTTGGGGCATTGGGTAAGAGGCCTGCCTTGATTGAATCTGAATCACCCCCCGTCAAACATTCTAAGCATAGCCGGGAAATCTCTCCTCTTCCCGTGGCCCCTACTTCTGGATCGTATGTTCCTCGCGTCAGGTACCCTGTTATCGGGCTCAAGGATCGCGAGGATGCGAAGGCGAGGGGCTCAGAGCTCGGGAGGGTGACTCCGGAAGTGAGCGGGGTTGACTTTTTGACAGGAGCGCCAAGAATGCCTATATTGGCAACGGGTTGTTGTACCGTTTACATGCCCAGGATTTCACGGAGGCCCTTCTGACCGACAAGAACTTTTATTCTCTGGTAGGCTAAGTTGGCCTGAATTTCACCGAGGTAACCATCTTGCTTTGCTTCTTCGCTAAATTTCCTTTCCCGGTTTCGTAGTTTGGTAAACATTTTTGCTTTTCAGGCTGCCAATTGTATTGACCTTATGAGGCGTAAGGGTGAGGCGGATAGGAGGCAGCTCGACTTAGTCAGCAAACAATGTGCTGACGTGACCACTCAACGGGACGATTTGAAGAAGATCAATGACGTCATGGGCAAAGAGTTGAAGAAAGCCGAAAGAAACCTCCTCGAGAAATCCAAAGAGGCAAACGAACAGGATAGGCGGCTGGCCTCCGTTGTGGACCAGAGAGAGAAAGCTTTGTCTGAAATTAGCCAGATGACTGCAGAAACGCACCAAATTAAGGAGCAATTGGCTTTGGCCAATTCTAAGCTGGCCTCGACGAGCTCCGAGCTGGAGATTTCCAAGACTAGAATTGCCGAACTGGAGGCCATGCCCAGGGGGGTCACTGAGGAGGAGAGGGAACGGATTGAGGTGGCTTTCAAGGCCAAGTTCCTGGCGTCGGACGAATATGACGGGCTGGTTACTGATGCTTCCATTTATCAGTATGAACTCTCCAACCAACAATACGCTCATACCATTGCTCATCAAGGGGGCTTTACGGCTTATGACTTGCTAAGGTACGGGGCTCCGCTTGTCACCGATCCTCAATGCCGCAATGGCCACGCCCTGGTTCCTTTTGATGATGAAGATTTGGCTGCTCAAGTTCAGAGTGCTGCGGAGCGGGGAGAAGTATGGGTGCCTCCCCAAGTTACCGAGGTCACCTATCAGAGTTTAATGGCGAAATTGCAAGAATTGCGCTTCGTGAATGGTGAGACATTACCTCTTCAACCGATTCTGGACCTTATCTTGCAGGATGACCCTCGGCGCCAACGATTAGCCGCAGAGATGCATCTGGGAGAAAGCTCTAATTTGACCGTCAGTACCCCTGTTGTTGAGGCGAGCCCGCCAGATTTCGAGGTGGCAAGGTCCGTAGTTGCGAAAATATCTAAGTTATTGCGGAGGACCTCTACGAGCAGCTTTCTCTCTTATGGGTCAATTTCCAGGCCCACCTTGATCTTTTGCTCGGGGTAATCTGGGTTGATGATGACTTCTTCCAGTTCATCGTTTGGGCGTATGTCTGGTGTTTCGCGGTCAACTAAGGATTCGAGGACGAGCTCGATTTTCGGCTCGTTCCTCTTCTGTCTTCGGCTTTTTCTCACTTCGGTCCGGGAGGAATGGAAAGAGATGGTACCGATGTGCATTGTTTCTTTCGAGCTGACCTCGGGAGCAATTACTACATTTGTTTCACCAAGTTTTGGCTTCGTCGAGTTGGTTGCCACCGCCTCTGCTCTTTTCCTTTTAAGGATTCCGCTCAGTAAATCTTCTGGTTTATTTTTGATACAGGCCACTCCGGCAGGGGTATTGAACTTCACTTTCTGATGGGGGATGGATGCTACGATTCCCAAGGCAGCCTGGGCCGTCATTCCAAGGATGGCGTTGAATTGTGACTTCAAATCAATTACCATGAAATTTACTTTGGCGGTCTTGGAGAATTCCTTCTCTCCGATTGTCACTTCGAACTCCATCATGCCCATGACTTTGACGGTGTGGTTGGTAAAACCCTCCAACAGGCCTGCGTATGGAGCCAACTTTGCCTGTTCCATACCCATCTTCTTTAAACAGTGATAATACAGGATGTCCCTGGAAGCACCCGTGTCTATTAGGACCCTTCCTATGTCGGCGCGCCCTACAGCGATGTCAATAGTTAGGGGTTGAGTGGAGTGAAATAAAGTGGCAGCCAGTTCGGACCGTTTGAAAGATATTACCTCTTCCTCCTCCTGAGGAATTGGGGGAATTAAGTATATCCTTTCCAGCCTCCTGATCTGAGTTTCTAGCTGGGCGTTGCTAGCTGGCTCGACCCCAATAAAGTCGATGCAGAGTCGCCGGCTATCTCCTTCGGGCTCGGGATCGGCGGTCCTCTTTCCGGGACCCTTATTGCTCCCCGTAGTCTTTGTTTTCGATATCCACTCCTTCAATTTTCCCTGATCTACCTGACCTTGTAATGCCCTTTTCAAGTTCATGCAATTTTCAGTGGAGTGCCCGTGATCACTGTGATACGTACAGTATTGGTTGGGGTCGCGCTGCCACGTAGGTTTGTTTAATGGAGGGGGAGCCGGCAATTCCACCGACCTCATTACCACCTCTCTAGGGGCAGTGAATGGAGTGAAGTCTTTAAACGTGTCAGTTCGGCGGGTGCGGTTCCTTCCCGACCGTGAGCTCGTTTCAGGCTCTGCTTTGGGTTCACTACGCTCTTTTACTGGTTTCCGCGTTATCTCAGGCACATATGGCTCTTCCGAGCCCGCCACCGCCATAGCTCTCTCATACATCTCCTCAACTCCGCCCGGTTTGCGAAGTGAGAACTCTGTTTTGAGGGCTTGGCAAGTCAAACCTCCCATAAAACATAACTCAATATCCCTTCTTTCCAGATCGACTATTTGCTCTGTCATTTTCTGAAAGCGGGTGATATAGGACGCCGTGCTTTCCTGGGTTTGCTGGCGGATTCGGATCAAGTCCTCTTTCGGCCTCGCTGTTACTCCGGCCCCGGCAAACGAATTGAGGAAATTGCTTCTCAACATGTCGTAGCTGGTGATTGAGCCTCGATGGTGGGCCAAGAGCCAAGATAAGGCTTTTCCTTGAAAGGTTGAGGCCAGTGCCTTGCACTTGATTGCTTCGAATTCCGTATATAAGGACATCTGGACCTCGAATCGCCCCACATGGCTCTTCGCACTAGTGGCACCGGAGTATGAATCCAGGGAAGGGAGGCGACGATTAGTGATGGGCGAGTTCTTGATCTTGTCAACAAAAGCATCTAGGACCGAGGTGGACTTTTTTGGGCTCCCTTTCTGCTCTTTCCACAGCTCCTTGATCATTCTTTCCATAGAGGGGGTTATTCCCTGAGCTCCCGCGGTCCTGCCGCTTTAGGTCGCTCGGGTGATTCCGCCCGCGTTGGATTTGGTGGGAGTCTTGTGATTTTTATTTTTTGAGGAGGGGGGGGGGATTCCTTTTAGGTTGGGATTCTCCCTCGCCTTCAGGTTCCCCTCTTGACTCCTCTTCCTCTTCCTGATCATAGTACTCGTTGTCGTCATCATCAGAGATGTCTTCAACGTTCTTACTTTGGTATCTGCTAGGGCACGGCTTGTCTACGTATGACTTTCCTCCTTTTTGGGCCCTGCTTTCTTCTTCCAACAACTGAATGGTTTGGGCGTTAATATTTAGCTGTTGGGCCACCAGACGCGATTGTTCCTGGAGGGCGACTAGCATGAGCTTCCTCTGGTTTGTCGCGGGTGGTGGTGCTTTTGCGCCTTTGGACTTGGTGATCTGGGTTCTCAGATCTGAACCCCTTCTTTGTCGCGTTGGGCTCTTAGAAAACCCACTCCTGTCTCCCAAGCGATCATGAATTGATTTGCCCTCAGACGCGGCCTTAGGCCTGTTGGCTGAGGGGGTCACTATC
Source organism: Campanula takesimana (assembly GCA_026119855.1). Classification (NCBI taxonomy): domain Eukaryota; kingdom Viridiplantae; phylum Streptophyta; class Magnoliopsida; order Asterales; family Campanulaceae; genus Campanula; species Campanula takesimana. The sequence continues at coordinate 84,018 of JAOWBW010001032.1, read as the reverse complement.
TCGTGATCTTGAGTTGGCTTTTTTCCATTTCCAGCCATTTCAAGTTTAGTAACGAAGAATCGTTTTTACGTTCGGGGGGAACTGAAGGGCGTTTATGGGTATCAAACGACACTAGTTTCTCGTGAAGAAAAATACTAAAGATAGTAAAATTTCCTTTCCCGGCAATGGAACCACTGATGACGCCACGGAATTCTGGGTCAATGTATTGGATGGATATCTGGCTTTTGTTGTCCGGTTCACCTGTTAACACAACAAAGACGATGAAACCGTCAAGGTCAAGGCCGGGTTTGATCCCGGCTTAGACCCTCGGGCGTAAGAGTGAGATTCTCTTGAGTGTCTAAGAACAAGGCGTGGAATACCTTGGGAGAGAAGTTTAGAGTTCTCTGTGTGTTTTTAGTGTGTGTACGGGGTTTTTCATACCTGAGATAGAGGTAGAGAAAAAGCTTATATACCCTCTCTTTTACCCACTGGTCCGACTGCAGGTCTAGGAATAGACTTTACCAACTTGGCCACGTGTCGCCTGGCGACAGGTCGGCAGCCCAGATTGGACAGGCTAAGACCAAGGGATGTCGTGATGTTGACACAGCCGGCGCCGAAAATGGCAGGTGGTCAAGGAAGTCCAAGCGCATTTAAGTTGATAGGAGAGCTCTGACCTAGCCATTAATGCTGCCTTTGTGACGGACTCGCCGAGGAGATCCCGAGCTCGCAGAGGTGATGAAGCCCGGAGGTGGAGAGGTGCTCCAAAACTCATTTCGGCTCGTAATATCTGGATGATCTCGCTATCATCAGAGAGAGAGGCGAGGTTGACTAGTTTACGGGCATTCGAACCGCTTCTGAGGACGAATCCGGTTCGCTTAACATCCGGTTTAATTCTGAGCCCGGTTCATCTTGTCTGGGCTCTTCAGGAAATGATATTTTATACTATTATCTCCGTTTCAAAATGAATAACTGTTAATCTTGAGATAGTGAGAGTATCAAACTATAAACAAAATTATAGTTTGTTATTATTATTTCATGAATCTCCTGTTTCTCTCGACATGTTTATTTTTGAATTTTTAACCTTAAAAAACATATCTGCAATTATGTGCCTCTTCCCTCTTTTTTTTTACATAGGTCCAGGTTTAAAATTTTCACATTTCTTCTCTTATCAAAACCTGTCTCATGTGTGAGACAGTCTCACACAAGACTTCCTTTTTTAAACTCTAGTTTCATCTTAATATTAAAAGGTTAATTTCGTCCTGAACATTTAATTGCTGCGTTTGATTAGTGCCGTTCTACACGACGCTACAATTTTAGCGTTCAAAACGGAGACCCCGTTTCAAAAAGTTGCCGCCCAGAAGCCCAGAACGCTATATTGACACGCATATTTGTAAAAAGCTCAGCGTTCTTAAGGAAACAGAGAGAGGAAGAAGAAGCTAAAACCCTAAAAAATAAAAATGAAACGATTTCTTCTCAGAAATGTAGGCCTCTACGCTCGCAATCTTCTTCACCCTCTTCCTCCTCCCCATCCATTCATCAACAATCCGAACCCTAATTTCATTTCCCCTCTCCTTCCTCTCTCTTCAATATCTCTTTCAAACTTCAGATTTTTTTCCGATGAAAATGGGAGTGATTCTAAATCTAATCAAACCCCTGACCCTGAACCCACCTCCGTTGAACCCCGTATTGAAGCAGCCCAAGTCGAGCTTGATTCAATCGAGGATGTCACCAACAAAGGTACGCATCACATCTGAAAATTATGAGTTCTTGAAAAAAAAATTGGGCCTTTCTTTTAATTTTCGTTTACGATTTCTGCTTTCAAAAATGTACCCTCTTGGAGAGGCTATTAGGGTTTTGTTTTTTGGTTCAGTAGATCTTAGCTGTGTTTTGGCCCAATACTGTGTGCATCAGTGTATGTTTGTAGTGACGTTGATTTTTTCTATGGTTTTGTATCAAGTGTCTGTAACTGAAATAATTTCTGCAGATTTTGAAATTTCAGCTCTGAAGAAATACACCAAAGAATGTAGTTGTTGTTGCTGCTTAGGGAGAGTATTAATTATAATTAGGATATGTTTGGCCACCCAATGTCTAACAATGGAATTCGAATTGCAAGAGTAATATTCGTCCATGGATTTCTTTTTGTTCTTCCAATTCAAATACTGAGGCTTGGGATTGGGGTTTCCAGACATTCCATCATTGTAATCAGAAGAAAATTCATGTTCTTTTTCCTCTTTATAAAGTTTGATTTATTAGCGGCTCAATAAAGGTTGTTTGGAACTAAGTTAATTATCTGTTTGATTCTTGAAAAACGGGTCTTGTACTTGTTGCTGAAATATTAGTATTATGATGGCAGACCTGAAAACGCAGATAGACAAGTACTTTGAAGGTGGTGATGGGGAATTACTCCCTACCATCCTTGAGTCTATTTTAAAAAGGAAATTGAAGGGAAAGCATGAAGATACAGACGATGAGGCGGTGGACGAACTGCGGATGACACCATTAAATGATGTCAAGGACGAAGAGTTCGAATCAGATTTTGAGGAAGCATATGAGACTGATGAAGATATTGAGAATCTTTATGATGCAAGAGATATTGTTGAACATCAATTGGTGAAGGATGAGTATTTTAATATGGATGACAAAAAGTGGGATGCAATGGTTAAGGATGCAATTGAACATGGACATCTTAAGGATACAAAGGAATGTGAAGAGATTCTTGAGGATATGTTAATGTGGGAGAATGTCATTCCAGGTATAATCTGGCCATTTATTTTGTTTTTCTTAGTTTGTATCATTTTTGCTTTCTCATGTTTAAAAGGAAAACAAATGGAAAGAAGCACACTTTGAATTCACATCTGCTATACACTTCTTTTCATCTATACTCAAAATTTAAAGACTGAATGTCAACGAGACGAACCTTGTTGAGTTACTGAATTACATGTCCTAGGTAATGGAGCCTCGATAATCTCATCCGAACAGTAAAAAGATGAAAAATTGCCTTAACCCTAATACATTATGGAAATGTATTTAGGCAGTTTTTCATCTTTTTCGTTCAAAGGAGATTATTGTGGCTCCATTAGCTGGTAAATGTTAAAGGGATTCAAGTGGTTATATCATCAACATTCAGTTAAGTAATACTCCCTCCGTCCCAAAATGATCTTCTCATTTGACTATTCAAACTTTTTAAGGATATGAACACTTGATTCACTAGTCATGTTTCTTTTATGCACTTTTGAGCTTAAATTGTAGAAATTGGAAGAACTTTTTGGGACAAAGAAAATTGGCGAATGGGGAGATCATATTGGGACGGAGATAGTATGGTATTGATGAAAACAAATCTATAGCAGATGTGAACTGAAAAGCTTTACTATGTTCCTTAGTTGAGCTCTTACGTGACTATGTTTCTTTCTATCACTTCTTTTGTTTTAAGTTGCTGGAGAATTGTTTAACACAGAAGAGTGAAGAAGATTGCGCTTGTTGTTGAATATTGGATTCTTTTTAAGATAGAAGTAACTTCCATAGATGATGCTTGTATTGAGGCTTCCTTGATTCTCTTCATTTTTTCACATTAGTGCTTCCAGATTTCCATGAAGGGAAAAGGCTCGAGATGCTTAGCTTGTTAAAGAAAAATTATATGTTTCTATACGCTCCAGTCTTAGATACTACTCCCTCTGTCCCGGAAAGCTTGTTCCATTTTGACTTTTTTTGGTCAACATAAATGAATTTTGACGAAACATTGACGTCGATCTAATCATTCTAGTGAAATTCTAAAAATTGTAATTGACAAATCATTTAGTGATTTATCAATATCAATTTTTAAATTTCATTGTGATCATTAGATTGACACCAATGCTTGGTCAAGTTCATTTATGTTGACTATAAAAAGTCAAAATGAGAAACTTTCCGGGACATAGGGAGTATTATCTAAGACTGGAGCGTATAGATTCACCAATGCTTGGTCAAATTTCAATCAGTATGAACATATGGTGAGCTTGTTTAAAAGAGTTGTTTGGATCCCTAATAGAAAGGTGGAGGAAAAAACATGAAATAGCACGCCCAAGGCTTGCTACAACAGATAGTATAGATTCACACATGATTTTGATCCAAAGTTTCTTTGATCTGCTTCTTACCCTAGAGAGCCCAATTTGAGTTTAGGAATTTTGCAAGTGTACTTTCAGCAAGCTTGGCCATTACCAGCCAGATGCATTCTTTCCAAACTTAAGACAGTTATTCAGATGTTTTCCACAATTTTATAATTTGGAAAGAGGTAGCGGATGTACTTTTTCACAAGAAATCATCTTATTTCAGGTTTTAAGGTGATGATGTGTGAAATGAGAGTCTTATGATGATGAAGAAAACGAGAGTTAGGGCCTGTTTGTTTGGGCTGAATGAGGCCTCTGATGACCTGTCTTTTGGGCTATTCAAAGGCCTCATTCAGCCCAAACAAACAGGCACTAAGTTTGAAAGTAAGTCGGAGTAAATGATATGGTAAGTTCTCTCGGAACATGTAGAGCAATTGCTTTGAGAGTTTGAAGAGTGTTCTCAGTGTTTCTTAAGTAAACTTGACAGGCAGGCTGGATAAGGATTTTTCTTAATGATAGCTGTAGTGACAACGTAATTCAACTCGGCTTCTCCTATAGTGAATTCCGTTCACACTTCCATTCGAGAAATATCTATTCCATTGTTTTCTGCTGGACTCTGTTCTTAGAAGATATATTTGTTTAGAATCACCATCTGGCAAAGTTTTAATGTACATTTATGTGGCATTGTGTCTGTCTTTATCAGCATGTTGTTTAGTTTTAACAAGTGGATCCTGATATGTTGAATGTGGGTTTAATTGCAAATTTCTTTGTTCATTCATTCATTCATTCATTCATTCATTCATTCATTCATTCATTCATTCATTCATTCATTCATTCATTCATTCATTCATTCATTTATACAATGTTGATGTGATTGTTGAGTTTTTATAAGAAAATGCTCGAGACAAAATTTTCTTCTGTAAAGCCAGATGTATCTATCAAAACTTTTTTTTATCTATTTAATTTTTGAATTCACAGCCTTGCACTCCATCGGTCCCATAACAAATGTTAATTATCTCCCTTTTGGCTCTTTTGGGCATCCCATAACAAATGTTACTATCCCTAAATGGAAACTTGATAATACTTCTTTCAACGGGACCCACTTGCCACACTCACTAGTCACTACAACAATCCACTCATTATTCCCTACCCCCACTTTCTCTCTCGGACTTTACTTTTCATACTCACAACACCTACTCCACTATCAATATATACTTACTTTTCTTTAATCCCAGGCATTCAGTTTGGGTAACATTATAGGACGGAGAGAGTATATGGTTATTAGTCATGATTGTTTCCAGCCTTATATAGGTAATTTCATTGTTAAGCATTTCTAATTAAACTCAAACTTTGGCTGGTATTCTGGCTTTTACATTAGCGTTACTCCGTACATCTTAAATAAGTCACCAACTGTTTGTCCATTTTGATATTTATAGTAGATTATCTGAGACTATATATTTGTGCGAATCTATGTTAGCATGTCTTTCATTTTGGGTGTACTTTTTTCTTGTCAGATTCGATAAAAAAGAAGATTGAGAAGGAGTACAATAAAATAGCAGCTTTAGTTGCGAGTGGTGAACTCACACATGAACAAGGACTGGAGATATACCAGGAGTTTGAGGATAAGATGCTTGAGGAAACTGCTAAGCTCACAGGAAAAGACATTGCGCCCCAGTCTGATAATGCTGTGCCTGACAAGAAAAAGAAAAAGGACTTAGCGGACCCACCAGGTGAGGGGCCAATCCTTAGTTGGCAAACAAGAGTGGTCTTTGCTCCTGGTGGTGATGCGTGGCACCCCAAAAATAGAAAAGTCAAATTGTCTGTTACTGTCAAAGAGCTTGGCCTTTCAAAAGTTCAGTTCCGCCGGCTAAGAGAATTGGTTGGGAAAAGGTATCATCCAGGAAAAGATGAGCTTACAATAACCAGTGAGAGGTAAGGTTCTTACTCTGCTAGTTAAAAATGCTGTGGTGATCTTTCTTATTAAATCTATATGTAGTATGGTTTTATGTTCCTTTTGAGACAAATGAATTGGAACAAAATTAGCTTAAGTTTTGAGCTAGCGTGAGCTTCCGTTGCAATTCCTTGTCTTGAATTTTATGCTTCCAAATGTTACCTTAATCTTCCGAAAATTTTATTAATTCTGGTAAATGGTGGAGAAGTCTTTGCTACCAAAGGAAAGCTGCATTTCTGATAGACACTGGTACTAAACAACTTAAATAACAAAAGAAAGCCTTGAATAGTTTATTCAGCAGAACAATAAAATTACCATCAATTATAGAGGCTGGAACCCTCCTACTGAACAACGAACACCAGTGATTATAGAGACTGGTACTCTCCTACAGAAATCATTATTTGCTACTTTCTTTTCATGTCCTTTCATGCTACACATTTGACACTATATATAGCCAAAGAATGCTTCCATCTAGCATCCATTTCAGCCCCCAAATCAAGCACATCCCAACTTAAGGCTACAGTTATTTTCTGAAATTATTCTCCCAAAAGAAGTAACAGCCAGCCTTAATTGTCTCCTGGACTTATTCCCTCCCCTTTCCTTTCTTTACTCTTTTTTCTGTAATATGTTACAATCGGAGGTCTATCATTACCCCCTCCCAAAACATTCACCTTGTCCTCAAGGTGAAAATAAGGAAATTGATTCCGCGCCATATGATAATCCTCCCATGTAGCTTCAAAATCTGGCAAATGCTTCCATTTGATTAAGACCTCTAATCCTCCGCCATTACCTTGACCTTTTTGCCTTGTTCCTAAAAGTGACTCAGGTTCAACCACCAATTCCAAGTCAGAGTTAAGTTGCTTTGGAATCGTAGGCAAAGAAGCGAAAGAGCCATAAGCTCGCCGAAGTTGAGAGACATGAAAGACCGGGTGGATTGCAGCGTAATCTGGTAACTCCAATTTGTAGGCGACTTTTCCCACCCGTTGAAGTACCTTATAGGGCCCATAATATCGGGCTGGGAGCTTCTCAAATCGACGTTTAGCCAATGTTTGTTGTCGGTACGGCTTCAATTTCAAGAAAACCAAGTCCCCTTCAGTAAACTCCACATTGCGTCTTTTGTTATCAGCTTGTGCTTTCATTTTCTGCTGAGCTCTCATCAAATGAAAACGCAAGTCATCCAAAATTGCATCACGCTCTTCTAAATACTCATCCACTGATGAGACATTAGACGTGCCTTTATCATAGCGCAGGAGCGCAGGCGGGTCCCTTCCATATAATGCCTTAAAAGGAGTGGTGTGAGTGGATGAGTGGAATGAGGTGTTATACCAATACTCTGCCCAAGGTAACCAACTAGCCCAAGAGCGTGGTTTCTCTGATGCAAAACAACGCAGATATGTCTCAAGGCCTCGATTAACAACCTCAGTTTGCCCGTCCGTTTGTGGGTGGTACGCGGAGCTTCTTTTGAGCACTGTGCCATGCAACTTGAACAATTCCTTCCAAAAAAGACTCATAAAAATGGAACCCCGATCTGAAATCACGGTCAGTGGAACGCCATGCAGCTTAACCACCTCCTTAATAAAAATAACAGCAACTGATTTCGCTGAAAACGGATGACTTAACCCAATAAAGTGAGCATACTTTGTCAACCGATCCACCACCACCAAAATAGTATCAGCTCTGTCAGATTTTGGAAGCCCTTCGATGAAATCCATGGTGGCATCTTCCCACACTCTGCTTGGTATAGGAAGTGGCTGTAAGTGACCCGCTGGTGACGTCACCAAGTACTTATTCTGTTGACAGACATTGCATTCTTGTACAAATTTGGCTATGTCTTTCCTCATTCCTACCCAATAAACTTCTGATGCTGCTCTCTTAAATGTCTTTAATTCCCCGGAATGGCCTCCGATCGGAGAGGAATGAAACTCCTCTATCAAGTTAGGCAGTACTTTGGTGGCTTTAGGAATTACAAGTCGATCTTTGTAATACAACAGCCCCTTAACCACCGAAAACCCCACATGCTGCTGTTCGCCATTCTGAATATCCAATTTTATCTTTGTGAGGAATTCATCTTTCTCAAGATCTTGCTTCAGTACTTCCCAATGCTGCCATTGTGGTACGAACAAGGCTGTAAGTTCAGCCTCCTTTTCTGGTTTGCGTGATAACGCGTCTGCCACTTTGTTGCTGGATCCTTTCCGATACTCTATGTCGAAGTCATGTCCCATCAGCTTTGTTAGCCATTTATGGTATTCACTTCCCACAACACGTTGTTCCAGCAAAAACTTCAAGCTTTGTTGGATTGTGCGAACTGTGAAACGCTTGCCTAACAGATACGGTCTCCATTTCAAGACAGCGAAAACTATGGCCATCAATTCCTTCTAATATATTGGTTTTTCCCTGGCCCTAGCACCAAGTGTATGGCTGAAAAATGCGATTGGTCGCTGGTCTTGCAGCAAAACTGCACCGAGACCATACCCTGATGCATCTGTCTCAACAATGAAAGGTCGATTGAAATTTGGCATAGCCAACACCGGAGCAGAGACCATGGCAGCTTGAGTTCTTGAAATGCAGCATCTGATTTTTGGTTCCATCCGAATCTGTCCTTCTTCAGCTGTTCAGTTAGCGGTACAGCTAGGCGAGTGTAACCAGCTATAAATTTTCGGTAATGCCCGGTCAGCCCTAAAAAACCACGTAGCTCGCGCAAATTCTTTGGTGTAGGCTAATCAACCATGGCTTGGATTTTCGCAGGGTCAGCAGCAACTCCGTCCCCAGAAATAATATGTCCCAAATAAGCCACCCGGATCTTCCCAAACTCACATTTCTTTTTGGTTGACATACAGCTGATGTTGCTGCAGCAATTCACATCAGTTAAGTGCTCACGATGTGCTTCCTCATTCGGGCTGTAAACCAGTATATCATCGAAGAACACTAACACAAATTTGCATAAGTGTGGATGAAAAATATCATTCATTAGAGATTGAAAGGTAGCTGGTGCGTTAGTTAGACCGAACGGCATAACAAGAAACTCATAATGGCCATCATGAGTTCTAAATGCAGTTTTGGGTATATCTTCCGGTCTAACTCGTATTTGATGATAGCCGGATTTTAGATCTAACTTGGTAAAATTTTTAGCACCGAATAACTCGTCTACTTGTTAAGTGCTCGATAGTCTACGCAGAATCGGCAAGAACCGTCCTTTTTTACTAACAAGACAGGGCTGGAAAATGGGCTGGTACTTGGTCTGATGATGCCCGCCATTAACACCTCCTTGCAAGGTTCTAAAAAACGCTAGGCGGTCGCTAGGCGCTGCAGGGCCGCCTAGCGCCTAGGCGGGGCCTTGGCGGGATATAGGCGGGGCCGAGAATTCAGAAATAACTATAATATCCTAAACGGGACCTAGGCGTTTCATGAACGCCTAGCGCCTAGGCGGCCTAGACGGGGGTCTTTTAGAACACTGCCTCCTTGATCAATCTTTCAATTTCTGCTTTTTGTATAAACGGGTAGCGGTACGGTCGTACGCTAACTGGTGGAGTCCCTTCCTTGAGTAGTATGGAATGTTCATTCCCTCGTATGGGTGGAAGCCCCACTGGTTCATCAAATACCTTAAGGAATTTAGTCAAAGTAGGTTGTAACCATGCTGGTACCATCAGGTCATCACCTTGTCTCCCCTCCAGTTGATTAAATTCCACCAGGAACCCTGATTTCTCTTGTCGGATGGTTTTCATCATCGTCTTTAATGACACTTGAGATCTCTCCAACGATATGTCTCCCTGCAAGATTATCTTTTGCTCTCCGATGAAGAAAGTCATCACTTGAGTTTTCCAGTTTGTCTGAACTGTGCCAAGCTTCTCCAGTCATTGTATTCCCAAGATCATATCGGCACTGCCCAACTCCAATGGTAGGAAGTCTTCAATTATTTCTGCTCCTTGTATTTGCAACTCAACTCCGCGACAAATTCCCCTCCCTTGAACTGAACTACCTGTCCCCAAGGTCACCCCATATGCAGCAGTTCTGTTACCGGAATCTGAAGTTGTGTCGTCAGCCTTTGTGAGATAAAGTTGTGGGTAGCTCCAGGGTCAATTAAAACAACCACAACACAGCCTTTCACGGACCCTTTTAATTTCATCGTTTTCGGTGAAGAAATCCCAGCAACTGAATTAAAGGAAATTTCTGCTATCTGACCAATTTCTTCCACCTCATTTTCTGCTCCTATTTCCTTGTCGGCAACCAGATCTACTATGTCTCCGTCAGCCTCATCATGAACTAGCATCACACTGAGTTCTTTCTTCTTGCACTTATGACCAGGGAACCACCTCTCATCACACCTGTAGCATAACAGATTCTGTAAGGCGGCGATCCTCAGTAGTCGGCTGACGTGTGGTCGCAGCACCCATTACTGCTGGTTTCTGTAGTCCAGTCCCTGTTGTACCTCCAGTCGCCGTTGGACCTCCTTGTGCAGGAGACCTTAACTGAGAATTAACGTAAGGCTGAGAAGGAAAATGTGGGTTTGGGTTTTTATTTGAGCCTGGGCCTTTCCGTGTTAAAACCCAGTTATTTTCTTCTATTCTTTGCGCCAACTCCATGGCCCTATTCAAAGTATTAGGCTCTAAAATTCTGAGTTCAGCCTTGATCTCAGGTTTGAGCCCATTGACAAACTTTCCCAACGCTACGTCATTAGGTATTCCTTTGAGTGGGGCAGACATGGCTATAAATTTCCTCCGATACTCTTGAACTATATCATCTTGTGTTAACGCTGCCAAAATGAAGGAGGCCACCGCTGACAGTGGAGGAGCGAATTTCGCAGTCGAAAATTGGAAATGCCAATTTTTGACGGGATGGATCCAGATGGATGGATATACAGGTCTGAGAGGTATTTTTCTATCAACCAGTTCACAGAAGATGAGAAGTTGGAAGCTGCAATGGTTAACTTCGAAGGAGACGCATTAGCTTGGTTTCAGTTGGTCGAATTTTTGATTGAGATCCTCCTTGACTGCGTCAATAGCTCCCTCAACCGCCTCTATTCGCTGAGTATTGCTCCTGGTCTCCATCTCCCCGGGGCCTGCTCTGATACCAATTGATAGACACTGGTACTAAACAACTTAAATAACAAAAGAAAGCCTTGAATAGTTTATTCAGCAGAACAATAAAATTACCAGCAATTATAGAGGCTGGAACCCTCCTACAGAACAACGAACACCAGTGATTATAGAGACTGGTACTCTCCTACAGAAATCATTATTTGCTACTTTCTTTTCATGTCCTTTCATGCTACACATTTGACACTATATATAGCCAAAGAATGCTTCCATCTAGCATCCATTTCAGCCCCCAAATCAAGCACATCCCAACTTAAGGCTACAGTTATTTTCTGAAATTATTCTCCCAAAAGAAGTAACAGCCAGCCTTAATTGTCTCCTGGACTTATTCCCTCCCCTTTCCTTTCTTTACTTTTTTTTTCTGTAATATGTTACAATCGGAGGTTTATCAATTTCATGAATATTATTTGAGTAGCTGGGCCAAGATCCTGTGTTTTGTTCATTGCTTTGATATGTATGTTTCTTCTGATTTTTTTCCTTTTCTAAATCAAAGTCCAATATTTCATGGATGATAGGTTAGCCTCTTGAGGCCGAAAATGGGATAAATATAGTAAAACTATTAAAAAATAAATTAGTGAAAAGGAGGCCATTGCTCTGAAGTTTTGTCGTGCTGGTTTGTTTTGGGCAACACAAATCTTGAATATTTATATGTATATGTATGTGTGTGTGTGTGTGTGTGTGTGCTGTTTGGGATAATGCAAAACAACTTGGAGAGGTGTTATGGACGTGCATCTCTCCCAAGTATCTTGACTCTTGTCTTTGTAACAACTTCTGAAACTTTGGTTTTCCCTATTTTTTCTTCCAGGTTTGAGCATCGGGAAGAGAATAGGAAGGATTGCCTGAGGACCTTATTTTCTCTAATTGAGGAGGCTGGGAAAGCTAGGATAATGGTAGAGGAAGCTCGCACTTCATATATCAAAAATAAACTTCGAGCCAATGACAAATTCATGGAGAGATTGCGTGCCAGAAAGGAAGCATCTACTACTTCATTGGCTGCATGATCAGGGTCATAACTTAAAGAATATTGAACAAAAGGATCAAGTACAAACAATATTCTGATCTTCTTGATCTTGAAATACATCTACTTTCACATGGTCTGAAAACAAAAAATCCGTCTTTGAATTTTCTTAGAGTCCAAATTATCTTACTTGCTTCTGTACAATTCAGAACATGAAAAAAGAGAACAAAGAGATGGAAAGATGCGAGAACGTTAAATATCTTATTTCTTGCTCCTTTTGAACTCAGGTTCCTTTGGACCGGTGAGGAAGGGTAGAGTGGGATTAGGCTATATTTTTGTAAGTTTTGATTCGTTTGACTTATGTTTCCTCGTCACCTGCGCATTTCTTGTCATTTCGGGGTGCTCACCAGACTTTAGAAAAAATGTTGTGGAAATTTTATTATCCGCACCTTTTTGAGTTATCAGCCCATGACTCCTGATTCTTATTAGGTGTGGGGGCTATCTTTTGAATAACGAGTGCATTACAAGATGAAATTCTCAATTTTAATCCCGTGGCATTGGTAAGTTGTTAAGTTTTTTAATTTGTACCTCTTTAATTAATCTTATTTTTCATCTTAGTTCTCTTGGTTTTGAATGTGGAGTTGCTTCTTATGTATGTGTGAGAGTTTTGCTTCAATTCAGATTAAACTGGGTACTTTGGTTAATACCCCCTCTGTCTTTGACTAAGGTTTTTAGTTTGATTTTAAACAAATATTAAGAAAAAGTAAATGTTATGAGTATAAAAAGTAAAGTAGGAGAAAGTAAAAAAAGAGAGAAAGTAGGTAGAAAGTTGTTGTTGTGAGAATGACAAGTGGGTTCTATTGCATATTTTAAGTAATAAAGCAACTTAGAACTTGGTTAGTATAGGACAATCAAAAAAACAAAGTAAAAACCTTAGTAGTTAGTTAGTCCGGGACGGAGGGAGTATCAAAGTTCCGCTGGGGTCCTGGTGTATTGATGCCAATGACTGAGATGGGGGGTATGAAAGAGATTCCTACTTACCAATCAAGTAACAAAGACGGAGGAGGAAGTATATGTTATACTCAACTCGGTCTCATTTTTTTCTTTATTTTTTTTTTGAATAAATTATGAAAAAGTGAAAATCTGCTAAAAAAACGCGTTTTACGCTAAGCTTCGCGTAAAACGTGTTTTTAAGTTGGCGCGGCGGCATTTTTGTAATTAACAAGAAGTTGTTTAGCGCTGATCGTAAGTGCCGGTGATAGTGTAAAAAAGTGCCAGCACATGTACACTGACACTTATTGACACTACCACTGGCATTTTTTAATAAGTACCAGTGTCAATGTTAACAAGTGTCAGTGTAATGGCTCGCAGTTATTAACACTACCACTGACACTTTTAATAAGTGCTAGTATCAATGTTAAAAAATGCCAGTGCAATCTCTGGCAATTTTTAACATAACCACTTGCACTTAAGAAAAGTGTCAGTTTCATGTTTATAAACGTCAGTTTGAAATCACTAGCTTTTTGTAATACTAACACTGGACATTTACTATGGTTGCCAGTATTTACGAAAATGCCACCGCTTGATTCGAAGTATAATGGCCAGCTTGCTTTGAAAACACGTTTTTCCTTTGCTTAAGGAAAAACGCGTTTTTCACAAGACTCACTCAAAACTATGAAAAACAATTTATGTTGATATAATTGCTATGAAAAATTAAATTTATTGTTCATACTTGATTATATACTCCCTCCATCTCAGCAGTAGTGGGAGTTATTTCCCTTTTTTCCCGTCCCACCATAGGTGAAATTGCCAAAAATGAAAACGTTTTAATGCATTTATATTTACCCTACCCACCATCATTTAATCCCAGTCATTCTCTCTTCATTTTTTCACCTCTCAATTTATTCAACCCACACTATTATTTATTTCACTCATTTTCTCTCTTTATTTTCTACCACACATATATTACTTTTTTCTTAATTATTGTGTCTATTCCTCTAGTCATACTTGTGCTAGGACAAAGAGAGTATATATTATTAATTACAGTTTTAATTATTATAATAAATTAATCTGAAATTATTGTGTTAGTGTATGTTTTGTAAATGTAATTGATAGATTGATAGACAGTAACAAATAATTTTTTTTTTTGAATTTCACGGTGGACAATGTAAATTTAAAAATCGTTTTTAACTTTTTCTTCCATTTTTCTTTCAAAAAAAAAAAAAAACCTTTTTCTTCCATTTTGTTTGTGTCCGTTAAAAAATATCTCACTTTGCCACAAATTTTGGACATTATGAATGAAATTGCTAAAATTTGTACTTTCTCGGTACTAAAATGAATATTCATTTTTAAGAAAAAAGATTTCCAAAATAAGTGTCTTTATTTGAAAATAACTTTGCCTCTATTTGTCTTTTTATCAAATTTTTCATTGGTTTTTATATTTGTAAAATTAAATATTAAAAAAATGAGAAACAAAAATATTTATGAGTCTTTGTCATGTAATTGTATAAAAAATAAAATTTTTCTTTAAAATAAAATTCAGACATTCATATAAAAAGACGGCGGGGAGCACATTTGTAATCACATTAAAATTAATGTTAACTTAAGCATCAATCAATGGGTCATTTGCACCAAGAAATAAAGGAACAAATAAATGGGTTACACAAACAAAACCCGGTCGGTTTAGTCGGGGATAGTCTGGTCTGTCCTATTAGCCCGTGAACCACCGGACTGGCGGGCTAAGTCCAATCAAACGACGATAATTGTTGCCATCACTTTCTTTTCCAATCCTCATTCGGATTCCTATTCCTTTCAGGACAAGGATTAGGATTAGCTTTCTCTCCCCCTATAAATACACTACCCTATTCCTTACATTCAAATCATAATTTACTTGCTTCTCTTTCCTCTGCTTTCTTCTTCTGTTCTTTTCTCGTTCATATTCTATTTCAAAAGATCATCTTCTGTTTCAAAATATGAAGGAAGATCACG
This sequence comes from Campanula takesimana, assembly GCA_026119855.1. Taxonomy (NCBI): domain Eukaryota; kingdom Viridiplantae; phylum Streptophyta; class Magnoliopsida; order Asterales; family Campanulaceae; genus Campanula; species Campanula takesimana. Next base: position 68,967 of record JAOWBW010001032.1, on the reverse strand, counting down.
CTACTGCGATTCTGAATGTCAAGAAGTCAGCAAATCGTCTCATTGTTGATGAACCTATCGACAACGATGACAACTCCATTGTTTCTATCCATCCCATTATCATGGAAAAGCTTCAATTTTTCCAAGGCGACACCGTTCTTATCAAAGGTAAGAAAAGAACTGACACAGTTTGCATTGTCATCCCCGATGTTACCTGCGAAGAACCTAGGATTAGGATGAACAAGGTTGTACGAACAAACCTCAGAGTTCGTCTTGGAGATGTCGTTTCTGTTCATCAATGTGCTGATATCAAGTACGGAAGTCGCGTTCATGTGCTCCCTGTTGATGATACCGTAGAAGGGATTACTAGGGAATCTGTTTGATGCTTACTTAAAACCATACTTCTTGAATGCTTTTCGACCCGTTCGAAAGGGGGGATTTGTTTCTTGTGAGGGGAGGAATGAGGAGTGTGGAGTTTAAGGTTGTTGAAACATACCCTTCTGAGTACTGTATTGTGGCCCCTGATACCGAGGTTTTTTGTGAAGGGGAGGCTGTAAAAAGGGAGGATGAGGAGCAATTGTTGAACCAAGTTGGGTATGATGATGTAGGGGGTGTTCGTAAACAGATGGCTCAGATTAGAGAGCTTGTTGAGCTTCCATTGAGACATCCTCAGCTTTTTAAATCTATTGGCGTCAAACCCCCTAAGGGAATTCTGTTATACGGCCCGCCTGGTTCTGGAAAGACTTTGATTGCCTGAGCTGTTGCTAATGAGACTGGTGCTTCCTTTTTCTGCATCAATGGGCCAGAAATCATGTCAAAGATGGCAGGGGAGAGTGAGAGTAATCTCAGGAAGGCGTTTGAGGAAGCTGAGAAGAATGCTCCTTCTATTATTTTTATGGATGAGATTGATTCTATTGCTCCTAACCGAGAAAAGACTCACGGAGAAGTTGAGAGGAGGATTGTTTCTCAGCTTTTGACGCTTATGGATGGAATGAAGGCTCGTGCGAACATTATTGTTATTGGTGCCACAAATAGGCCTAATAGCATCGACCCGGCTCTTAGAAGGTTCGGGAGATTTGACAGAGAAATTGATATTGGGGTCCCGGATGAACTTGGGAGGTATGAAGTTCTTGGCATACACACCAAGAACATGAAGCTCTCCGAAGATGTCGATTTGGAGAGGATTGCTAAGGACACTCATGGGTATGTTGGTGCTGATTTGGCGGCTCTATGCACCGAGGCAGCCATGCATTGCATTAGGGAGAAGATGGATGTAATCGACCTAGAGGATGACTCCATTGATGCAGAGGTATTGAACTCAATGGCCATCTCAAACGAACACTATAAAACTGCTCTCGCGACTAGTAATCCCTCCGCTCTTCGTGAAACGGTAGTTGAAGTACCTAACATCAGTTGGGAAGATGTTGGGGGGCTCGAGAACGTGAAGAGAGAGCTTCAAGAAACTGTGCAGTATCCAGTGGAGCACCCGGAGAAGTTCGAGAAATTTGGAATGTCTCCATCAAAGGGAGTTCTTTTCTACGGCCCACCTGGATGTGGGAAGACACTTCTCGCGAAGGCCATATCCAACGAATGCCAAGCCAACTTTATTAGCATAAAAGGTCCAGAGTTGCTAACAATGTGGATCGGTGAGAGCGAGGCCAACGTACGGGAAATCTTCGATAAGGCTCGACAGTCAGCACCTTGTGTGCTCTTTTTCGATGAGCTGGATTCAATTGCAGTCAAGAGAGGAAGCAGCGGGTCCCGTGGAGATGCGGGTGGTGCTGGTGACAGGGTACTCAACCAAATACTAACTGAGATGGATGGGATGTCTGTTAAAAAGACTGTTTTTGTGATAGGAGCCACTAACAGGCCTGATATAATTGACTCTGCACTCTTGAGGCCAGGCCGTCTTGACCAGTTGATATATATCCCTCTTCCTGATGAGGGGTCAAGATATTCCATCTTCAGGTCATGTCTCAGAAAGTCTCCGGTTTCCAAACATGTTGACTTGAGAGCCCTTGCCAAGTGTACGGAGGGATTCAGTGGTGCTGATATTACTGAGATTTGTCAGCGTGCTTGCAAGTATGCGGTTAGGGAGAACATAGAGAAGGAGTTGGAGAGGGCTAAGAAATGCAATGATGAGGGAATGGATGATGATGAGAATGAAGATGTGTCAGAGATAAAGGCAGCTCATTTTGAAGAGTCGATGAAATATGCTAGGAGGAGTGTTAGCGACATGGATATTCTCAAGTACGAGGGATTTGCTCAAACATTGCAGCAGTCAAGAGGCCTTGGCTCCGAATTTCGATTTGCGCAGACTGATGCTGCTTATTCAACACCTGGGAATGGAGCTTCTGGTAAAGAGGATGAGGAGCTATATAATTAGTTTGTTTCGAGCTTTATTTTGAATTTTGGTATTCCTTTTCTTCCTTTACGTTGCTGGTTAGAGTAGGCTGATACTTGAGGACACATGTAATTTGCAGAACAAAATACTAATAATAATAATATTCTTGTTCCTTATTTCTTATACTTCCTCCGTCCCATTTCAAGTTTCACCAATTACCCAAATGGATGTCCCGTTGATTGCTTCACTATTTTCTAAAATGGAAAAAACATGGGGGCCCACTTGTCATACCCACTAACTTTCCCCTCTCACATAATTAAAATTTAGGCCCCACTTGTCATACCCACTAACTTTCCCCTCTCACACATTTAAATTGTAGGCCCCACTTGTCATACCCACTAACTTCTTCCCTCTCACAACCTTTCTTACACAAATAGCTTTTCTTAATTTGCGTGCATCACCAAAATGGTCAAACTTGAAATGGGACTGAGGGAGTATTGAATCAGTTTTGGAGTTGCACATTGTTTTATTATTAAAACCTTGCTTGTTCTTGAATCATTTACACTAAATCTTTCCATGAAGCAAAGACTTTAGACATATATTTTTCCTTTTTTAAATCCAAACAAAGCACTATTTTTCTTTTATCCTTATTTTCAATCTTGCATCTCAGTATAACAGTGAAAGAGAAAGCATTCTCTCATGACCTTGTAAATCAATTATATATATATATATATATATATAGAGAGAGAGAGAGAGAGAGAGAGAGAGAGAGAGAGAGAGAAAGAGAGAGAGTTTTGGGAATTATCTCTGTATTGATCAAATGAATGATAAGGAAGAAGAACTTTACATAATACAGCCCTACTCTACCAATGAAATAAAGACACCTGTTCAAGTTTGTAATTAGTTGTTACTCAATGAAGTAACTAACTAACTAACTAACTAACATTAAAGAGTAAATATTTACATTGATGCCCCTTATAATATGTATGTTAACTCCAAAGATCCACTATTGACAACTTGATTGCATTTTGGTACTGCACTAATGCTGTATGTACATCATGTTTTAACTCATTCCTTGCGGCTGCATTGTAACAACACTTAACATGCTGATCAGTTGTTGTAGTATCACTCATTACACTATCTTTTATACATTCTAATGGTTCTGGTGTTAAGTCAATTCCGTGTACGTCACGTGATTTAAAATTTGTACATCAGATTCAAATTATAAGTTGTTTCGAGTTACCTGCTTTCACAACAGCACTTGTGCTTCACCAATGGGTCCAGGGGAACCCCCAATGTGAAGGAATAGAAAATTTTGACTATTTCTTCACCCCCGTGGAGATGGCGGCGGTGAATAAATATGAAGTTAATAATATGCTTTTTCAAGTGTTTTGAAAAGTTCAAATGCTCATGTTTTCCACCAGTATGCATAACTTCTTACTGTAATCATTAACGACAGAGAGTAATGAGTCGAATTGTCTATGTTAAGGGACAGAGAGTAATTAGTCGAATTGTCTACATTAAAGGGCAGAAAGATTGAAATTTCCCTGTAATTTTGATGAGATAAGCTGGTTACTTTCGATACCTCTATTGCTTTGATCATATTGTCAGAGAAAATAAAAAGCGTTCTTGAAGAAAAGTTTTGGTCAATTAGCACATATAATCTTTTCTATGTTGTTCATTTTAATTTCTCATTTCTGTTGGATGCCCTTGTACTTGGCGGGATCTAGGCGGGGCCCGAGAATTCAGAAGTAACCATAATATCCTAGACGGGACCTAGGCGTTTCATGAACGCCTAGCGCCTAGGCGGGGCCTAGGCGGCCTAGACGGGGGTCTTTTAGAACACTGGCTATCATAGCTTTCTTTCGATTTCCCTGAACGTGCAAATATTAAATTGTTGGGATTGGAGTCAAAACCAAGGTGAAGGTCAAAACCGCGGAGGAGAGGAGTCAAGACCGAGCGGACGCCTGTGAAGGACCAGGCGGACGCCTGGTGAAAGCAGAAAGGAGCAGACGCTGGCGAGAGGAGTAAGCGGGCGCCTGGCCAGGGGCAGGCGAGCGCCTGGTAAGCCGGACTGCAGGAGTTGGCGTGGAGTAGGAGGATTGTAATTAAGGAATTATCTCCTTATTAGTTAAGGAGATTAATTCCCATATTCACAATTATACTCCTTCCGTCTCAAGGACTTTGGGTAATTAGGTTTTGATCAGGAGTAGGTTTTGTATCCTTATAAATATATTGTGACTACCACCATAATATTTTGTACCCAAAAGGAGAGAGTTAGGATATCAAAAGAGAGCACAAAATAGTGTGTAGGAGGGGGCCGGGGGCCTAGGAGAGCCATGGGGGGCGATCCTACAACCCGGCCATAATCATATTATTTGTGTGTTCTTGGGGAGAGATAATAATATGTAGGAGAGGGTTGTTCATGGAGAGTTACTATGCTAGATCTGTGTGAGTGCATATGTAAATTGTAACAATCAAATATATTATTATAGTGATATCCTGGCTTGGGGCCTCCGGATGTAGCCACGGGTGGTGGTGAACCGGGTTAACAAATCATGGTGTTCTTGTTCTTTCATATTATTATTCATGTGTTGAATTACTTTCTCCATGTTGATGACTGCTAGTATGGGCTAGTGGATGCGGTGATCCCCCCAATTCCCCAACATAAATTACTATAACCAATATGTTTGGTATGATAGAAAGTTTGATGCTTATGGTTAAAAACGAAGCTAGAGCAAATTATTTTTCAGCTGTTGCAAGTCCTAACAAAGCACCATTTACATTTTTTCCTTCTTTTCAATGTCAATGCTGGTAAGTCAAGTAGATATTTTTCGATTTTTCCGTCTTTCTGATTCTCTTTGTACGTCGCACATATATTCTGTTTCGTCAATTCCTCTGTGTCAGTGTCGCAAGAAAATGGGTTTCTGATGTATTTTTGCGTGTCTGATGGTAAAAACTAATTGCCATCTTTTTCTTTGTTAATTTGTTTTAACAACCTTATTATAAGTTTCAGTAGTCGATGACGGATCAGTGAAGGGATATATGGTGTCAACAAGCATCCATTTACAACATGAATATGCATGCAGCATTGCAGCAGAATGAATAAGTAATAACATCTTGCTGTAATCATTAAGACCTGATAATTAGTCAATGTTAGAATTCCATTAAAATATTTCCAAGGGAAAAAAAAAAAAAAAAAACTTATTTTGAAATAGTGAGGCCCTTGGCTCTAAATTCCGATTCGCTCAGTCGGATGCTGCTCATACAACTCATGGGAATGCAGCTGCTGATAAAGAGGACAAGGAGTTGTATAATTAGTTTGCTTTGAGTTTTAGTTTGAATCTTTGTTTATACTTGAGGAGACATGTAACTTGCTTATTAGTTTTTGTGTTAATTTGAGATTTCGTGTTCAATAAAAGCATAACTGGAATTGGGTGGTTAAAACGGCTAAAAATTAACATGGATGGCTAAAAAGAGCAAATTACAGAGGTAGTAGATAGTATAGTTAATGAAATGCTTTTTGCTATGATATGCATGACTGACCATAACTGGTCTTCCTCTGCTTTGGCTTTATTACTCCAAACAAAAGTCCAATTTGCTTCACATTTCCAACTACCTTAACGTTACCCACAAAAGCCATATTTTAAATTCGCTCAAATATTTTTCAGCTATTGTACAGTCGAAATGCTAGAAAAGTCTCCCCTCAAGAAGTCAACTAACTAGTCTTCCTCTATAATAATAATTACTCAAGTGAAGTCTACTTGGTTTCACATTTCACATTTCATTGCGTCCCTAAGCTACAAACAACAGACCTCTCCCATTGTTTTGGTCAAATTTTGCAATTCAACTCCAAGAAACGAAATTGGGTATAATGGAATAAAATTGTAATAGGATTCAAGAACAAGTAGACACGATAATTAACGAGGAAACCCCTCGAACAACTTGTTCGCCGGCATAAGATGGAATTTTATTAGTCATGGTGAAGAACAATGAGACAAGTAAGAATATAGCTCCAAAGTAAATTGTAGTGCGTCTGTGTGTGCGTTACATAATTTGTGTGAACTATTTATACTCAAGGAATAATCACAAACTAGTTAACAAGGCCATGATTCTCGGGTGGCCCTATCTCTTTGCCGTTGCTTGAATTGGCGTTGAGTAAACAAGACACGTTTGTTTAATTGTGCTCCATGATCTGCGCATTATCTCCTAAAAAATAGGAACATTCATACCTGCATAAGAAACGTGATAATTTACCAAGATGTTAGTGTCAAGATGCGGGATGTCGGAGCAAGCTGGAGTCTCAAACTAACACTATAAAACTGCTCTTTCAACTAGTAACCCCTCCGCTCTTCGTGAAACTGTGGTGGAAGTCCCCAATATTAGTTGGGAAGATGTTGGGGGGCTCGAAAACGTAAAGAGAGAGCTCCAAGAAACTGTTCAGTACCCGGTGGAGCATCCTGAAAAGTTTGAGAAATTTGGTATGTCTCCCTCTAAGGGAGTTCTTTTCTATGGCCCACCTGGATGCGGGAAGACACTTCTCGCAGAGGCCATTGCCAATGAATGCAAGGCCAACTTCATAAGCAAAAAAGGCCCTGAGCTACTAACAATGTGGTTTGGTGAGAGCGAGGCCAATGTACGGGAAATCTTTGATAAGGCTCGACAGTCAGCACCTTGCGTGCTCTTCTTCGATGAGCTGGACTCCATTGCTGTCAAGAGAGGAAGCAGCGGGTCCGTTGGAGATGCGGGAGGTGCAGGTGACAGGGTACTTAACCAAATACTAACTGAAATGGATGGGATGTCTGTTAAAAAGACTGTTTTTGTCATAGGAGCCACTAACAGGCCAGATATCATTGACTCTGCACTGTTGAGGCCAGGCCGTCTTGACCAGTTGACATATATCCCACTTCCTGATGAGGGGTCAAGATATTCCATATTCAGGTCATGTCTCAGAAAGTCTCCGGTTTCTAAACATGTTGACTTGAGAGCTCTTGCCAAGTGCACTGAGGGATTCAGCGGGACAGATATTACTGAGATTTGTCAGCGTGCTTGCAAGTATGCAGTTAGTGAGAACATAGAGAAGGAATTGGAGAGAGCTAAGAAATACAATGATGCGGGTATGGAGGTTGATGTTGAAGAAGTATCAGAGAAAGGCTGGTCATTTTGAAGAGTCGATGAAATATGCTAGGAGGAGTGTGAGCGACTTGGATATTCTCAAGTATGAGGGATTTGCTCAAACATTGCAGCAGTCAAGAGGACTCGGTTCCGAGTTCAAATTCGCTCAGTCTGATGCTGCTTATAAAATTTCTGGGAATGGAGTTGCTGATAAAAAAGATGAGGAGTTATACAATTAGTTTGCTTTGAGTTTTAGTCTTATTTTTTGTATTCATTTATATTTTTGGTCAGAGTAGACAGATATTTCGCAAAATAATTTATTGTTCCTTAATTCTTATATTGAATCAGTTATGGATTTCTACATTGTTTCATGGATTTAAATTATTTATAGTTATTGAATTTTTACACTTCCAATATTTCCATGGAGCAAAGCTCTCTGTTTTGCTGCACAAGAATAGTTGTCAAGTTGGTTAATTATAGGATCTTGGCTCTCTCATGAAGAATACTTTTTGGGATATATATATATATATATATATATATATATATATATATTTTCATGCTAAACTATTCTTTCAATTTCTCTTTGTATATCACATATTTACAAGTATATATATCCTGTTTTTCCAATTAGTTTCCCGGTTGTGACGAACCACACTATAGCTTGTTCGAATTAATATATCTTCCCCCTTCAACTGCAATAGTGAACATAAAATAATACAGCATTGTTCAGATTTGCTTGTTGATGATAAAAAATGCAGATTGAAGATAATGCTCCAATCATGTCTTGTTGAAGTAAATTGTTGAAGTAAAGATGGAGTCTTTTTAGAGTGCCAATCTTTAAAGTGCATTACCTCCGTCCAAAAATGAATGTCCCAAGAAAATTTAAACTTTTTTGGGACGTTCGTTTTGGGAGTGAGGGAATACTTCCTCTTTCTGAAAATGAATATCAAAAGTATTTTCAAAATTGCTCTTGATCAACAACAAATTTGATTTTTTTGGACATTCATTTTGGGAATTGGGACGGAGGGAGTTTTTTTTTTTTTTTTTTTTTTTTGAGTTAAAACTACTGCCAGAGTTCCATCAATCTATAGCATGAATTCTTTTATGCTTTCTTCATTTTCTGCATTGAAATTAGATATGTCCCTTTCTATTTTCAATGGTTAAATGCACTGCTGGGTCTGTTGTTGTAATGACCCGAATTTCCTCTTTATATTTATTTATTTCAATACCCTTAATTATTATTCGGGCCGAACTTTTAATAAAAAGATTAGTTTAGTTATTTGGGTCAATAAGTAGAAAGCCCAATTCATTAACTAAGAGGATTAGGAGTCCATTTTAAATTAGGGATTTGGGAAGCCCTATTAATATAAATACTCTCTTATTAAACCCTAGTATTATTGTGTTATACCGCAAAGTAAAGAAAGAACGGGAAAAGGGACAGGGACGGCAGAGACAGAGAGGAAGAGTGCGGCAGAGAGAGAGAGAGAGAAGGAGAACAGAGCGAGTTCTTCGATCCAAACCAAGGTAAAATCATTCCCTCGTCTTCCTCGTCTTGTTTTCAATCTCAATCGGTACAAATTAATCCTAAACCTAGAAACGAAAATCTAGGGTTCGGGCAATTCAATTCGTAGAATCATGTTTTAGGATTGATTTGGGAGGAGGAAAGAGAGTTAACGGAGGGAGTAAAAGTATGTGTGTGTGTGTGTGCGTGTATTGGTGTGTGCGTGTGCTGTGTGTGGGCGTTAGTGTGTGTGTGCGTGTTATTGTGTGTGTGTATTCTGTGTGTGCAGTGAGTGTGTGTGGGTGTATCTATGTGTGGGGGGTGTATTCAGTATGTGTGGGTGTATCAGAGTGGTGGGTGTATCAGTGTGTGGGTGTATCAGAGTGGGTGGGTGTGTCTGTATGTAGGTGTACTTAGTATGTGTGTGCAGAAAGTGTGTAATCAGTGTGTGTAATTCATAAAGTGAAATTGAGAGTTGGGAATTAATTAATAAAACCCTAAGGGCTCGTTTAGTTGCTAGATAAGAATAAAGGGTATTATTAGTAAGGGCCTTATTACTCCTCTTCTTATTAATCTAAGGTATTAATAATTCCATTTTTATATATATTATGACATTTGGTTGGATCAGTATTAATATGGTTTGATCTCATCTTAACCTACCTATTGATAATAATCTTCCAAGTATACCCTTAACTAACTTATATCACAGACTGTAAAAAAAAAAATAAATCGAAACTTGCTTGCTGAAAGTAATTACCAGTACCAATTCAACTGGTAAATGCATCAAAATTTAAGTTTCTAACATCTGAAACATGGGTGTTTGGATAAAAATTTAAGTAGAAAAAATATAGTAGTGTGCAGATCCAATTTTTATCTGGGTAATTCAAAACAGGCCAAGAGACAAAAAAATTATCAAAGATTAAATAGAGAAATTATAAAATACAGTAGCAATTTTGATTGATGAGTGATTCAAAGCAGTTCAGAATAATTTGAATCAAAGATTTAATAAAGAAATTGCAATACGAAATTAATTCGTGGATAGTGCTTACCTTATTCATCAACAGGTGTAGGAAAGAGGAGAGAACCTTAGTTTTGGTTTCTACAGAAAGAAAAAAATAGAAGAAGACGACGAAGAGCTCACCTTGAGGACAATCAATGGATCGTCGGACGAGAAAAACACGTTAAAGAATGCCGGTAGGATTTTCGTTAAGCAAAACTGGGGTACGATGGGAATAAAAAGTTAATACCCGCATCTACTAAGAAGGGGATAAGTAATAACACCCTCATCTCAGTATAATTAGTAAGGGGATTAGGCGTTAATCCCGTTAAAGCCGCTTAATTATACTGGTACCTTATAACCAACCAAACACTCACTTAACGCGATCTTGTAATCCTACAGAACACTATCCTGGGCTATGACTGCCAACCAAACGGGCACTAAGGGTGTTTTAGTAATTCATAAGGATATAGGTTAACTATGAAAGAGGTTAAAGATGACTAATTCATAGGGTTAACCAAGTAAAAAGAAGTAATTTGGGACGGAAGTAAAATAGTGTTTACTTGTGTCTAAGTTAGGCTTTTGCATGATTGTAGATTTGTGCAAGCGGAGTAATCAAGCTAGTGATCGCAAAGCTAAGGTAAGGGATTACGCTCTTAGTAGTGTTTGATTTCAATCCTTTGTTTAGGATTCCCAATCTCTGTTTTGTTAAAGTAAACTATCTATGTGGCTAGATAGTATTTTAAAAACTATTCCGTTCTGCGAATGTTACCGTTCTTTGTTATCCGCCCTATTGATTTTATTGTTGTCCAATTGGGCTATCATGTGTATGATTTGCATTGTGATTTTGGTGTCTAAAGTGAAATGTACACCTCCTTTTAAAAAGTGATCAAGTAAAGTTTTGTAAAGTTAAGCTTTGATTTGTAAAGCTCTTTAAAGTAAAGTTTTGTAATAAGTAAAGTGACTTACAGTTATCCATAATCCCGAAACAGATAAGTGGACCCTATACAGTTATCCATAATCCCGAAACGGATAAGTGGACCCCATACAGTTATCCATAATCCCGAAACGGATAAGTGGACCCCTTATAGTTATCCATAGTTCTAAGATGAACATGTGGACCCCTTTGCGTTACTTGATGAAGTAGCGTAGGTTATCATGATACACCGATTTTGGGTGCGGTCAGTAGAAACCCGAGTTCTGGGTACAGCGTGTGCTTAATCCCTAAATTAAGTAAAGTGAAGTAAAGTAAAGTAAAGTAAAGTGAAGTAAAGTGTTTTGTGAAAAGTATGTTTTGGAAACTGACTTTCGTAGCCACATGTTTTCAAAGTGATGAGTTGTGTTGAGTATTGTTAAATGTTTCTTTTCAAACTGAGTACTTGTTTGATCCTTGAGTTATATCCCTTCATTGTTAATTCATTGTTACCGTTCGTTTCGGTCATCTCCTCTTAGTACCCGAGGAGATCCCGTATGAACTTACTGGGCATTGTTCGCTCATTCCTTTCATTCTTATTTCTCTCCAGGTTATAAATAAGCTGATCGAGGGTCGCAAGGTTTGCGGTATAGAAGTTATATTTTGAATAAAGTTAGTTAGTAACTATGATTTCCGTTATGTTAAGTTTTAGACCTTATTTCCGTTAGTTACCTTTTGAGCTAGTGTTTTGTACTAGCTGTTTGGGTTTGAATGTTAGTTAAAGTTTGAATTGTGGTTAATTGTAGCCGTTGGGGCATTCTGAATTTGGGATTTATTCAAATAAGTTATTATTTATTAGTAGTGAAAAGTTGGGGTGTTACAGTTGGTATCAGAGCCCCGGTTTAAGATTACTTGGGAGACTCAGACTTAGAAGTTAAGACTATTGGAAGAAGTAGTACTTAATGATTTTGGGCTTTAGAACTCTGATAAGAACAAGGTATTTTGGGAAGCACTGAATGAGGGAAACTTCCATATAGGGAAACTTTCCATTTTGGGAAACTTTCTAAGTTAGAAAACTTTCCTTTTATGGAAACTTACTATTTTAGGAAAGGACCTAAAGTGAGGTTCTAAATGAAAATGAGTATATACTTGGGTTGTGATTTGAATGAATGTTATTTCATCAAGAATGAATGCACTACGGGTTATATGTGGTTCTAATAGTGGTATGTTTTCATTGTAAGTTATGGGCGGACTTAGAAGAAGCCAGAAGATGAAATTGAAGCAAAGAACAATTAAGAAAAGAGTGATTCAGAGATATGTACTCAAGATTCAAAAGTTAACTGAAGACTTAGAAGCTGAAAAGACCAGAGTAAGCTTTACACTAGAGAAGTGGATGCAGGATAGGAAAACATTACTAGACACTTCAAAGAACTGGAAGAAGTAAAGGAGACCATGAATCAAAGTGAGAAGTACTATCATGAATCCAGAGAAGAAGCTTACTAATGGTTTTATGAATTGAAAGATTTGAATAAAACTAGAACTATAGAATTGGAACCGACAACACTCATAGGTAATGAAGCGCCAAATGAGGAAGAATTGGTAGCTAAGAGGAAGTCGAGGACGTAGGAATTAACCTTGGGGACAAGGAAGTTACCCCAATCATCATTGATGATGATGAAGAACTGGAACAAGAGATGGTACCGGTTCGTAGGCCCAGAGGTAGGCCAAGAGGTTCTTGGGGAGTTCCATAATTGAAAAGTGGGACATAGAGTTTATTCTTATTTATAGTATTGATAGTTAGTTCTAGTTTAGAGAAAAATACTAGAATTTTGTTTTGTTAACTTTTATTCCAAGAAGATCCTCGTAGTAAAAGTTATGATTCATTTAAGAAAATAACTTTGTTAATTGTTTTGTTCTTAAGTTTTATAGAGGGTGAGCTATTTAGAACAAATAAGTACTGGTCAAGTGAAAAGACCATGAGTATTAATTGGCTTATTGAAACGGCCAAAGTGAAATTAGTTTTGATCTAGTGAAATGATCGAAACAAGAGCAAAGTGACTTATTGAAACGGTCAAGTGAAAAAGTAAATGGCTTATGGAAACGGCCAAGTGTGAATGAAAGTAGGTTTAGTGAATCGGCCTGATAGTAAGTAAAGTCTAGTGAAATGTCTTCGCTAAGTAGAATTGGTCTATTGAAACGACTAGAGATTTAGTAAACCGATCGTTTAAAAGTTACGTCCTTTGGGGACGGCCTATTTATGTGAAAATATTAAGCATAGTAGCAATGCTTGTGTTGGCATGAGCAATAGTGTTAAATGTGAGAGTTAACCTGGAATAGGTAAGATTGGTCTATTGAAATGACCGATGAAGATAGTAACGATCTAATGAAACGACCAATAAGTCTAGTAAAGTTGACTAATGAAGATAGTGACGGTTGATTGAAGCGACCAGTGGTCTAGTGAATGACCTATAAATTGAATGTTAGTCTGTGGAGACGATCTATAGTATGAGAGTGCGTGAAAACGCTTCGTATTCATGATACTAATGATAGTATCATATTATCCGGCAAGTGTTCGAATCGCCAGAGTGTCTGAGTTTATGATGCTAACTCAAGGAAGTACGAAGGTGGACGACTATGGTGCTAGATTCACCGAATTGTTAGAATATGCCCAACGATCTTCGATGATGAAGAGCAGAAAGCCCAAAAGTTTGAATATGGTTTGAACGACCGAATCAAATACAGAATTTCTCCGTTAATGCTATCAACCTATGATCAAGTGTTGGATAGGGTAAGGATAGTGGAGGAAGAAGCAGATAGTTATCGCAGTAAGCGAGAAAAAAAAACCAACTGAGAAGGAGTCGACTGGATCTAAGGGAAGCTAGAACCGTGATGGCAATAGCAATAAGCGAAAGGCTACTGAGGATCCTAAAAAGGACAGTACTGCTAGTAAGTACCAGAGTAAAGGTCATGGAAACCAAATGGATGGTAATAAGAACGACGCCAAAGGGCAAAGTTCTGATGAGAAGTGTCAAATGATTGCTTGGCTAAGAAAATGAATTTAATTTCTGAGGCGTTAGAGAATTCTTTAGTTATAGATATTCAAACTAGAGAATCGATCCCTATTACGTCTATATATAGGAAGTGTCCTTTGAAAGTGGACGGGAAAAAGCTTGAGGTTGATCTCATTAGCTTGGAAATCGAAGAATTTGATGTGATATTGGGAATGGATTGGTTAGCTGCATATCATGCCAAAGTAGACTGTTTTAAAAAGGAAGTAAACTTCGAATTTCCCTCTGGAGAAAGATTCTATTTTCAAGGATCGAAACCGAGAGTCCGGACCGATCTGATTTTTATAATGAAGGCTCGTAAACTGTTAAGGAAGGGTTGTGAGGGCCTTCTAGCGTATGTTAGTGAGTCAAGCAAGAAAGAAGTGACCATAGAATCTCTTTCCATAGTAAGGGATTTTAAAGATGTTTTCCCTGAAGACTAACCGGGAACACCACCGGAGCGAGTAGAGTTTTCAATAGATTTAGCATCAGAGACTGCACCGATTTCGAGAGCACCATATAGGATGGCTCCGCCGCAACTTAAAGAGTTAAAGGAACAGTTACAAGAGTTATTGGACAAGGGTCTGATTAGGCCAAGTGCATCACCGTGGGGTGCGCCGGTATTATTTGTAAAGAAGAAGGATGGGTCAATGAGGTTATGTATTGACTATCGGGAGTTAAACCGTGCAACGATTAAGAATAAGTATCCTTTACCTAGAATCGATGATTTGTTTGATCAACTCCAGGGTGCATGTTATTTCTCTAAGATTGATCTGCGTTCGGTTACCATCAGTTGAGAGTGAAAAAGGAAGATGTGGCAAAGACGGCTTTTAGGACGAGGTATGGGCACTATGAGTTCCTGGTAATGCCGTTTGGATTGACAAATGCACCTGCTGTGTTTATGGAGCTTATGAATAGAGTATTTCAAGAGTACTTAGACAAGTGTGTAATAGTATTCATCGACGACATCTTGGTGTACTCTAAGTCAAAAGAGGAGCATGAAGAACATTTGAAATTAGTATTGCAGATTCTGAGAGAACAAAAGTTGTATGTCAAGTTTAAGAAGTGTGAGTTCTGGCTTAAGGAAGTGGCGTTCTTGGGGCATGTGGTGTCTAAGAATGGGATAGCAGTTGACCCTGCGAAAAATCGAGGCTATAGTAAATTAGGAGAGACCAGCTTCTGTTAGCGAAATAAGGAGTTTCTTGGGTTTAGCGGGTTATTACCGAAGGTTCGTGGAAGGATTTTGATGTTATCGCTACCATTGACTAAGTTAACCACGAAAGGGATAAAGTTTGTATGGTCGGACGAATGCGAGAAGAACTTTCAAGAATTGAAAAGGCGATTGGTGTCTGCGCCTATTCTTACTGTACCAACAAACAAGGATGGTTTTGTAATTTATAGTGATGCTTCATTGAAAGGTTTGGGTTGTGTGTTTATGCAGAATGGCAAGGTGATAGCTTATGCGTCTAGGCAACTCAAGAACCATGAGAAAAACTATCCTACCCATGATTTGGAGTTAGCGGCCGTGGTGTTTGCATTGAAGATTTGGAGACATTATTTGTATGGAGTGCCATGCGAGATTTATACCGACCATAAGAGTCTTAAGTATATTTTCACTCAAAAACAGTTGAATATGAGGCAGAGAAGATGGATTGAATTACTTTAGGATTATGATTGCAAGATTCTGTATCATCCTGGAAAAGCCAATAAAGTGGCAGATGCGTTAAGTAGAAAGAACCATAGATCGTTAGCGGCTATGTTTTCTAAAGGGGTAAGTAAATTGGGAAATAGTGAAATGGTGAAACTGGAAGTTAGAGTTAAAGGTTATTTGGCTCAGATGAGTGTCCAACCAACATTGTTAGTGAGAATCAAGGAAGCTCAGAATGTGGATAAGGAATTAGCAGTAATCCACAAGACTATAAGTAAAAAGGGCATGGTAGATTTCCGTGTGAGTGATGGCGGTATTATGAGGTATCAATCGAGGATTTGGGTGCCTAATGATGAAAGTATAAAAAGGGAAATTCTTGAGGAAGCTCATTGTTCAAGGTTTTTGATTCATCCTGGGAGTACTAAGATGTACAGAGATTTAAAGGAATCATTCTGGTGGAACAATATGAAAAGTGAGGTAGCAGAATTCGTGTCCAAGTGTTTAGTATGTCAGCAAGTGAAAAGTGAACACCAGAAACCCGCGGGATTACTACAATTGCTACCTATTCTGGAGTGGAAGTGGGAGCACATCACTATGGATTTGGTGATTGGACTTCCTAGGACATTGAAGGGTCATAATGCAATTTGGGTTATAGTGGATAGGCTCACTAAATCGGCTCACTTTCTAACAATCATGGTGACTGATTCGTTGGACAAGTTTAGCTAAGTTGTACGTGGATGAAATCGTGAGGTTACATGGGATACCGGTCTCTATAGTGTCAGACCGAGATGCGAGATTCACATCAAATTTCTGGAAGAGTTTGCAGAAAGAGTTGGGGGACGGAATTAACTATGAGTACAACGTTCCATCCTCTCAGACAGACGGATAGTCAGAAAGGACGATTCAAACTCTTGAAGACCTTTTGAGAGCAACGTCGTTGGATTGGCAAGGAGCGTGGGATGATCATCTACCACTAGTGGAGTTTGCCTACAATAACAGTTACCACTCTAGTATTAGAATGGCGCCGTATGAAGCTCTGTATGGGCGGAAATGTAGATCGCCTGCGTGTTGGGATGAAGTAGGTGAAAGGAAGTTAACCAGACCCAAAATTGTTCAGGTAACGGCGGATAAGGTTCATCAGATTCGCAAATGGTTGTTAACTGCTCAGAGTAGACATAAATCGTATGCAGATAATCGAAGACGCGATCTAGAGTTCCAAGTAGGAGATCACGTATTCTTGAAGATCTCACCGACAAAAGGGGTTATGCGATTTGGAATTCGTGGAAAGTTAAGTCCTAGATATGTGGGACCATTTGAGATTCTAGAACGAATAGAAGCGGTAGCCTATAAGTTGGCTCTACCTCCTGTGCTGGCTGGTGTGCACAACGTGTTTCACGTGTCGATGTTGAGGAAGTTCTTAGCTGACCCGAGCCACGTCATAGAGTGCAAACAGTTACATTTTCGTGAAGACTTGAGTTATGATGAGAAGCCAGTAAAAATTGTAGACCGTAAAGATCAAGTTTTGCGGAAGCGAGTGATTCCGTACGTAAAAGTGCAGTGGAGCAATCACACGGAAAGAAAAGCCACGTGGGAGCTCGAAAGTGAAATGCGTGATATGTATCCGCTCTGTTTGAAGATTAAGGTACGTTTAGTTTGGAGGACCAAACTCTTTAAGGGGGTAAGAGTGTAATGACCCGAATTTCCTCTTTATATTTATTTATTTCAATACCCTTAATTATTATCGGGCCGAACTTTTAATAAAAAGATTAGTTTAGTTATTTGGGTCAATAAGTAGAAAGCCCAATTCATTAACTAAGAGGATTAGGAGTCCATTTTAAATTAGGGATTTGGAAACCCTATTAATATAAATACTCTCTTATTAAACCCTAGTATTATTGTGTTTGTTGGATATTATGCCCTAGGCCCTTGAGAAAGGCCTATGCGTTATATCATAGCTTCATTGTTATAGAGATAACAAACCCGATTATTATATCTTTTGCATGTTTATTATAATAATCATTGTCCCTAGCACTTATGAAGGGCTAGCATGAGTTTGATGGATAATCATATGATGATTATAGCGCATAGGATGCGGATTAAACTTGTGGGTACATATTGGAAAACAAGTACTGGATAGACCCGTTATGAGATTTATGTCATGGTCAAATGTCATAATTAAATCTCATAATAGTTATATCATTTATCCTTAGACCTGAGATTATCATAGTCTTCCACATGATGAACATTATGTTTGACGTACTCAAACGCTACCCCTAACCGGGTGGTTATAAAGGCTACGATGGCATAATCGGATTCTTGTAGGGAAGAATGATAATCAAGATGGGATTTGTCCCTCTCTCAAGAGAGATATCTGCTTGGCCACTCGATGAGTGAGATTGATAAAAGTGTACGGCCGTACCCAATGAATTGAAGCGTTCAATGTTATTTGCTCATATCAATCTACTCGAGATCGAGAAAGCATTGGACAATATAAGTTGACATGGACCATGACTTATGTCCAATATGATATCGCGTGACAAAGGGATTATGATATGTTCTATAAGGTTACTTTGGGCTTTCAAAGTTATACTAATTGGGTAGTCATAATGGCTTGCTAGAGTCCGCTTATGATTTACGAGGTCTTCGGACTCGTTGC
This sequence comes from Campanula takesimana, assembly GCA_026119855.1. Taxonomy (NCBI): domain Eukaryota; kingdom Viridiplantae; phylum Streptophyta; class Magnoliopsida; order Asterales; family Campanulaceae; genus Campanula; species Campanula takesimana. The sequence continues at coordinate 50,767 of JAOWBW010001032.1, read as the reverse complement.
CAACATAGTATAATCCTATTGGGTCACACACGCAGAACGGATCTTGCTTGGCACGAAAAACGAGAAAAACTGGGAAGTGGAAAAACCAGCCGTACGGATGGTTTGGACTAGCCGTACGGATGGTTTGTCCGCTGATGAGTTTTGTCAGTTTCTTTCTGGGAAAGGAATCCTTTAAACTAATGGAATTAGGTTTCTCCCAGTATATATTCTGTGTTCTCTTCAGTCGAAAACTAAGCCTTAGGCATTGATTTTGAAATCAACAAGAGTTTCTTGGAGAGAGAAAAACACATATTATACTTAGGTTATTGGGTTTGATTTTTGCTCATCATCAACCATAATAATCAAAGGGAGATTGAAGAATGGTTCTTCAATCATGTTTTTCAAGCCTAAGGATCTAGCAGTCAAATCAAGAAGCGTTCTTGAGTCCGTTCGATGTGTGGATACTGATAGAGGGTGTTTGCGTTAGCACCTTAAAGTCCGTGTTCATGGATTCGATCTTCAAGGGTATGTTTCTTTCATCTTGTATTTAATTTAATCAACATGCACGGATCCGGGCTCTTGGGTGTTTAATTTATATGTTTAATTCCGCTGCGCATGATGCATCAAAACCCAACAGTGGTATCAGAGCCCGTTCGTTGTTGACTATTTTAGTATATTATGTTGAAATTGTTTAATTCGATTATATGATATCTACATGATAATAAGATGAATGCGTGATTTGAGTTTTATATATGATATATAAAGGTTTATGAGCATGACATGGGGATTATGTGATTGTTATATTGATTTGATCTATATGAATAATTGCATGTTGGGATTATCAATAAATAATTGGATTATGTGTATTGATAATTTAGATCTAATTTATATATATATAATAAATTGTTTATTCATGATATTGATTAGATCTAATTAAATCGCAATCTGTAAATTCATGTTTCTGTAATCTGATTATGTACAAACATGATATTGGATTTTGTCGAATTTCTGAAATTCTGAAAAACCTGGAAATCTGGGATCCTACCAATGGATCCGTACGGATGGTTTGGGTGATGCCAAACTGATCCGTACGGCTAGTTTGGAAATTCTCAGATTTGATTTTGTTTTCTGATGTTCAGATTATTCTGTAAATTGTTTACAGAATTCGAATCTGAAAACTGGAAACTGCTTTCAGACGGCTGGTTTTCGAAACCGTGTTTCCTGAAACAGTTTTCGCCGAGAGAATTCAAAAGGAATTGCAGAAATCGGAGTTCTAAAGAGTTTAGAACTGCTATAATCTGTGAGATTAAGAGACAATGAAAGATCTTGAAACGTATCCAATCTATACGGGAATGTGGATGCCTTTTGCTTAGTTTCGATCGTATAGAGAAGTTTTTCTTGGTTTCTTGATCTTAGCACGGAAATGTGGATGCCTTTTGGCTTAGTTTCGGCCGTGCGGTTTTTGCTTTCAATTTCAAGATGATCTGCGGATACAGTTTCAGAATTCTGAAGAGTTCAGAGTTTATGTGACCTGTATGAAAGAGCTGTACATAATCTGGATGCTTCCTGAAACATTTGTACGAATGGTTTGGGCATTACTGATTCTGATCTGTTTCAGACGGCAGGTTTTGGAAACCGTGTTTCCTGAAACAGATTTTAGTTCATAAGTCCAGACAGTTTACTGAGATCATAATTTTAAAGGAGTTTAAGGTTAGTGTAATCTCAAAGTTTCAGAATTTATCCCTATACAAAGTGCAAATTGTTTGCAAGAGAAGGAAACTAAATTTGATAATTCATTGCATGAACTAATGGCAGGCTCACGCCTTGTTTCTGGGAATGTGAATGAAATATCCAATCTGTAAAATGTTTACAGATAATTTAGATTCGTCCCATTATGTTGCTTCATAATTAAATCACAAGATTTTGCTTCTGTTTATTAATTGGATTAGTTAACATCAGTTATGCAAAGACTATATTATATTATGTTTGACATAATTAAATATATGATGCATATCTCTATGTAATAAACCTTCTTAAAACTTATTCTTGTGCCAATCCATGATTAAAACACTTGTGAGTACGTGGGCAGTTTTATGTGGGTTACGCCCTAGCGTAGGTGCATTAATTCTATTCATTTATGAGCAAGATGAGGAATCAGAGTTTCCTATACGTTTAAAATGGTTTGACTTAATTGGGCTATCAAAACAGTTTTGGGCCTAAGGCACAGATGAGATTAAAACATGTTTGACATAAGATGTCTAACAATCTCATAAAATATCTAAGAGTCACATATGATGTGATTGATAAGGAGTTATCTACCTAAATAACTTGATTTTGAGCAGTCGTGCCCTAGCCGACTCAAAGTTGGTGAAATATGGATCTTAGCCCACTTAAATTATATTATACAATTGTTGTATTTGAAGGTGTATAATTTAGTGTGAGTATTTATGAAATACATTAAATATCTTTAAATGATAATGGTATGAAATATATGTGTATATTTATTTGCATATTTCGTAGAATGTCTTAACTATAATCATGTATAATTACTGCGATTTACCCCACTTTAAGAAGAATAAATATTAACTTCCATGACCTAGTCATGAGCTTAAGAATTGTTCTAAAGCAAGATCGGAAGTTATGAATTCTTAATAAATCCTATTTTTGAGAAACTAATGCCTTAAAGGTGGACAAAGACATTGATTAGAAACATGTGGATGATTCTATAGATGTCGATCGTCCTACGACTTGCTATCATGTGTTTGGAACTTTAGAAGTATCTAAAACATATGAATGCTTATGTGATAAGCAATCACGTAGGAAGCGTTCCTAAAGCAAGAAAGGCAAGAAGAGTCTGAGTTTGACTAGAGCCTAACATTCATGCGATGGCTGAAAGGTATATTAATAAGTTCTCGTGTTCGAACATGGGAGACATATTAGTTACCTTAGATGGCTCGGTAATCAAGTTAGTTTGGAACTAACAACGGATTTGATATTGATTCATGAGCGACATTTGATGTTAAAATGCTAAGTCTTAATATCAAATAGAACATTCTCAAACTCTAAAGGTTAATAAGGACAAGGATTTAAGATAAAGGCAAGACAAAAGTTGTCAAGCCTAAAGGAATATTTGTGCAAAACCTAAAATCCAAAGAATGTAATTTGTACCTTGGCAATAGGATTGACCGTTGTGAAATTACAATTTGAATTAAAGATCAAAAGGAAGGGTAGTTAGACTACCACTTCAAGTATTTATGTTAAAATTTCTACTTGTAAGGGTAAAGATTAACCTATGTGGCAATAATGATGCAATGGTTGCAACATTAATCATAGGAACTTGCGAAGTGTTTTACCTAATAAGTTCATATTTGTTTGAACAAATGGTGCTGTGTTCTTATTTTAAGTAGAAATATTATTTTGGTTTCTTCATTAGAAGATTATGGATATTTCTTATTTCGAATAAGAAAGTGTTCCATTAATATGATTTGCCTTATTGTATTGCTAATCATATATGGGACTTAATATCCTTATCTTGGAAGAACAAAATAATGAGCATAACGTAAATATGATAATATGAATATAAGGATGTAATCGTTACATTCTTAAAGCATTAATGTCTATATCAAATGATGATAAACACATATCTAAAATTCCATGGGACGGACTTTAAATTCATATGATTCGAATCAGGTATAGATGTGAATCTTAGAAATTGATCAAGATTTTTTTACTATAGTAGTAAGAGGAAGTACTCTTTTGAACTTATACATTTGATGTATAATATTTTATTAAGTAACAATGCTTAAAAAGATTTCAACACCTCATGGCAAAGTATTGATGTACTCTGATTAGATCAAAGTAATAAATATTTGAGCCTTGGACTCGATGAGAATTCTGCAGAAATCTGCAATTTAAGAAAAACAGAATCTGGAAACACAGCCGTAGAATGATGTTCCAGAGTTTACAGATTGTCTGTAAAACACAGTTTTTCATCTCATAATAAGTCAAACTGATCTTTAATCAACCCTCTGATTATGTGCTGGAAACAGTTGCGCTTACACTAAATTGAGTTTCATCTAAGGAGGTTCATTATACCATATGTGATATGGAATGAAGGAAACCTCGTTTGTCTTTCATAAAGATTTGTGACGTGATACTTTTTGTGAAAAGTGTTGTCTTGGACAAAATCACAGCCAAAATCTAATTAATGTATTTTATGGGATATCTTAATGATATTAATTTTACACCCTTTAGAGTACAAATCGTTTTGTCCCTCTAAATAGCACTTCTAGATAATCGTTTATCTCTAAAGAACTAGTGGGAGTAAAATGTAACTCGAAGAGTTCGAGACCCAGAAAAAGACATGGAACTAAGATGGAAGTTGAATAAAGTTTCACAAGGAGTTGTGGAAATTCATTCAAGCATACACAAGAATTTGCATAATTGATAGGCTACTATCTATAACAAGAAATATTGATTTCTCGTAATAGAAAGTAATAGGGACGATATCATTGCGAATGATTGACCTATTACCTATCAAGATGCAAAGTCGTCCGGATTTAGATCAATGACTTGGAGTCATAAATCTAAAAGTTTATATTGATTAACCAAGACTAATTGAGAAAAGTTATTTCATAATGTCGATTATGATGAAACTTTATCACCCCGTAGTCATGCTTAATGTTATTAGAATCCTAATTGTCATGACTTCATATTTCGAATATGTAATATGACCGATGGATGTCAAAACTATATTCCTTAACAGGACTTATATTAGGATGTGTTGATACAACCTAAAGTTTTGATTAATCCATAAAATTCTAATAAAATATGCAAGTTGCAGAAATTCATGAGATGGATTGAAGCAAACTACTTGGAGTGAAATTTCATTTTGATGAAGTATTCAAAGAGTTTGAATTCATCAAGGATAGACTTGTGATTACAATAAATTTAGTGGAGCGTAATTTTATTCATAGT
>JAOWBW010001032.1:0-45711 GCA_026119855.1 Campanula takesimana | reverse complement strand
ATGAGTATTTTATTATTAATTAGGATTTAATTAGTATTTTAGGATTTAGTTTAAATTAGTTTTTATTTTATTTGTTATTTTCGTCATAATTTTGATAGATTATTTTAAAGTATGTTTTAGAGTAGGATTAGGAGTTATTTTGCTATTTTTAAGTCCTATTATGTTACCATATAGGTTAGGGTTATTCCTAGAAGGTTTAGGATTGTTTTTCAAGTTTTATGGGCACTATAAAATAGGCCTCAAGTTGTATTCCGAAAATAAGCTTTTATTTTAATAAAAATTTAATTGCAATTGCAATATTAGTTAAACCTTTTAGTTTTCAAGATTTCTTGTTGATTTCTTGTTTGAGATTCCTTAATCCTTGCAGAAGAATTGTTCGTAGATCAATTCTTTTAACTATCCCGCTGCGTTTACATCATATATTATCACAAAATCTTGGGAAAACGCGTTATTCGTAACTCCCAAGAAAAACGTGTTTAAAAAAAAACACGGTGGCATTTTTGTAAATATGTGGAACTTCTTTAAAAAACGCGCTGTGGCATTTTTGTAAATAATCGGAACTTCTCAATGGTTCTGGATATCAATATAAAACATTCTGGATATGAGATTGATAGCCAAAATATTTGAAAGTGATAGTCAGAAGGGTCATTTTTCTAATAATCAAAACTTCTCAACGGTTCTGTATATCAATATAAAGCCTTCTAGATATGAGATTGATAGCCAGAATATTTGAAAGTGTTAGCCAGAAAGGTCTTGGATATCAATATAAAGCCTTCTGTATATCAATATAAAGCCCTCTGTATATGAGATTGATAGCCAGAACCTTTAAAACTAATAGCCAAAAGGTTTTTTCTGATTTTTTTTTTAGTGTAACATAAGTGTTAATAGATAGCCAGTGACAATGTTTAGGATGACCAATTGCTGTGTTACGAAGGTCCAGTGACTGTGCTGAGGACCGCCAGATGATTTTAAAAAACACGTTTTTACTAAACACTAGGAAAACTGCGTTTTACACTAGACCAACTCATATATTATAGAGAAACCATTGATTATTAATTCTACAAGATTCGCACCATGCAATTTTTTTATTTTTCTTTTTTGCCTTAGAAAAGATCAATTATGTTACATAATGCTTAAATGGCCCTTAATATTTCATATAGTAACATGTATCACTTTGATAAACGAAACACTCAAATTTACTGTGATAATTTATGTTAAATTTTAGTTTCACATATAAATTTAGACAAATTCTTATGGCCGCTCCATGGCCCGCAGCCCTCATCCATTCCCAGCTTGACATGTGGCGCGCTGTGAGCCACACGCTGGTTCACCCAGTCACGCGCTGCCACGTGTCACCTTAAAAAAAAAACATTAACTTTAAAAAGTTATATCTTGAGATTTATAACTCAGAAAAAATAAATAAAAATACCGTTGTGTTCGTCTCGACGACACGAATAAAACTACATAGGTCATGATATGGTTTGATTTTTTTTTTAAAAAAACATATTTTTTTACACACAAAAAAATTTGAGTTGCTTTGTCAGCTGATATGTAACACTCTGTTTTGATAAAAGTAATAGTTTCATATTCAAAAAGTAACACTTTTTTACAGTAAAATGTAACAGCAATTTTACAAAAAAAAATTGGGTTTTGCATTTTAATTGTTACTTTCTCAATAAAAAAAATGTTACATTTCAGATATAATGTTACATTTAAGAATATTAACTGTTACAATTGAGAAAAAAATGTTACATTCATTTTTTAATAAAATATAATATTAGTTTAATTGTCAATCCTATGTTAATTTTCGGAGAAAAAAAAGTGTTACATTTGAAAAAATGAGTGTTACATTCTTTTATAAAAAGTGTTACATTAGTTTAGTTGTCAATCTTTATGTTATCTTTATCTATTGTAGCAAAATTGTGGCACATTTTTTTTTAAAAAGTGTTACATTTGAAAAAAAAATGTTACATTGCGTTATAATAAGTGTTACTTTTGTTGGAGGGAAAAAGTTGGTTGCCAAAAAAAAAAAAAAAAAATCGGAAAAGTCGCCCGCCGCACGCCATGCGGCGGGTGTACAGGAGAGCACCTCATAAATTTATGTGATGTATTTCACACGGCACAAGTATTTCCATTCCTTCACAAAAAAATGTTAAAAAAATAAAAATAAAATTGATTTCGATTTCTCTTTTCCATATATTAGAAAGAAAAAAAACTGCATGAAAATTCTTCCTAATTTGCCCACGAAAATAAATATTGTACCTCAATAAGAGCGAAATATAGAGTTTTTATCTAGTAAACTCTGGAGTTTTCTTCTTCTCACTTTTCGGCAAAGGAGGTAATACAAAGTGTACTTTTAATTTCTTTTAATTAGTAAAGGCCACTTTTAATCCATAGCCACAAAAATATCAGTCATGTAACGTTTACTGGTCCCCGTTATAAATTTTGAAGATAATTAAAAGGATTTCTTCTTTGCTAACAAAAAAGAAAAGGATTTCTTCTTCTTGTTTGGTGTCGCTTTGCTTCCTTTTTTTTTTTTTTTGATACTCATATTAAGGAGTTAGTATCTTCAATGTTAAACATTATACTCCCTTCGTCCCAAAATAATCTTCACATTTGACTATTTAAACTTTTTAAAGATTTGAACACTTGATTCACTAGTCATGTTTCGTCTGAGAACTTTTAAGCTAAGGTTGTAGAAATGTGAAGAATTTTTTGGGACAATGAAACATGCCAAATGAGAAGATCATTTTGGGACGGAGGGAGTAGATACTAAATTTTGATGAAGAGTTAGGAAAATTACTAAATTTAATACCTTGATTAACTCTTTTAATTTACCAAGTAGTATCTTTTTATATCAATTAATTATTTATTTTATTTTTATATATTTATATAATACAAAATTTAATTATTATTTTATCAATTGAAAATAAATAATTATTTATTTATTTAGTGTAGATATTTATTTTAATTTATTTTAAATTCAATTGGTATTCCATTATTGTTTAACACTATTTATATTTAATACTAAAATATTTAATGTGAAAGAATTTAAATAAAAATAAATAAATTAATTTGATCTTTACCATTGGTAATTTGATACCATGTGAATAGTGTCATAGGTATATTTTGATACCTCCTATGACTTAACTCCATTTATTAGAAATGACTTAAAATAACTATCCCATGCAAAAAATAATCGGGTAAAATTTTTATGAGAAAATTTTGATACCATGTGAATAGTGTCATAGGTTTAGGGTTTATGCTCTTTAGGGTTTAAGGCTTAGGGTTAAAAGGCTAAAAAGTAGACTTTTTATAACTTATAGAGGAACTAGTTTCCCCCAAAACCAACTCTATTTTTATATGCACGATAATGATAAAGATATCTATTGACAAAGTCGTGAAAATGGAAATATGTAATTTTACTCTATAGCAGTTGTTCAAACTTAATTTTCAGTGTGATGAATCACACATAATCTTAAAAATGAGAAATTAAATAATACTCCCTCCGTCCCAAAATGATCTTCACGTTTGACTATTCAAATTTTTTAAGGATATGAACACTTGATTCACTAGTAGTTTTGTTTGGGCACTTCTAAGCCTAGGTTGTAGAAATGTGAAGAATTTTTTGGGACAATGAAAAATGCCAAATGAGAATATCATTTTGAGACGGAGGGAGTAGAATTGATGAGATTTGGGTCTTTGATGCAGGACGAAAATATGATTATATCAAATATTATAATTATATTGGTATTTGATTATTCTTTTTTTATTCGTTAGGGTTTAATTAGTATTTTATTATTATTTTCGTCATTAATTTTAGTAGGTTAATTTTAGAGGATTCTATGATAGATTTTGAGTCAATTTACTAGTTTTTAAGTCCTAGTAAGTTACTATATAGGTTAGGAGTAATTCTATAAGGTTTTAGATTGTTTTTCAAGTTTTATGGACACTATAAAATAGGCCTAAAGTTGTAATCCGAAAATTAGATTTTTTTTAAATAAATTTGATTGCTTTGCAATTTGTGGTTTTTACCTTGTAGCCTTATTGACTTGTTGAAGATTTCTTTGAAATTCTTCTTTTTGTTTCAAGAATTCCATTGTGGTTTTCTTAAGGGTTGATTTCCACTGCGATTCTACGACGATTGTTTAAAGTTGTCATAGACTTTACTCTTCTTGTAGCATCACGCTACATCAGCCTTCCATCTTAAAATCGGCCCTCTAACCTTCCCATTACATGAAGGATATTTTCTCAAAGGCCAATTGTAGGTTTACAAAAGAATTTTACAAAATAAAGGATAAAAGGTGTGGTGGCGATATTACATTTGCCACATCGATAGTAGATCCGGCACACTTCAGTTAAAAGCACCAATACAATTATGACACCTCATTTTGTAAACCACATTTTATACCCATCTTTTGTAACTCTATTATTTCTCTTTCTCAAAAGCACTCTAGCTAAATATTTACTCCCTTCGTCCCATAAAATATGTCTACCTTTCCTTTTTAGTCCGTCCCAGCGTATATATCCACTTCCAAAAATGGCAAAAGATCCTTAATATTCCTCTACTCATTATCTCTTCTACTTTAATCAACTTACTATTCCCTTCCACTCATTTTCTCTCCTACTTTACTTTTAGTACACAACACTTACATCACTTCCACTAATTCTTAATCTCCGTGTAAATGGGACTATGGGAGGGTGGACATATATTCTGGGACAGAGAGAGTATTTTTTATAAAATTTTACATTTTTTAAAAGTTCATTCGTTGCTCTGAGACGCATCTATTAAAAATTCTAATACCAACGTCGCTCAGAGACACATCTTTTAGATAATCTGATAACCATGAAAGGAGTTCAAAAAACCTCTGATAATAGTTGTGTCTCGAAGTCCAAAAAACCTCCAATAGTTGTGTCTTGAAAGGATTTTGAGTAAAAAACTTCAACTTAAAGATTATTTTTTTTAAAAAAAAATCTTATTAAAAATTACATTTTGTTTTTGGGGTTTTTGAAAAATTATTCCTGATATGAAATGTTATATCATCATACCAGACAACGAAATACAAATCCCATCAGAAAATTAAGTGATGGCTGTTTTTGATGAATTGAATTCAAATATTGCACTTTCGATGTAAGCCCAAGGGCAATGCTAGACTTTTTACGGATTATTCTTTTTTTTACAAAATGAATGAGACAAGATGTGATTCAACATCAACACATTCATGACACCTCATTTTATAAACCACATTTTGTATCTTTATAATTTCCCTAGGCCCAATGATCAAACCCCATTATGCGCCCCACAATAGAATCAATTAAGCTTCACTATAGGCCCAATATTCAGTCCAGATAAACCACTCGCGTGGCTTACAGTTGATGATTATTATTGGTATACTCACTCCTATTTCGAGCGGGGCGGAGGGAATATATACTCTCTCTTTCCCGCTCGAAATAGGATTTTGGTATTTTTTTATACTTTGATCAAGTAATTTAAGTAAAAAATAATTATCCTAATATAAATTTAAAAATTGTTTTTGATAGTGTTATTAATTGTGATACAATAACAATTTTTAAAAATTTATTAGGATCATTATTTTTCTTCAAAGGACTTGGTTAAAGTATAGTCAAGTTTACCAAAATCCTATTTCGAGCGGGAGAGAGAGGGAGTATATATTCTCTCATTTCATGTCATAATAAGTATGGCCATTAACTTATCAATATTTTTAACAATTGCGCATTAATTTTGGAGTTGGTTTTGGGGAAACTAGTTACTCCATAAGTTATAAAAAGAGAAAAATACCCCTAGTCCCTGAGTATTATGGAATCTTCGTATTAAGACATGCATATTTTAAACTTACGTTCTAGTCCAACAAAATATTTTTTCTAACCATATGATCCTTGAGCACTTTAAATAACACTAACCCCACCCCTCCCATATCAACACCCACACAAAACATACACACTCTTTCTCACTACTTTCTCTCTCTACCCTCTCTCCTTCCCAACTCCGGCGACGCCTCTCTCTCATCCTCCGGCGACTTCATCGCCGGACTCCGACCACTCCATTTCTCCGGCCAACCCTCCCCTCCCGCCACTCCTCCCCCTCCGACAATCCTCCTCCTTCCTCTTTTATTTTGCTGCAGGTTCTCTTCTCCGATCGAAATCATGAATCCTCCCTCTATCTTTCCGACTCCGGCGTATCTCCGGTGAGCCATTACTCAGTCAATCTGACTTTTCCCCAGATCTATTTTCATCTCCACATTCTGTGCTTTCTCACCCAAGTCAACCCTTCCCTCCCAACACCAACGGCCCCTCCGCTCCCTTCTTCAGGCGGCTCCTCCCATCACCTTCCCGTTCAACTCCAGCCACTGTCACCGGCAACCCTCTCCCCTCCCCCACCTCCGGCCAAAGACCATAAGCTCTCTCCCTGTGCACTTATACAATTTACACCAACCTCTCCGGCCAGATCTGAATTTTCTGTTGACATTGATGCTAACTTCCGCCCCTGATCTTAGCTTTTAGATAAAATGGGAACAGATGGTGTGGGGTGGGTGCCAGATCTATAGGGAAATGGAGAACTGGTAAATAATTTGGCTATCCCCTTTTTTTTTAATCTGGTAGTATCATTTTTTGTTTTATTTTTCCTACACATAAGTAATACTAATATTTAATTTATTAGTTAGTAGTGTACATCTTTTTGTCAATATAGTTTGGATTTAATGACAAATGTTTGTATTGGATTAGATTTGTGTTAGTATTTTATTATTTATTGGTGCAAAAAAGTTTTGTTAAAATTTTGTTTACATGTGTAATAGTTATAATTATAATAGAATTTTTTTTTCATGTTCTTAGTAGTTTGGTTGACAACTGAGAACTTACTGATAAGTTCTCAACTGTTTTGGCCGCCGGAGTTGGTGGTCGTCGGAGTTGTTCATGTTCTTAGTAGTTTGGTTGACAACTGAGAACTTACTGATAAGTTCTCAACTGTTTTGGACGCCGGAGTTGTTCATGTTCTTAGTAGTTTGGTTGACAACTGAGAACTTACTGATAAGTTCTCAACTGTTTTGGCCGCCGGAGTTGTTCATGTTCTTAATAGTTTGGTTGACAAATGAGAACTTACTGATAAGTTCTCAACTGTTTTGGCCGCCGGAGTTGGTGGTCGTCGGAGTTGTTCATGTTTTTAGTAGTTTGGTTGACAACTGAGAACTTACTGATAAGTTCTCAGTTGTTTGGTCGCCGGAGTTGGTGGTCGCCGGAGTTGTTCGTGTTATTGGTAGTTTAGTTGACAACTGAGAACTTACTGATAAGTTCTCAACTGTTTGGTTGCTGAAAGGTCACTGAAGCAACTTTTTTTTTTTTTTTTTTGCGTCGGGGTGGTCGCCGAAGTTGGTGGTCGCCGGAAATGGTGGTCGTCGGAGTTGTTGAATGGAGAAGGTGATGAGGGGTAGCCTAAGGTGATAGTGGTTGGGGTGAAAATAAAATGTTAAGAGGGTGTAGTTAGTAAAATATTGAGGAAGATGTAAGCAAGGGACTATATGGTTAGTCAAAATATTCCTTGTCCTAAGAGGTAAATAAGGTTATGTTAAGGGACTATATGGTAAATGCCCTTATAAAAAGTCTTGTTTTCAACCCTTAAACCCTAAACCCAAAATCTTAAACCTTAACCCCTATATAAATATGACTTTTTATAACTTATGGAGAAACTAGTTTCCCCCAAAATTTTCTCTTAATTTTTTTCACTTTGCGTGCATTTTTATAAATTAATATTAAAATAAAAAAAAATATTTAAAAACACAACACTTATTTCAGAAACGAAAAAACCGACACATTTTTTTTTAATAGTGAGTCAAAAGACATAGTCTAATATCAAACCTAACATAAATAAGTAAATAAATTATAAGCCTAACTGAACCAAATAAATCCCTCTAATATCTTGGCAGGTTCAAGGTTTTGAAATTTTTCAACGTTGACTCGTGGGTGAAGTTAGGCTGATTATTGAAAAAATATTCCAATTACCTAATCATTGAGTTGATCTTATTCCCAACCATGAATGGGTCAACCTCCCAATCATTGATGCTTCTTAATTTTTTATTTATTTTTTTTAAAAAAAGATTTTTGTTTTTGTATACTCCCTCCGAAAAGAAAAAGATAGTAGTGTAATAGCCGGATTTTTAATTTTATTTATTTTATTTTTCGGTTTTACAAAGTTAATTAAACAATAATTAGAAGATATAAAGTAATTGAAAGAAGTGGGCCAAATAATTAGATGGGCCAAAAATTGTATTAGTAAACCCAACCCAAATAGGAATCAACCCAAGATATAAATAAATGAGTTAGTCAACTTAGGAAATTCATTATAATCATAAACTCAAAAAAAAAAAAAGAAAAACAAAACCCTAGTTCTTCAATAAGCCGCCGGCCGATCCTGGGGAGAAGGAAGAAGAAAAATTTCAGCCATTGTTCTTGAAGATTAATCCGTTCTAACTCAAGGTAATATCGAAACTCACATCCTAAAATTTATTTCATTGGATTTGGATGTTTAAAACATAAGTTATGCATGTTTTAAGAATACAAGTATTAGGGTTTGCATGCTAAGGATTTATGATCAAAATTTTAAAGGTTAATGGAGTGATCTAGATGCTATGGAGAAAAAAAAGTAGTAATCTTGATACTAGTTAAATTCGTTCTTTTGATTGATTATATAATCATGGATTGAATTGATTTATATTATACAATGACTTGGGATTGAACACATAAATCATTGAGGTTGAATTGGGTTTATCAAAAGAAGAAAAAAAATTATGGACTTCCCTTGAATATGTTTCGGCCGAATGGCCTAGATCAATTGAAAAATTGCTTTGTTGATTTTAATGAATTGTGTTATTGATTTATGAATAAAGATTGATGTTTGGGGACTTAGAAAAATTGTAAGAATTAGAAAAGTTGATCAAAAATCGATGAACCATAATGAGTATGATTCGGCTTTGGTTATCAAGTGGGTGTTGATTCTTGATTGAAAAGGTTAAGAATTGGGACGGAAAGTTAGTGTTTTCGTTAAGTTTCTAATGGAAAGAAAGCAAAATCGTTAGAAGAATTATTAACAAGTTAGAAAAGTAACTTGAGGAAATAGAATAAACACTTGGAAGACCTTCAAAGTTAAAAAGTTAACGAGAAAGAAAAAGATTAGAAATTTCAGTTAGTTTCCTAACAGAAAAGGACTAAACTGAAAAGAATTAAAGTTAAAAGGAATAAAAGGAAACCTTTGAAGTTAGAGGGGCCTAAGTGATTGAAAAGAGAAACTTAGGGGACCTTATAAACAAAACCAAAGTCCAAGGACCTTTCAGTAATTAAAAGAAAGTTGAAGGACTAATCTGCAATTAATCCAAAGTAGAAGGACTAAATTGCAATTGAATCAAAGTTGAAGGACCAATTTGTAATTAACCCAAAGTTGAGAGACCAAATTGTAATTAACCCAAAGATAATGGACTTAATTGCAATTATATCAAAGTTAAAGGACTGACTAGTAAATCAAAGTCAGAAACTTAAACGTAAAGAAAGAAGTAACGAAGTAAAGAAGTTAAAACGCATCTCTCAGTTAACTAAGTAAAAATAGTTAACAATGTAGAGAGTACTAAAGTAAATTACTCCGTGCCTTGTAGATTTGCACAGAGAGGAGATTGCGAGGAAAAGCAATTCAGGTAAGGGATTACGTTCCTTACAGTATTTGAACTCCTGTTTATTGGAATTCGGTATTTCTTTCTAAAGACAGCTATCAGTATGGCATGATAGTATTTGAATGAACTCTGCGTTATTGAACGTTCCTTGAAATAATCTATACTTAGTGATGTCCCCATCGATCTACTAAGTATCGAAGTTTGAAACTTGTATCACATACTTGTACCATGGTATGTTCTAATTTTAACTTGTAAGTTAACCACTTACTTGTTAAGGCATCCAATGTCCAGTTAGAAAAGACATTGACGGACAGTCCAGTTAGAAAAGACTCGTCCTTAAATTAGGGATTGCATGAGTGATCACATGCCTTCTCTCAGGAATTGTCTGATTACAAGGATGATTCTAGACCCCGAGCATATGTGTGTGGATACTATATATGTTTCGACCCACACTATTGGCTGAAGAAGCTAGGTGTACAAATTGTACCTTTGGCATTGAGGTTATAATGTACGTTACCAAGGAATTGACGGAAACTTGAATGAATCCCTTTGGATTGTAGTGCCATAATCCTTTGAAAGTGAAATCTTAAAAGTAATAAGACTGTATTGTTCTGCAGCCTTGAATCCAAAAGTAACTGAACCTATCTTTGAAAAGTTATTCTAAGTATTCGTTCTGGTCGTCTCTCCTTAGTAACCGGAGAGGCCACGTATGAACTTACTGAGCATTCGTTCGCTCATCCCTTCTCTATAAACTTTGTTTTCAGGATATAAGTAGAAGGACAAGACAAGGAAAGCAGCCGTAGGAAGACACGGTGGATTGAAGACTCTTAATTTAGTAGTTTTAAGTACGTTATTTATTGATGTACGTTGAAGTACACTGATGGTTAGGGTTGTTACCTACCAAGACATGTTAAGTTACGCTTCCGCTATTGTTTTGAATTTATGGTTAAATAAGGGGCCGTTGTGAACCCTAAATTGAAGTATTTATTATTGTTATTTATTGATATTAAATGCCATTAAATGCTCAAGATACATTAAGAAAATTCGGGGTGTTACAGTTGGTATCAGAGCAATGGCTTTAGGTCTTATGGGAGAAAACTAGAAGTTAGGACTAATGGGAGAACTTAGTACTTGACTTAAATAAGATCTTACTTGAGGAAGTTCAAATGATAAAGTCTAACTCTAAGAATGACACTAAGAGTGTACATAAAGTATGAATATACTTGGGGAAATAGGAATCTCTTCATTGTATGTCTAATTGCATTCTATTAATATGTTATAATGGAATCTTGGGGTTATGTACTAATTAAGTTTACTATTGGTGTGTGTAGGATCATGCCAAGGAGACCCATGAAGTCGGTAAGGTACAGTGCTACTCTAAGGGAAGAAATAGAAGCTAAAGAGGAGATTATTAAGCAGCTGGAGTTAATGCCGATCTTGTGGCAGGTACGATACAATTAAATTCCCGTGATGTTTATGTGTTAGTAGATACTGGCGCTACTCATTCAGTAGTTAGTAATGTTGTGGCAAAGAAGTTAAAACTACACCCAGAAAATTTAGAGATACCTTTAGTAATAGATACTCCTACTAAGGACGCTATCCCCATTACTACCTGTTATAGGAACTGCACTTTAGGGATAGGAGGCACGAATGTAAATATCGACCTCATTGAACTAGACATGTCAGAATTCGACATAATCCTGGGAATGGATTGGTTGGCTTTGCATCAAGCCAAAGTGGACTGTCAAAAGAAAATAATGACGTTCCTAGGAGAGGAAGGTAAAGAGTACAGATTTGTGGGTTCAAGGCCGAGGAAAAGGATAGGCTTAATCTCGGTGATGAAGGCCCGTAAAATGTTGAGGAAAGGATGTGTAGGATTTCTGGCACACATAGGTGAAACAGAAGAAAAAGGAGTAACGTTAGAGTCGCTTGAAGTCGTGAATAAATTTCAAGACGTATTTCCTGAGGATTTACCTGGTATACCACCAGTGAGGGAGGTAGAGTTTTCCATTGATTTAGTACCAGAAACCACACCTATATCGAGAGCACCGTATAGGATGGCTCCAACAGAGTTGAAAGAACTAAAGGAGCAGTTACAAGAATTGTTGGACAAGGGATTGATTAGGCCAAGTGTATCACCATGGGGTGCACCAGTACTATTTGTGAAGAAGAAAGACGGGTCTATGAGACTGTGTATTGACTATAGAGAATTGAATAAGGTAACGGTTAGGAATCAATACCCGTTGCCGAGAATTGATGACTTGTTTGATCAATTGAGGGGAGCATGCTACTTTTCGAAGATTGATCTTAGATCCGGATACCATCAGCTGAGAGTCAAGGATGTGGACGTGGCGAAGGACCGCGTTTAGGATGAGGTATGGACATTATGAGTTTGTCGTGATGCCATTTGGATTAACGAACGCACCAGCCGCATTCATGGAGTTGATGAATAGAATATTTCAAGAGTACCTAGACAAATGCGTGATAGTATTCATTGATGATATTTTGGTGTACTCGAAGACAAAGGAGGAGCATGCTGAACATTTGAGGATAGTACTAGAAATTTTGAGGAGACAGAAATTGTATGCAAAATTTAAGAAATGTGAATTCTGGTTGGAGAAAGTAGCATTTTTGGGGCACGTAGTGTCGAAAGAAGGAATTTCTGTGGATCCAACAAAGGTAGAAGCAATAATGGATTGGGAAAGGCCTACGACGGTAACCGAAATAAGAAGTTTCTTAGGTTTAGCTGGTTACTATAGAAGGTTCGTAGAGGGATTTTCGAAGTTATCTGGACCATTGACGAAGCTGACGCAGAAGGCAGCTAAATTGTTTGGTCAGAGGAATGTGAACGAAGTTTCCAAGAGTTAAAGAATAGACTGGTATCTGCACCAGTATTAACACTACCAACGGGGACGGAAGGTTTTGTTATCTACAGTGATGCGTCGTTGAAAGGACTAGGCTGTGTACTGATGCAAAATGGGAAGGTGATAGCTTATGCATCTAGGCAGTTGAAAGTGCATGAAAGGAACTACCCGACCCATGATCTGGAGTTAGCAGCGGTAGTGTTTGCATTGAAAATTTGGAGACATTATCTGTATGGCGTGAAATGCCAGATTTTTACGGATCATAAGAGCCTCAAATACATCTTCACGCAGAAGGAATTGAATATGAGACAACGGAGGTGGTTAGAACTTCTCAAGGATTACGACTGTGAAATATTGTATCATCCTGGGAAAGCCAACAAGGTGGCAGATGCCTTGAGTAGGAAGAATCACGGAATGTTGGCAACGTTGACCTCTAAGGGGGTAAGCATATGGAAGGATGTCAAGGAGATGAACTTGATAGTAAAAGTAAACGGGTATTTGGCTCAACTGACGTTACAACCTGCATTGTTGGGCAGAATTAAAGAGGCACAAGAATTAGACGAGGAGAGAGAAGCTCTAATCGGGAAAGGGCAAGCAAAAGATCTTCATATGGGTGAAGATGGAATTCTGAGATATCAAAAGAGAGTGTGGGTGCCAAGCAATGATGAGATCAAGAGAGAGATACTAAGAGAAGCTCATTGCTCGAAGTTCTCTGTACATCCGGGAAGTACTAAAATGTATAGAGATTTAAAGGAAGCATATTGGTGGAATAACATGAAGAATGACGTGGCAGAGGATGTGCATAGATGCCTGACGTGCCAACAAGTTAAGAGTGAACATCAGAAGCCAGCAGGGTTACTGCAGTCATTACCAATTCCCGAATGGAAGTGGGAGAATATTGCTATGGATTTCGTAAGTGGGTTGCCAAAGACGGTAGGAAAGTATGATGCTATATGGGTTATAGTAGATCGATTGACTAAGTCAGCACATTTTCTGGCAATCAAGAAGACTGATTCATTGGAAAAGTTGGCCAAGTTGTACATCGACGAGATAGTAAGGTTACATGGAATCCCGGTCACAATTGTGTCTGATCGAGATGCTAGGTTCACTTCGAAGTTCTGGAATAGCCTACAAGAAGCATTGGGAACAGAGTTGACCATGAGCACGGCGTTTCACCCACAGACAGATGGGCAGTCGGAAAGGACTATCCAGACGTTGGAAGACATGCTGAGGGCTACTTCGTTAGATTGGCCAAACGCATGGGACGAACACTTACCATTAGTAGAATTCGCATACAACAACAGCTTTCACGCAAGCATTGGGATGGCTCCATATGAAGCGTTGTATGGGAGAAAGTGTAGATCACCGGCGTGTTGGGACGAAGTCGGTGAAAGGAAGTTAAGTGGACCGGAGCTCGTACAAGTCACGGCAGATAAAGTACAACAGATCCGGAAGTGGCTACAGACTGCGCAAAGTAGGCAGAAATCTTACGCAGACAACAGAAGGCGAGAACTGGAATTTCAGCCAGGGGATCGAGTATTCCTAAAGATATCGCCTACGAAGGGAGTTATGCGTTTTGGGATTAAGGGAAAGTTAAGTCCACGATATGTGGGACCGTTCGAAATTCTTGATAAGATCGGAGAAGTGGCTTATCGATTGGCGTTACCGCCGGTATTAGCTGGAGTGCATAATGTGTTCCATGTCTCCATGCTAAGGAAGTATATTCATGATCCAAGTCATGTGATTGAATACAAACAGTTAAGAGTTCGGGCAGATTTGACGTACGATGAACGACCAATCAAGATCGTCGACAGAAAAGACGAGGTCATAAGAAAGCGTACGGTTCCCTATGTAAAAGTGCAATGGAGCAATCACTCAGAAAGAGAAGCGACATGGGAACAAGAAAGTGAAATGCGCGAATTGTACCCGGACATCTTCTCGGATTAAGAATTGTCAAAGTTTGAGGACAAACTTCTTTTAAGGGGGTAAGAATGTAATAGCCGGATTTTTAATTTTATTTATTTTATTTTTCGGTTTCACAAAGTTAATTAAACAATAATTAGAAGATATAAAGTAATTGAAAGAAGTGGGCCAAATAATTAGATGGGCCAAAAATTGTATTAGTAAACCCAACCCAAATAGGAATCAACCAAGATATAAATAAATGAGTTAGTCAACTTAGGAAATTCATTATAATCATAAACTCAAAAAAAAAAAAAGAAAAACAAAACCCTAGTTCTTCAATAAGCCGCCGGCCGATCCTGGGGAGAAGGAAAGAAGAAAAATTTCAGCCATTGTTCTTGAAGATTAATCCGTTCTAAACTCAAGGTAATATCGAAACTCACATCCTAAAATTTATTTCATTGGATTTGGATGTTTAAAACATAAGTTATGCATGTTTTAAGAATACAAGTATTAGGGTTTGCATGCTAAGGATTTATGATCAAAATTTTAAAGGTTAATGGAGTGATCTAGATGCTATGGAGAAAACAAAAGTAGTAATCTTGATACTAGTTAAATTCGTTCTTTTGATTGATTATATAATCATGGATTGAATTGATTTATATTATACAATGACTTGGGATTGAACACATAAATCATTGAGGTTGAATTGGGTTTATCAAAAGAAGAAAAAAATTATGGACTTCCCTTGAATATGTTTCGGCCGAATGGCCTAGATCAATTGAAAAATTGCTTTGTTGATTTTAATGAATTGTGTTATTGATTTATGAATAAAGATTGATGTTTGGGGACTTAGAAAAATTGTAAGAATTAGAAAAGTTGATCAAAAATCGATGAACCATAATGAGTATGATTCGGCTTTTGGTTATATCAAGTGGGTGTTGATTCTTGATTGAAAAGGTTAAGAATTGGGACGGAAAGTTAGTGTTTTCGTTAAGTTTCCAATGGAAAGAAAGCAAAATCGTTAGAAGAATTATTAACAAGTTAGAAAAGTAACTTGAGGAAATAGAATAAACACTTGGAAGACCTTCAAAGTTAAAAAGTTAACGAGAAAGAAAAAGATTAGAAATTTCAGTTAGTTTCCTAACAGAAAAGGACTAAACTGAAAAGAATTAAAGTTAAAAGGAATAAAAGGAAACCTTTGAAGTTAGAGGGGCCTAAGTGATTGAAAAGAGAAACTTAGGGGACCTTATAAACAAAACCAAGTCCAAGGACCTTTCAGTAATTAAAAGAAAGTTGAAGGACTAATCTGCAATTAATCCAAAGTAGAAGGACTAAATTGCAATTGAATCAAAGTTGAAGGACCAATTTGCAATTAACCCAAAGTTGAGGGACCAAATTGTAATTAACCCAAAGATAAAGGACTTAATTGCAATTATATCAAAGTTAAAGGACTGACTAGTAAATCAAAGTCAGAAACTTAAACGTAAAGAAAGAAGTAACGAAGTAAAGAAGTTAAAACGCATCTCTCAGTTAATAAGTAAACTAGTAAAAATAGTTAACAATGTAGAGAGTACTAAAGTAAATTACTCCGTGCCTTGTAGATTTGCACAGAGAGGAGATTGCGAGGAAAAGCAATTCAGGTAAGGGATTACGTTCCTTACAGTATTTGAACTCCTGTTTATTGGAATTCGGTATTTCTTTCTAAAGACAGCTATCAGTATGGCATGATGGTATTTGAATGAACTCTGCGTTATTGAACGTTCCTTGAAATAATCTATACTTAGTGATGTCCCCATCGATCTACTAAGTATCGAAGTTTGAAACTTGTATCACATACTTGTACCATGGTATGTTCTAATTTTAACTTGTAAGTTAACCACTTACTTGTTAAGGCATCCAATGTCCAGTTAGAAAAGACATTGACGGACAGTCCAGTTAGAAAAGACTCGTCCTTAAATTAGGGATTGCATGAGTGATCACATGCCTTCTCTCAGGAATTGTCTGATTACAAGGATGATTCTAGACCCCGAGCATATGTGTGTGGATACCATATATGTTTCGACCCACACTATTGGCTGAAGAAGCTAGGTGTACAAATTGTACCTTTGGCATTGAGGTTATAATGTACGTTACCAAGGAATTGACGGAAACTTGAATGAATCCCTTTGGATTGTAGTGCCATAATCCTTTGAAAGTGAAATCTTAAAAGTAATAAGACTGTATTGTTCTGCAGCCTTGAATCCAAAAGTAACTGAACCTATCTTTGAAAAGTTATTCTAAGTATTCGTTCTGGTCGTCTCTCCTTAGTAACCGGAGAGGCCACGTATGAACTTACTGAGCATTCGTTCGCTCATCCCTTCTCTATAAACTTTGTTTTCAGGATATAAGTAGAAGGACAAGACAAGGAAAGCAGCCGTAGGAAGACACGGTGGATTGAAGACTCTTAATTTAGTAGTTTTAAGTACGTTATTTATTGATGTACGTTGAAGTACACTGATGGTTAGGGTTGTTACCTACCAAGACATGTTAAGTTACGCTTCCGCTATTGTTTTGAATTTATGGTTAAATAAGGGCCGTTGTGAACCCTAAATTGAAGTATTTATTATTGTTATTATTGATATTAAATGCCATTAAATGCTCAAGATACATTAAGAAAATTCGGGGTGTTACAAGTAGCAATTTTAGGAATCATTTTAATTTAGTTTTTACAAAAAAAAAATAATAATTAATTATTTAAATGAAAATTTAAAGATTTTATTTTCTTTATTTTTCTGATTGATACACCACAAATTACTACTGAAAATAATTCTTAAATTTCTAATAAGATAAATAACTAATACAATTCATGATGCAGGGACTACTGGATAATTTTCGGTCCAAAAGTGACGATCTCAGAATGACACGAAATTTGGTTGCATCGATGATGGACCCGTCACACTCTAATTAAAAACACCAATAAAATCATTATACTTAAGATTTTGTGAGTTTTTTGTGCCCCTAGTATTATCCTAGTATTATTCTAATGTTAATACCACAAATCCTTGTCTTTGTGCTTGTAAAGCTTGACTTGTCTCATTTATGTTTGCATCCATGGCCAAAAATTTGAGTTGCCAACAATTATAAGTCAAAATCAAGCATAAGAATCATAAATTAAGTTCAATTTGAGATTAACTTACAAATATGATTAATCTAAAGTTTAATTATTCATTGGGCTAGTGGTCGGCCTGTGAGTTTGCAAAATTTAAAATCATAAAGTCCAACGCTTCTTAAGGGAATCAAAACCTCTCAACCTTACTCTTTTGTCTATTTGTTTAATTTGTGACCCTTCAATTAAGAAAATATTGCACTTAGAAACAATAGCTAAATAACTATTATATTTACTATATTTATAAATCCGTGGCTACTCTATCCAAATGTATCTACTGTATCTATAATTTGGATTGTTGATTTTATGTCTTATCCAATGGGTATTCTTGATTCTCACGGTTTCCATTTTAAATAGTTTCATTTGAGCACCTACACACACACACACACACATATACTCCCTCTGTTCCAGGTAAGTTGCAACAATTTGACTTTTTTTTGTCAAAATAATTTAACTTTGACCAAACATTGATGTCGATATAATCATTGTAATGAAATTCTAAAAAATGTTATTGACAAATCATTAAGTGATTTTCAATAACAGTTTTTAAAATTTCATTGTGATCATTAGTTTGACACCAATGCTTGGTCAAAGTTAATGTATGTTGACCATAAAAAGTCAAATTGTTGCAACTTGCCTGGAACGGAGGGAGTATATATTTATGAGACTCACCTGCTATACCTATACTCATAACAAATTTTCACTTACTATTCTCTACTTCATTTTAACTGTTCTTCATACTCAAATCACTTATTCTTCAAACATTTTTTTTTAGTTCCCATTGCTAAACAAAAAGAGTCATTGTTATTGGAAGGAGTATATAAACTAGACATCAGTTTTTGATTTGGTTTGATCAGAACTGCAAATTGAACCTCCTAGATACCTAGATAATAGAGTGATATTAGTAAATTAAGCTAAACAAGGTCAGATTTATTCAGTGGCGGACACAATAATTTTTATGAAAAATTATTTTTATTAGTGTGAAGAGGCAAGGAAATAATTTAGTGTATTTTTTTCTCACTGAAAAGGGGGGGCAAAGTTTAATTTATTGCACAAGTTAATTTAATATTAAAAAAAATTACACTAGTAAACAAAAAAAATTGGCGAACGGGGGCCGCAGCCCCTTAACCTACAAGGTAGGTCCGCTAGTGGATATATTTACCAAAGAGATTTGGAACCGCTTTAGCGATATGAAACTCACACAATATTTTTCACATAATGTAAAGGCCAAAATATGTTTAGCCCCCTTAAGTTTACACCAAATCCCACTTTGCCACCTCGAACGAAATTTGTATCAGATTGGTACCCAATGTTAAAATTATCCCACTTTGCCCCTCAGATCTTAACTACTGTTAGAAATTTAACGAAATTGGTCATGTGCATGTCACATGATGGGTATTTAGGTCATTATCAATTTAACTTTTATAAAGAAAGAAAGGGAAATAAAGAAAGAAAAATAAAAAGGAAACACACACAAAAGCCACCTCTACACCCTCCGGCCTCCTGCTTTCCCATAAATTCGTAACCCTCACCCAAACTCCACAATCCTTCATCATCGCCTCACCAGCAACCCTCCCATGCCATGCCCACCACCACCCCAGCTCCTTCCTTGTCCATATCCACCACCCCCTTCCACCCCATCTCTGATTTAGATAAAAGGGTATAAGATCAAGATTTTTATCTTAGATTTTGAAGAAGATCAATCACTCATGTCGTCTCCCACTTCACCAATCCTTTCTTTTGTTTACCTTTGATTTTTGGGTTTAATTTTATAACAGAGTTAATTCCTTGTTTTTATTGACTAAATTGAGCATAGTTGAAGTATAAAGATTAAAATTGGTGTTTGATCTTAATAATGGCAGAAGGAGGATGGTGGTGGTTTGGTAGTAGTGGCGGCATGCTGGTGGGAGTGCGGTGGTGGCATGGTGGGGAAGGCTTGAGAGCTTTTTAATGGCTAAATTACATTTAAACCCTTAAGCTTTGGGCTCAAATGGCCTAAATACCCATCATGTGACATGCACATAACCAATTTCGTTAAATTTCTAACAGTTGTTAAGATTTGGGGGGGCAAAGTGGGATAATTTTAACATTGGGTACCAATCTGGGACAAATTTCGTTCGAGGTGGCAAAGTGAGATTTGGTGTAAACTTAAGGGGGCTAAACATATTTTGGCCTAATGTAAAACGTGCTCTACCCATATTAAAAAAAGAGATCAAACGTTTTTCACATCGTGAAGCTAACACGAAGTTAGCACATTTTTCATAATCGTTCAAAATATTTTACATTGTGTAGTAAATATTTTACAAAACGTTGTGTGATTTTCACTTAGCTTCAAAAACCCTTAAAGATAAATTCTACATCAAAATTAGTAATTTCTTATGCAGATTGGTTGTTCAAAGCAAGCAACATTAAATAAACAACTCTCAACAAATTCTTTCATCTTTTCCCCCCTATTTGTCCCTTTCTCTTTCTTTCTTGATTCCGGTTCCTCCCCTCTTCTTCTATTTTGTCATCAACTCTGCATTCATTCATATCCCCCAATTTCTTTATTGATCGACGGAGCTGTCAATGACTTCACCATCCCCCCACCTTTTCTATTCATTTTCTCCCTCTTCCTAACCTCCCTCCCAATTCTCTCTCTTCATAAACCCACCTCATCAAATTTCGTTTCCATCAATTTCATCTTTGGTGACATTCAATTCAACAAATTCTTGAAGAAACTCACGTGATTCATTCAAACCGTCCTAAATTAACATCCCACCGTTCCTACCTCTCGTGGGTATGTATCTAATCAATATTCTTGACTATATGTATATATATTAGTGTGTGTGTGTGTGTGTGTGTGTGTGTTTTGTGAGTTGTGATTTGGATTTGTAGGAGCTGAAATGAGTGGAATCAGTGAAATAATCGCTTTATGTTTGCAGGAAAGGGAGGAGAGACGAAGCGGAGTAACAACAATAGTGGAGCTCCTTAGAGATAGAATGGACAGCTCCGTCTCCGGCGACGGTCGTCTGAGTCGCCGGAAAAGCCTACAAGAGCGGCTGGGATTGGGATGTTGTGGTGGGCCCATCTGGGGATCCCGGACTGCCACCATGAGTGTCCGAGACGATGACGACGATGAAGAAGAGGACATGGGCCAAGGCCCAATACAAGAAGAAGCCCAACAAATTATTGAAGTCACAGACACGGGCCGGACTCCCGCCGCCGGAAGTCCAACCCAAGAACTTGACTGCATCAGCCACCCGCCGGCAAGTCCCGGGATGAATCTAGCGGCGGCGTTGGCGGCGGAGAGACACTACCGGGAAGTCGTAGATATAAACACAGCTATTAATGGGCCAAGCCCAGTTAGGCCCAATGGGCCGAATGACGTGGAGCCCGTTGGGACACCATTAAGAGTATCGCTGTTGAGACTGCTTGAGGAATCGGACGGTGTGGATGAAAAGAAAGAGGATGTGGGGCATGATCAAGTGTGCTGCGTGTGCATGGTAAGGAAAAAGGGTGCAGCGTTTATACCATGTGGTCACACATTTTGTAGGGTGTGTTCGAGGGAGCTATGGTTGAATCGAGGATCTTGTCCCCTTTGCAACCGTTCCACCATTGAGATCCTTGACATATTCTAAATCCAAGAACAAGGACAAAATTTGGAATTATGATCCCGAGGCGAACAAGGGACAAAATTGGAATTTTACCACATAGTTTTATTTTTTTCTTTTGTTGAGATTGATAGATGACTCGAAAAAAATAGCGAGCCAAATGCATAAAGTTGTTTGTTTCTTCGTCGCTATAAAATAAATGTCTAAAATTGTTTTAATCGAGAGTAATTTGAATATTTATTTTTGACCGAAGAGATTATAAATTTACATCACTGAAAAGTATGTAGTTGATGCTTTATGTTGTTTTTTAGTTCTATTTGTCTATTTCATGTTGTCAAGATAAAAAAAATACTTGATTATATTGATAATGTATTTTTTTTTTCTTGAAATGGATAACTTAAAGAATTTTGATGCACATAAAACTTTACATGCATATCATTTTCTCCTCTTCTCGCTCTCATTTTTTTCCCCCAACTTTGTATATTAAAGAAAGCTATTGGATTAATGTTAAGAGCAATTATTTTATATTGGGAATTAACTTTATATAGTCAGGCAATGGTTAGTTAATTCTCCACGTGGGATAATTGCTGTTAACATTTAATGATATGATTTGTCGACCTCCTTTTATTAGCAGAGGGTCACTAATTTAACTATGATTGTTTTGTATAACACACTGTTAATTACACTAGAGTCTAATAAAATCTCAATATTTTTAGTGAGTTGTTATTAAAATTGTTAATTAAAAGGAAAATGTGACCCAATAACAAGGTGACTCATGAGTGGCATTGGTCACGTAATAGACTTGATTGAGTCTTATATGTATATCTTGATTTTATAATTAGTAGAGGAGTACTTTTATTCTTGAATGAGTATTGTTGTTGAAAACGTGTAGCACATATCTACGCACTCTCATGAAGTTGATAGATAAAAGTCAACTCTTTCGCTTGTATTCTTCATCTCTTTATATCTAAATAAATGTGACATTTTTTTTATTTTTTTGTGTTTACTTTTCTTAAAGACAAATAAATTTTAATCAAATATTAATAATAATCTAACGTCTTAGTGTTTTTTTTTTTAATTTATTATTGATATCATTAAGTGATTTATTGATAACAATTTTTAAAAGATTATTCGGATGATTAGAATGATATTTGAGCAATGCTAGGGGCACAAAATAAAGTCACAAAATCTTGCTCACAAAATGAGGTGGCGATAATTTATTGGTTGCATCGATAATGGACCCGCCACACTCTACTTAAAAACACCAATAAAATCATGACACCTAGGATTTTGTGAGCAAGATTTTGTGATTTTTTTGTGCCCCTAGTATTATTCATGATATTTATACGTGATCAAAATTTATTTTTGATTATCAAAAATTAAAATTAAGTAAATGAGAAAATTATTTCTAGACGAAAGAGTACAAATGAACTAGGATTATACTCCCTCTATTTCAAAATACATGTCGTTTTAAATTTCTTCACACATATTAAGAAATGTAATTAATACATATAAAAAAGACTTGTCTACCCCTAAAAGGAATTCAATTATCTATGCAATTAAATGCTTAAACAAGAAATAAGTTGCAATTAATGAATAAGGGTATTATTGGTATGTAAGAGCAAAAATGCCTCGAAATTAATAAAATGTCAAATATTTTGGTACAAAATTGAATTTTTAAAACATCATGTATTATAAAACGAAGAGAGTAATTAATAGCTATTCTTGACATTGGCACACCAGCATTGGCATTGGCATTGGCATTGGCATTGGCATTCCATTGACATTAGAAGAGCTTTTAGCTTTTAATACTTTGCCAACCCATTTAGTCTGTGGTTTAACGACGATTGGCCCATTGGGCTTATTTCATTTGAAACTTCATTTCCTTATTTATGTTCTCCAAGTCTTTTTGCTTCAAAACAACAATCTTTTTATTTTTCAGTTAGCAATTGTTATTCAAGTTCCATAGTTCCCTCGTCAGAAAATTTTGGGGAAACTAGTTTTTTATAAGTTTTAAAAGTCCTGTTTTAATATGATTTAAAATTTAGGTTTAGGATTTAAGCTTTAGGGTTTAAAGTTTAGGATTTAAAGGTTAAAAAATAGATTTTTTATAACTTATAGAGGAACTAATTTCCTCCAAAACCTACTCTTTAAATATCGTTGTTGAATAATATGATTAATCATCACCAACATAAAAAAATACACACCGCACGTTAATCATAAGACTTTTATCTAGAACAATTTGTATAATTTCACAAAATATTTTTTTTAAAAAATAATAGTGGAAATAAAATGAAATCAATTATAAAATTAAATTAAATTTTCTTTTATAGATGGAGTAGAGCCTATATATTTCCACATAATGAAAGCAAAAAAAGTGATATTGTCTTCCACAGTGGCAATAAAATTTACTCCTTTTGGAAAAAAAGATTATTTCTTCTCAAAATAAATGACTTTTAATTAAAATTAAGAGTAATTTTGAACATTCATTTTGAGACAGAAGTAATAAAAAACTGAAGGGGTGGGGGGAGAGAGGATGCTGAATGTGTGTAGAAGAGCGTGGAATATAAGACAAGAAGAAAAGGGAATGCACTAAGGAGGGAAAGAAGCATATGGTGCAAAATCTTTCAAGTATGAAATTGATGGTTGTTGGTTATGTGCAAGGTTTCTATAATCATCTCCAACTCCAAAGTGGAAAAGATCCATTCCCTTTTCTTTCTTTTCTTTTTTCTTTGGCTCCATTAGCTTAGGTTAAGGTAAGTATGTTCACTTTTTCAACTTTTTGTCCATTCATACTCCCTCCGTCCCAAAATGATTCTCACATTTGACTATTCAAACTTTTTAAGGATATGAACACTTGATTCACTAGTCCTGTTTTATTTGGGCACTTCTAAGCCTAGGTTGTAGAAATGTAAAAAAAAAATTGGGCAATAAAAAATGCCAAATGAGAAGATCATTTTGGGACGGAGGGAGTATTTTTTTTTTCTTCCCAATGATTTGAGAAGTTACACAATGATTTGAGAAGTTACACATAGTTAATTCAACTCTAAAAGCATTTACTTCAGTGATTATCAATAATAACAACTTCAAACATATTTACCTCCATTCATGTCAAAAGTAATCACTTTTCTTTTAAATATTTTTTTTCCCTGAAAATCATGCAAAACATACAAAATGGATATTTATTTATGGAGTATGAAAAAAAATTAATATTGGTGAATTTATTTTTTTCTTCAGTTTTTTGGTATTTATATTATTTCTTACTATATGCCAATTGCAATTTTTGTTGGAAAAATTATAGAATAATACTAGGGGCACAAAAACTTACTCACAAAATTCTAGGTGTAATGATGTAATTGTGTTTTTTAAGTAGAGTGTAGCAGGTTCATTATCGATGCAACCAATAAAATATCGTCACCTCATTTTGTGAGCAAGATTCTGTGACATTATTTTATGCCCCTAGCATTGCTCAAAATTATATTTAGGTAGGACATGTGGACAATAACATTTGATATTTTGACAGTCAATATTGGCTGTTAAATTAACTTTTAAACGCTTGATAATCTTTTTGTGTTCTCACCCTGCCAATAAAAGTTGTTCATTGCCAATAAAAGTTGTTCATTTTGATTAAAAATATGTGTATTATTAAATATGAGATTGTTACACTATCTTGACAGTACGCAATTCCGACTAGTAAACAACCATTGTAGCCAAATTTTTAAGATTGACAAAAATAATTCTAACAAAATGGTGAAATATCTAACTTATCAAACATCATACTCCCTCTTTCCCACTCGAATTAAGATTCTTGATCAATCTAATTATACTTTGATCAATAATTTGAAGAAAAATAATTATTTTAATAAAAATCTAAAAATAGTTATTGAATTCATTAGTAACCGTGACACAGTAACAATTTTTGAATTTTTATTAACATCATTATTTTATTTTAATTATTTGTTAAAGTATAATTAAATGATCAAGAATCCTAATTTGAGTGAGACGGGGAGTATAAAAGAGTGAACAACGAGACTCTATTTTCATCATTTTCTTTCTCTTTTGATGATACTTTGTCATCACAATATGCATGCTTGTCCTCACAATTGACTTATTTTCTTGGGAAAATTCGTTTTGGAGTTCTTCTTGATTCTCTTTCCCCACTTGATAATAACTCAATAGTGATAGTGACGGACCCACCATTAAAGTTGTATTTGGGCATATTCAGCACGCCAAGAACTACCGATGAGCTTATAGCTCAATGGAATCCGGTAGAAGGATAGAGTCCTCTCTTTGCAGAGGTCTCAGGTTCGACTCCCGTAGGGAGCATGATCTCTAATAACTTCATAGGAGCTCGTAACACGATGACAATTGCCTTAAATGATATGATACAAACTTTCAAAAAAAAAAAAAAAAAAGCACGCCAACACAGTGGCGGACCCAGAATTTCGCTTGAGCGGGGTGCACAAATTACACTAAAATTTTAAATAATATTTTTCTTACACTATTGCAACATAAAAATTATAATTATAATTATCTTATGGGATTAATACATAACACTCCAAATAATTGTGTTGTATTAAAATATAATTGGCCTAAATTAAAAAAAGAAAAGCACAAAATTGATAATTACATGGCCAAATTAGAATTGGTGGGATTGGGGGAGTGGTAATTTAAAAGTTTGAATCGAAAAAACATTAAGCCAGGAGAAGAGGGAGAGCGTTTACAAAATGGGAATAAATGTTACTACTCTGGGATTCGAACCCAAGCTAATTGCATGTTTACAAGGGCACTTGACCACCTGCTCTAGCAAAGTTTATTGTTCTGAGGGTGCACTATATATATATTATACAAATAACAAAAATATTCTTCTTAATATAAGAAGTCACCGGGTGCACTTGCACCCCCACCCAATGCTATAGATCCGCCCATGACGCCAAGAACATAATCCTGAAAAAGAAAAAACAGAAAAAACTTGTGTTTTATCAAGGGCTCAAAGTTATTCCTATATAAAAAAAAATTGATTGATTGGTCAATACTTTAATTAGTTAGTCATACTTCTAAATAATGATGTGAACCTTCGTAGTAACTAAGGTCTCGTGTGTAGTTTTTTTTTTTTTTTTTTTTTTTTTTTTTTTTTTTTTTTTAAGTTGGTACCATTTAAAAAATGTTCATCATATTACAACCTCATTGTCAGTCATTACATATCAATTTCGTGATATCCCCCCATCCCACATTGAAAATATGTGGAAATTGAGTGTGCTTTATAGAAGTCCCATACACTCCTACTAAGCATCAAATCATCCATTGGACTTTGGAAGCCTGTGATGGGCTGTGGTTGACCCAATTGAGGAGATGCTTGATAGGCGGGCTAGTGTGCGGTACTATGTGGCGGGTACGGGCTCGGGTCGTTACAATTTCCTAGTCTATTACAGAACATGATACAACCTAATATATTACAAATATCTAGCCCATTACAAATAGTAGTTCCGATTTTCATCCCTTAACTTGTCGCGCCCCGACCCGTGGTCCTACTTGGCCCCACGCCCGGGACACGCGAGGAAGACGTCGTAAAGCAACTCTAAGAAAATTTTTCGAAATATATTTTCATAAAAAGGTTCACACAACCAACACGTTACCAAAACATGACTTTAAGTCACAAAACAAACTTTCTCAAATGAGTACTTAGCCACTTGACTATAACAAACTTTACTTATAAAATTTACAAACACGAACACCTACTAAAAGAGATGATACAATGAACTGAGTCACGGTTACACTACCCTAAAGGTATTACATTTACATAATGTATCCTTTATACACATCACTTCCCAAAAGTCTTACCAAAAAATCTTCTTTACCAACGTCCTCCCTGTGCTGTGAACTATTCCCTGGACTCCTTTCTTATCTAAAACGGTAAACAAATAAGGGGTGAGAATAAATCTCAGTAAGTTACTAAAATGCAACTACATTACATGCTAATATGATGAGCATAAAGAAACAATATTAACAAATAAGCGTATAACACATAGCACATAACATGAGAGGCTCCCTATCGCCAACCGTCCATACCGGTTGGAAATAACGACCAACTCATCATGCAACACATAAAACGGAAATAAAACACCCATACGTGGATACTGAGCCAAGGTTCTCAAACCAAACAATAGCCATCTGAGAGGCATCAACTGAGCAGCATCGAAGAGCTGAAACGGGTTCCGGAACCAAACAACACAACAACAACGGGGGGAAAATGACACAAAGTCATAACCCAAAGTGCCCAACTTTGGCCTAAGGAAGGGGGTTAAAAATGGGAAACAATGATAGGAGCCTTATAATGTACTTGGCTCGGGAGACCATTATAATCCCTATCACTGCCCAACCACACAAAAGTACCAGCTGGACTTTACACGCGCAAGCACCATATAGAAATACTTGCTTAAACAACAATCAGGGACAATGATTCCAATGTAGGGAACCATGCCAAACACATCAAGAAGATGAACCATTCAACACATTACAAAATGTTCAACAATGCTCACTTAATCAATTACTCACATTTCACAACACTTGTGTTCACAAAGGAACCAATTCTACCACTTTAGTGATCCACAACAATCATCTAACTACTTTAGGACACTACCCAAAAACTAGACCAAGATTGACCTTTAAATCCCTTGGTTTGAAAACTCTAAACTTTTCAGATGACTGGGCGGTCGCCCAAACAGGGCTGTGCGGCCGCCCAAAATACTTTGTCCCAAGAGTAAAACCTTTCAGATAGATGTGCGGCCGCACGCCCTTTTTGGGCGGCCGCCCACATCACCTGGCAGACCAAAACTTAACCAAAGTTCTCTCCTTTCGTTTCACAACCCAAAATTACTTGTACTTGTAACACTTAACATTTGCAATTAATACAAAGACTACAAATTCAGTCTTTAAACAATTCTAACACCCAACAAGAACCATTTCCATACTACTTCTTCTGTCCCAAATTTACAAGTATAAATAAAACATACCCAAAACATTATTTCACAACCTACTAGGCATATATAACATATGTTTATATCCATTTTGTTAGGTACAACAACATTATTATACTTTCACAATACTACAACACCCATTTGTATTAACATTTCCCACATGCAACAAATTATTACTACTCCCTCCGTTTTCACAAGTATCATTATAATTTTTAATATACTAATATACCCACTTTAGGATACTTTCACTTCTTTCCCCGTCCCATAAGTAATAGTATAATTTTATAATACATTTATTTAACATTTAACTAAAGATATTATTTTACCGTCCCACGAGTAGGAGTATAACATATAAAGCATATATAATGTTGCATCATCTCATACTCTCCCAAAACCAAACTACTATACCCATTTCCCACAAATAACAAGTCTATAACAAGTTTTACTACTCCCTCTGTCCCAAAACTACAAGTATATAAAAAGTTATTACTACTCCCCTCCGTCCCAAATTTACAAGTATAAATAAAAGTTATTACTACTCCCTCCGTCCCAAAATTACAAGTATATAAAAGTTATTACTACTCCCTCCGTCCCAAAATTACAAGTATATAAAAGTATACCCAAAACATTATTTTATAACATATAAAGCATATATAGCATACTTATGACCATTTTAACATTTAAAGGGGGGATTAGTAACTTACCTATTTTTCGGAAAAAGTATCGAGGAAATATGTTTTGTTCGGGTAGAAATGACCTACTCGACGCCCTGATCATTTTTATATAATTAGATTTTAAAACGGAGCAATAAATAAAAATATAAAAATTAAAATAGGATGAAACTTACTTAGTACCGAATACTGCTGAAAGATTAAATTATAGTCCGCTACAAATGATCTACTCGACTCCTTTAATATTGCACTGAAGTCAGATAGTCGAACGGATGTCGGGGTCGCAGGAACGGGTTGATTTTTCCTTAGTTCAGTTTACACAAAACCCTCTCTGCTCACTCTCTGGTGGTGTACGCATGGTCTAAGTGAAAATGAGGAGCATCATGTTCTTTTTATTTGTGTAAAACAAACAGAAATCCAAGTGATGATTGATGGACCAATAAGAAAAAAATGAGTGTTCAACGTTCACATTCTTTCTGTCAAAAGAGTAAGCTCCCACGTGGCTTGGCAAATGAAATTAGGAAATGGAGAAGGCTGATCTTATCATTTTGGTTCATATCAAAACAAACACAATCCTAGTGAATTTAAATGGACCTATAGGAACTAGAAACAATAGTCAACATTTGCTAGTCAATTCAATTATGTAGGCTACCTTTCTATCTTGGCTAATCACAGAGGACTAGGAAGGAACATTTGTAGTATTTTAAAATGTACAAGAGCTATAAATCCAACCCAAATAAATACATAATTAATCAACAATATATGCAAATCATAAAATATAATGCAACACATAAATGTACACATAATATCAAATTAAAATTCCCAAAAATATAAAATAATTATAAAATAAATAAAACTGATTTTTGGGGTCGTTACATAACTAGATGAATGGATGTTTGAGACCGCGAAAATTGATAATATAATTTAATTTATTTTTTCGAAAACTTTTTTCAATAAAGCTTGTGATTGTTTAGAGTTTCACACAAACGTTGCAAATATGAAAAATGTTAATGCGATAAATATAATTATTTTGCTATGACCTATCTAAGCAAAGTATTTACGCTAAAGTAATCTAAAAATATTAAAACATGAAATCATAAAATACCTAAAAAGACCAAAATCTTTTGAGCCTCATGATATAATACTGTTTAACATCCTTTTAGCCTTGATACAAGGGAGTCATGGGTTAACACACTTTGAGTCTTGTCGCGTTGAGATTTTTTATTTGGAATTTGACACGTTTCATGGAGTATCCATAAGTAAATATTACTACCTCTGTTCTTAAATGAGTGTCCAATTTCATTTTAAGGGACATTGAAAATCTCAACTTTGTGTACAATTTGGTAGCAAAGATTCATATATAATCTTGTAATCTCTTTTCCAAACATTTGGTTTTGCACGAATAAGAAACCGGTGAAAAAAAATCGAAAAAAAAAAACGTTTAGGGACAAAGTTATGTTAAAAAAAGACACTTATTTTGGGACAAAGATTTCTTGAAAATTGATACTCATTTAGGGACAGATGGAGTATGATATTTCGATGACAAATTTTTCAAAGTCATGATTTATGTTAGAGTGTCAACTTTCATAGCTTTACAAAACTTTCAATATTATGATATTTCGATGACAAATTTTTCAAAGTCATGATTTATGTTAGAGTGTCAACTTTAATAGCTTTGTAACTTTCAATATTGTTTTATTACCTAAACTCACTGAATTTTCTATATTGATCCAAAATATGTCCGCTACATGTTATACGTCATTGACAGTTTTTGCCTATCAAGAACAATCATGCAAAATTATTTCATTAGCTAATGTGGCGTTGTTTAAAATTTAACTATACAGAATACATGGTATATCAATGGTTATGTAGTCTCGGCTAAATACCAAAGAGCTCTAGCTCAACGGTATCCGTATTAGCTTCCCATGCGGAGGTCTCGAGTTTGAAATTGTAGCCGTCATGGCCATTTGATGTAGCCTAAGGGCAATTTATCTATCATTAATGAAATAAAAAAAATAGTCTCGGCTAAATGGCCAAAACCAGTTAACCAAAGAAAGAGCGTACTAAAAGGGAGAACAATTTTTGTATCTAGATTCTAGGGTGCCAATTGTTGCTTCTTTTGTTTAATTGAACCACACGATGCGGCTTGAACGGATTGTAAGATAAATTTAGATTAGAACCATGCATATCTATGAGTAGAGAAAAATAATTTTGTCCTTTCTGTTGTTTTCTTAAACATCTCTTTAACATTTAATTTAATTAAGGACGTCAAAGCAAATCGATCGAGTAGTATAATAATCTCGAGTTCATCTTTAAACGTGAATAATGTTGTTAAATCTTTACACTGCCGCAGTTATAATTCTGACAAACATACGAGATAGAATTCAGCTCATGAATGAGAAATGTACACAATTTATACGTCAAGTAGCGATTCATTGGTAGAGCCAAGGCTCACAATGTATGAAGTATAAGTTTGATACCCTCTCATACATCATATGTCTAGACACCAAAATAAGACGGTAAGTGGAACGTCCATTGATCCTCTTTTTTTTCTTTTTTTTTTTTTTTTCTTTTTTAGAAATCAATATTATTAAGATCATTTTCAAACTAGTAATAGTTGGCTATCCATAAAAGACGGTAGCTCTACTCTATGCTCTGGATTAGGATCGACTATAGTTGCATAAACAGAGTGTCAAAGTATTGGCACAATGACATATATGTGGAAATAAAAAAGAATGATGTGTATTTAAAATGTTTTTGACAATCTTCCAACAAACCCCTTCTGAACAATGTTTTGAGACGCCCGGTGCTGCTCAACTTGGACACTATACTATATTATCATTAAAAAAAATCCCGACCTAGTAAAACAATATTTATGTAAACATGCTTACATATACACTCAATTATAAATTATTAGGGTCTTAGTATTTGTATTTGAAATCAATATTATTAAGATCATTTTCAAACTAGTAATAGTTGGCTATCCATAAAAGACGGTAGCTCTACTCTATGCTCTGGATTAGGATCGACTATAGTTGCATAAACAGAGTGTCAAAGTATTGGTACAATGACATATATGTGGAAATAAAAAAGAATGATGTGTATTTAAAATGGTTTCGACAATCTTCCAACAAACCCCTTCCGAACAATGTTTTGAGACACCCGGTGCAGCTCAACTTGGACACTATACTATATTATCATTAAAAAAAAATCCCGACCTAGTAAAACAATATTTATGTAACTTGCTTACATATACACTCAATTATAAATTAATTTAGGGTCTTAGTACTTGTATTTGAAATCATGTGAAAAAGGATAGAATTGGAAAGTGAATAATCATCAATAATGTGACCAAAAGAACAAATCATGTTCTCTCAAAACATAGATTGATTTTCTTCCACACGATCAGGTTTTCAATTATTTTTCTCCGTGACCAAATATTATTTTGAACACTAATATTTATAACTACGCATTCATTGAACAATAATGACTAAAAATGGTTGTACAATAAGTTATACCATATCTATATTTCAACTAGGCTTCAGTCTTCATGTTGCTAAAGTTTATTAGATGGTTCTGTTTTGAAACTGTAACCTTTATTATGAAGAGGTGGTCTCCCATGAGAACAAGGGGATCCGTCTCATGTATGAGACGGGTCCGTCGCCCCAGGACCCATGGGGCATGACCCGTCACGTGGCAGCCTCCCATAGCCCCGCCCCCCCCCCCCCCCCCATTTTTTTTTTGAGTTTTTATATTATTTTTTCGGCTTTTCCGACGTTTACCAAAAGTAATAGTTATCATAACTTAATGTAATGACTGTATACATATAAAGTAACATTGTTCATAAGTAAACGTAACACCTGC
The DNA here is from genome assembly GCA_026119855.1 of Campanula takesimana. Classification (NCBI taxonomy): domain Eukaryota; kingdom Viridiplantae; phylum Streptophyta; class Magnoliopsida; order Asterales; family Campanulaceae; genus Campanula; species Campanula takesimana. The sequence goes on along the minus strand of JAOWBW010001032.1, from coordinate 13,018 downwards.
TTTACAAAAACAAAGCTCGTTTTACCCATTTTTTTCAAATGTAATACTAACTATAATTACATGTAACCCAAACAATATCTAAATGTAATTATCATTTATACTGAAATGTAATAATGCTTTTGCAAAAATGTAAAATATTGTGTATTTTGATTTAATTTTTTTGAAAGAAAGTAACATTTCAAAAGTAACAACTCATATATATGAATGTAATTGTTTGTACAAGTAAATGTAACACTTTAATAAAAGAAATTATAACATATTTCTATAGATAATGTAATACTTTTACATGTAACACTAATCAAGTGTTTTTAGCTCTAAAAATGCAAATGGTTGAATTATTACTTTTTCCATACATATGTGTTACAATTATGTATAAACATTATTACACACGTTCATTACATTTTAGTTGTAATAAGTATTACTTTTGGCAAGCGAAGAAAAATAGAAAAATGGCCAAGCTGACCACAATTCAAACACTTTCCCTGCTTCTTCCAACATCGCTCTTCAGAGTGCCCTTCCTTCTGACGGTAATTACATATTCTTCTACCTTGATTTCCCAGGGTGTTACCTTGATTCCTGGCAATTGGTTGCCCCTGCGGTTGCCCTCTAAATTGTGCTAATGCTCCTTGACCTCCCCGATTATCATCTCGCTGAGGCTGAGGTCTTCCTTGCCTTCCTGCACCGGATAATTCCATTTTCTTCTTGTGTTCATCAATATCATGCTCCATTTGATATGCTCTATCAACTGCATCCTGAAATTCTTGCAACTTTTGGATACTAGTTGAGTTCTGATCGCAATTCTTAATCCCTTCACAAATCTGGTTGCCTTCCTTTCTTCAGTTGCAACTAGGTGAGTACAATACCTGGATAACTCCATGAATTTAGCAGTGTACTGAGCCACGGACATTGTATTCTGCTCCAGGTTAAGAAACTCCATTTCCTTCTTGTCTTGATCTACCCAGGGAATGAAATGTTCCTTGAACTTCTTCAGAAAATTCTCTCAAGTATAGGGTACATGATTCTCATCCCAATTAGTTTTCAAAGCTTTCCACCAGTGCTCAGCAGCTCCACTCAGTTTATAAGTAGCAAATCTGACTCGATCTTCATCAGAACATCTCAAGATATCAAATATTTTCTCCATCGATTCAATCCACCTCTCAACTTTTGTCACATCTGGTTCTCCTTCATAGCCTGTTGGTTTCATCTTTATAAACTGCTCTAAGCCATACCTCGGAGGTGCTTGTTCCCCTCCTTGCCTCTGATCATTTAAAGTTTTCATTGCTGCTTCGAACATCCCTTGAAACATGATTCGGGCCTCTTCTCTGGCATCCCCTTGCCCTGAAGAACCAGCCTGATCTCCTTCAGTCTCAACCATTTTCAATAAATACCTGCATAAGACACTCAACGTTACTCACTCTATACACAACTATCCTCCTAGGTCACTTAGTCATTCTAGACCATCTACAACCTAGCTCTGATACCAACTGTCGTGCCTCAACCCGTGGTCCTACTTGACCCCCACGTTTGGGACACGCACGGAAGACGTCATAAACACTTTTTAGAAAAAATTCGAAATGCCCTTTCATAAAAGTTTCATATAACAAAACACATTTACTTGAAACTTGATTTCATTTCACACAAACAAACTTTCATAACTCAAAGTACTTAGCCACAAGGGCTTACACACTTTACTTACAAATTTACAAATCACCAAAATGTTCCAAAAATAGGTGATACAAAGATGAAGTCACGGTTACACTACCCAAAAGGTTATACATTTAGATAATGTAGACTTTACATAACACATGTCCCAAAATGTCTTACCCTAAATCACCACCACGTCGTCCTCCCTTGTGAAGTGACCTATCCCCTGGGCTCTCCTTTATCTAAGGAAAACAAATAAACAAGGAACGGGGTGAGAATATGTCGCACCCCAGACCCGTGGTCCTACTTGGCCCCACGCTCGGGTCACGAGTAGAAGACGTTATAAAACACTTTTGAAAATTTTTCGAAATGTACTTTTATAAAGTTTAACAAAATCACACTTGAAGTGCAAAGATTTCATCTAACTTTAAACAACCTTTACAACCACTTTCACAATGGAAGTACTTAGCCCGAAGGCTTACAAACTTTTAAACAAATGTACATACACCAACATTAACCAAAATAGGTGTGACAATAGAAAGTACGGGTACTCTACCCAAAAGGTTTTACATTTACATAATGTAACCTTAACAAAACAAGTCCCAACTCTTACCACTCCAACGTCCTCCCGTGCCAAGTGTCCTATCCCCTGGACCCGCCTTTATCTAAAACAGTAAACAAATAAAGGGTGAGAATAAATCTCAGTAAGCTACTAAAATGCAACTACGTTTCATGCTAATATGATAATCATAAAGAATAGTATCATAGCAATCACATAGCGCATAGTATGAGAGGTAAAATCAACTCATATACCACAATTACCACATAGCCCACACTCCGGTGGATACCAAGCCAAGGTTTACCCAATAACATAATCGTCTGAGAATACCATCTGAGAAAACCAACTGAGAAAACCATCTGAGCAGCATAAATAGCTGAAGTCGGGATCCCGAAAACCAAACCATAACCAATAGAACCAAAGTAACCAGAGAGGAAAATATGACACAAAGTCATAACCCAAATGCTCACCAAAGGGAGCGATTCATCCCATCCAAGGCCAATCTGGAATGGGGAAACAGAGAAGGCACAGTGGACACCTTATAGTGAACTTGGCTTGTGTGCCACTATAATTCTCCCACCGCCTGACACGAGGTACCAATGGAAAACCTTATAGTGAACTTACTTGTACCACTATAATTCTCCCATTGCCTGACTCCACAACAAGACCAGCTGGACTTTCCACAAAGAGCACAATAATGAATACTTGCTAAACAACAACAACAACCGGGGCAATGATTCAAAAATAATGAACCAAGCCAAACACATCAAAAGATGCACATAAAGAATCACTCACAAAGAGTCTACAACAATCATGATTCAAGGTCACAATACACTCTTGCGCACACTTGAACACCCTTTTCATTAACCATGACAATATCCCAGGATACTCATATATTGGTCCTAGACAATACCCCAAGGATTAAACCAAAGATAACCTTATATATCTTACCTTAACCAAACTATAAGATTCAGGGGAAAGTGTGCGGCCGCCCAAAACAGGGTGTGCGGTCGCACACATCCTGATTTCTCAAGAACAAAATCTTCCAGATAAGTGTGCGGCCGCACGCCCCTTCTGGGCGGCCGCACAACACACTCGACAGGCAAAACCCAAAATATTATACTCCTTTCGTTTCACCGTCCCAAAAGCACAACACTAACGTTTTTAACTTTACTAAGACTACAAAATCAGTCTCAAAACAACTTTAATACTACTTTGAACCCAACCAAACCAACATACTAAATACTCCCTTTGTCCCAAAATTACAAGTATAACAAATATTACCCAAATCACAAAATAACAATTACAAGTATTAGGTATAACATATATGACCATTTTAACATTTAAAGGGAATTAGTAACTTACCTATTTCCAGAAAAAGTATCGCTGAAATAAGTTTTGTTCGGATAGAAATGACCTATTCAACGCCCTGATCATTTTTATATAATTAGTTTTTAAAACGGATAAGTAAATAAAAAGAATTAAATCAAAATGGGTTGAACTTACCTTCTCTTTCTTAACCTAAGTTGAACGAGGAAGAAGGTTGCAGAAAAGTATACACAGAGAAGGAAGAGAGAGAAGGGGAATTTATACTAAAGTTTTCTACCCATTTTATATTTTGTCACTAGACTTTCAAATTCAACACTTAAGCCCCTTAACTTATATTTTCAACAAGGACCCTAAAGTTTCAACTTAATCATTTAACTCCTTTAATCATTATTATTACTAACTAAGTAATAACACAAATAATCAAGTAAAATATGCAAATCATAAAATATGATGCAACACATAAAATGCACACATAAGTCAAATAAAAATCCCCAAAAATATAAAATAAATAGGGGCGGGTTTTGGGGTCGCTACAGAATAAATATCAGTAAGCTACTAAATGCAACTACATGACATGCTGAAATGATAATCACAAAGGAACAATATCAATAGCATTCATATAGCACATAACATGAAAGGCAAAGCCACTCCATCATACCACACATAAGGCGGAAATAAACACTCATAAGTGGATACTGAGCCAAGGTTCTCGAATCAAACACAATCCTCTGAGAAAAATCAACTGAGCAGCACCAAAGGGCTGAAGCGGTTCATGAACCAAACAATAACAACAACAATGGGGGGAAAATGACACAAAGTCATAACCCAAAATGCCCAACCTCTGGCCCAAGGAATGGGATTAAAAATGAGAAACCAATGGTAGAAGCCTTACAATGAACTTTGCTCGTATGCCATTATAATCCCTACCACTGCCCGACTCCACAACAAGTACCAGTTGGACTTTAACACGAGCATAGTAATAAATACTTGCTTAAACAACAACCGGGGCATGATTCCAAAGTAGGGAACCACACAAGTGCATCACAAAGATGTAAACACGTTACTCATAAAGAGTTCACAAACAATCTTTTATTAATGACATTAAGTCACAACCACATCTTGCACACATGCACAATCAAGCCATTATCTACAATCTTAGCATCCCAAAACACCCCTCTAGGTGCTCTACACTATGACCCAAAATCTAGACAAGGATTGACTTCTAACTCATTTGGTTTAAACAAACTTTTGTCCAACAGGGGTCTGGGCGGTCGCCCGCCCACCACCCTGGGCGGTCACCCAACAGGGGACCGGCGGACGCTCACTCTCACCCGGGCGCGCGCTCACTATAACATTTTTGGAACCTCAAACCCTGCCAACATGCGCGGTCGCGCAAGGCCCATCTGGGCAGGCGCGCAAGGACCAGGCGGGCGCTCGGTCGGTTAGCAGGCGGGCGCTCGGTGCTAATTCCAGCAAACCCAAATTTATTTCCCAGGCTTATAGTTGTCCGTCCCAATCGTAGGAGTATATTTTTACTAACAAACAAAGGCAATACCCAGGATATCAACATACTCAAAAACCTTCCTTCCCCTTTCATAACTACACCCATAACATGTTTATACTCCCTTTGTCTCCAATAAACAAGTATCACAAAATTTACCCAAATCACAAAATTAACAATTGCAAGTGTCACATATAATATATATGACCATTTTAACATTTAAAGGGGATTTAGTAACTTACCTACTACGGGGAAAGTATCGATGAAAATATGTTTTGTTCGGATAGAAATGATCTACTCAACACCCTGAACATTTTGGTGTAATTAGATTTTGAAATAGAGAAGAAATTGCAAATAAAAAAGTCAAATTAGAGGAGGAACCCTACCTTTTTCTTCTTCCTCCTAAGCGAGAGAAAGATTTGGGAATTTTAGTGTGTGTGTGTGTGTGAATGGCGCAGAGAGTGAGGGAGGGAGGGATAAGAATGAGGTTTTGATATTTAAAAGTTTCACATAAGCCCCTCTATTTCTAATTTAAACACATAAACCCATATACTTAAAATTCCATAAAGGACCCTATAGTTTCAACTAATTCAATTAACTCCCTTAACCATTATTACTACTAACTAAGTAAATAACATAATTAATCAAACAATATGTGCAAGCCATAAAATATGATGCAATACATAAAATGCACACATAAGCTCAAATTAAAATCCCCAAAAAATATAAAATAAATAGGGACGGGTTTTGGGGTCGTTACAATACTCCCTCCGTCCCATTTCAAATTGCAAATACTAGGTTGGCACGGGGATTAAGGGAAAAAGTGAAAAAGGTGATGTGTTGTGAGTGGTGATAGTTGAGTGGGAGAGAGAAAGTGGGGTAGAAAATAGTTAGTGGGTTAATGGATGTGAGTGTGCAAGTGGGTTAAAACTTGCCATTTTTGGATTTTGCAATTTTAGTTGGGACACCCTTTTTGGCAAGTTTTGCAATTTGAAATGGGACGGAGGGAGTATTACTTATTTTGACAATAAAAAAACATTTCAACCAATATTACAGTGCAGGTCAAACCTAATGCCCAATCATAGATCTATGATTGCACATTACCATTTCATGTAGGAACCACTTTTCAAAATCTATGACAAAAACATAGCTTAGATGAGATAAATACAAAAGGCTAGAAATTACTAAATGAAGAGGGGCTAAAATCTAGAATTTTATAATTTTGGAGACCACAAAAAAATAGTGAAATAAATGAATAAAAGGAGATCTAGTTCATGGTATCTAAAAGAAGATCCAAGCAAACCGATATTTGAAGTGTTGTGTTTTTATAAAGTGCCAATTGTTATCACCACATATTACTTAACTAACCAACCTTCAAAAAACTAGGACCAAAATTCTTGTGGACATTTTGAATAATACTATATGGGCACAAAAAAGTCATAAAATCTTGCTCACAAAATTCTAGGTGTAATGATTTAATTAGTGTTTTTAATTAGAGTGTGGCGGGTCCATTTTCGATGCAACCAATAAAATATCGCCACCTCATGTTGTGAGCAAAATTTTGTGAGTTTATTTTGTGCCCCTAGCATTGCTCGGACATTTTTGCATGAAGTTATAACCCCATACTCATGCCTAATTATTATTTATTTATTTATTTATTGAGAAATAAAGGAAAACGCTTTATAATCAGATAGGGCTGTAAACGAGCTCAGTCGAGTTTTGGGTGTCGAGCTCGAGCTCGTTTAAAACTTATCGAGCTCGAGTCGAATCCTGCTCGCGAACAACTCGAGTCGATATCGAACTCGAGTTTTAACGAACCGAGCTCGAGCTCGAGCTTAGAATTTTTTTTAAGAAAAATATGGTCTTAACGAGCTTATCGAGCCGAGTTCGAGCCGTTCGAAAGCAAAAATTCAATTTTAATGAGCTTATCGAGCCGAACTCGAGCTTTTAACGAGCTAAACGAGCCGAGCACGGACCGCTTGATAACAAAAACGAGCTTGACAATCGGTTTGAGCTCGACTCGAGCTGCACCTCGAGCTCACTCGAGCTCGAGCTTTCACGAGCCGAGCTCGAGCCAGCTCGGTTCGTATAACAGCCCTATAATCAGAACAACAACTATAAAGCCTTAATTCTAAAATAATTTTTGTTAGCTAACATAAATCATCATATGGAAGGAAAAAAGTGGTATTTTATTAAAAAAATTATCTTAAAATAAATATTATAACTGATTTATCAAAAAATCCAAATAATAAAAGTTACTGATAACCGCTACTTTTAGGATGAAATGAGGTAGTTAGGACGTCAATTTTGCAATAAATGATTTTCATTGTTGTACATTTATGTACTTGCACAAAGAATTTTAGTCCAATAAAGAAAAATTAACAATTCAACACTTTTTTTTTTGAACATCCCAAAGAGAAGTTAGTGAATGTCAGATGGACACGAACGACCATCCTCTCTGTCTATGATAATATTTCACTCCGTGTTTTTGAAATGATTAGTTATTCTTTAGTATCAAAGGAGATCATAACAAAATAATTGTTCATTCCCTCTTGAATTTTCTCGAGCGAGTAAAAGATGAAATAGGATAGGAATTTTAGCTTTAGGGTTCTAATTCTTGACGTACTTTCATGTATTTGTACAAACAATTTTAGTCCAGTAAAGAGAAATTTCAATTATTTCAAATACTATAGAATACTATATACATCCACAAAAAGAAGTTGTCATTTTACTCTCTCGAGATTTAGTGCAAAACAAAGCATGTGAATTGAAGGTGTATCCAAGAAATCTGTGGACATGATTTCATATTTACCCGAAAAGAAAAATTAACACTTTTAACATTTTTTTCAAACATTCCAAAGAAAAAGTTAGTGAATGCGAGATGCACACGAACGACAATTCTCACCGTTATTCTTTCGTATCAAATAAGCCCGTAACAAATATGATCAATGGCGGACTGTCAGACTAAGGAGGATTTGTATCCATTGGGTGCCATGACACCACTAGTACTTTGGTGGGTCCGCCCCTGTATATGACAACAATACCTCTTGAATATCTTTCCCAAAAAAACGAAAAACTCTTGAATTATCGCACGCGAGTAAAAGATGTAAAAAAGGATAGGAATTTTAGCATTAAGGTTCAAATTCTTGTCAGCTCAAGAAAGAATGTTGATGCAGATGCAATTTTCTTGGTAGCAACATAGAAAGAGCAAATCCACCACTAAACTAAAGCATTTGATTCGTATATTTCCCATCATTTCAATTTAATGAAGGATTTGAATATGCAAACAACAACTAGTCCTAATAAACTTTAAATAAGTGCTAAAGAAAAAGTGAGAATATCTTCTAATAGTATTTTCTTATGGAATAATTGCTTTTCTTTTTCATCATTGTTAAAATTTACGATGCTATGAATTTTTAATTTTATTTTCCTCTAAACCACCGATATAATATCCGAACACCATATTAAATGTCGACTAATCCGGTTCAAGGTGGGTAGGAGCGGAAAGAACGCAACGCTCTCCTAACAATACATCAACAAAAATGGATTATATTAAAGAGTTCATTTAAATTGATGGAAAAACAAGAAAAATATCCCATCTCTTGTTTGGGTAAAAGAAATTTACCTGCACGCTTGACTTAGTTTTCACTTTCGACCTTTGGTAATCTCATTATCTCATACACGCACCCCCACACACTGAAGCACATTTAAATTGATGGAAAAACAAGAAAAATACTCATATTTCTTTTCTAGACTGAACTTTCATTGCCTTTTATTTTAAGAAATTAAAAAGTACATACTATAACATAGTAACTGATGAAAGGAAAATTCAGTGAATTTCATTAATATATACTCTCAGCGTCTTGGAAAAATAGTCTCACCTTTTTAGTGGTAAATTCATTTAAACTTTGACTAATAATTTATATTATTTTTAATTATCTTAATAAATGTTTAAAATTTATTATAGGTCGCATTTATAATGTTATATTAATAGCAAATTATAGAATATCATTAAGTTTTCAAAAAACAAACATTCAGAAAATTATTTTTGTTTCTGAATTTTTAATTAAAGTTCAATCAAATCAATTACTTAAAAAATGGTTCTATCATTAGTATTATTAGGGGACGTAGATGATAATACTTGAGATACTAGCAAGAGCTAACTTCAAAGATGTCATCTTCATGGCATCCAAAACGAAACTAGAAATGGAGAATGCATGGGATTAAAATAAAGTACACTACTAAGACTATCCAATCCAATCCCCAAGGTTGGTCAATTCCCAATTCACCGAAGTAGGCCCCACAACCCACAACCTCCCCCCCCCCCCCCTCCAAAATTAGAAAGGAGCTTGTGTGTGAGAGAAGTGTATGAGGTACTTAGATCTAATCTGAGTCTGTAATCAAACTGTATAACAGTCCGTTGTTGTATAGGAAATTTAAAAGATATGCTTCTCTTTATGCGCGCTCCCTCCCCAATCAAGGACCATCGATTCGATTAAGAGATCATCTGAACGGTCAGAATCGGAACTGATGTTCAATCCCGATTGCCCCCGTTGAGACCATCACCCGAGTGAGGAGCCAATAAAGTTTGGTGGGGTTTCCATGGGAATGTGATCACATACATACTCCATGAGTCTTGGTCTTATTTCTTGAAAAGGATTTAGAATCACCCAACCATTCCTATCTCTTTCCCTACTTACTACTTCCTCATCCTCTTAAACTCTCCCCTATAATTGCACCTCAATCCATCCTCCAAAAACACATCCCAAGTTTCAAACTTAATAAAAGTTTCAACACTAGCAAAGCAAATCCAACTCACTTAAGAGAGAGAGAGAGAGAGATGGCAGCAACGGCAAACTTCCCGATCATTAACATGGAGAAGCTCCAAGGTGATGAGAGACCCGCAACAATGGAGATCATCAAGACGCTTGCGAAAACTGGGGATTCTTTGAGGTATACTCTCTACTTCTGTCTATATTTTATACTACATTGTTATGGTACAAGTCACCTTTTTTTTACAGTCTATAACATCTGTAGAAACTGTGCAAGTCTATGTTTTTGTCAAGTTTTTAACGTTTTCGTTAAGTTTTACTCTGTTTTATATGAACTGGTGTATTCTTTGAAGTGTGTGAATCACGGGATACCTACCGAGCTTTTGGACACGGTGGAGAGGATGACAAAGGATCACTACAAGAAGTGCATGGAAGAAAGGTTCAAGGAAATGGTGGCTAGTAAAGGTTTAGAGGCTGTTCAAAGTGAAATCGACGATTTGGACTGGGAAAGCACTTTCTATTTACGCCACCTTCCTACTTCAAACATTTCCGAAGTCCCAGATCTAGAAGAGGATCACAGGTAATATTCTGCAGCAGATTTAATATACTCCTTTCGTCCCAAATTGATCTTCTCATTTCCCATATTTCGTTGTGTCCCAAAGAGCGAGCTCTTCCCATGTCTAACAATTTGGGCTTAAAAGTGCATAAACAAAACATAGCTAATGAAGCAAGTGCTAACATTCTTTAATAAAAAAATAAAAAAAAAAAATGAATAGTCAAATGGGAATATCATATTGATATTGGGACGGAGCGAGTACTTATGAAGTTTTGTATAAATATTTACGCGGGAAATTTAACAGGAAAGTAATGAAGGAGTTTGCAGTGAGCCTAGAAAAGCTAGCTGAGCAACTTCTGGACTTGCTATGTGAGAATCTTGGGTTAGAGAAAGGGTACCTGAAAAAGGCTTTCTATGGCTCCAATGGATCACCAACTTTTGGCACCAAGGTCAGCAATTATCCTCCGTGTCCCAAACCCGATCTGATCAAGGGTCTCCGGGCCCACACAGATGCAGGTGGCATCATCTTGCTCTTCCAGGACGACAAGGTCAGTGGGCTCCAGCTTCTCAAAGACGGGGAATGGGTTGATGTTCCACCGATGCGCCACTCCATTGTAATCAACTTGGGAGATCAACTTGAGGTACACATTGAAAAATATCCAAGCCATAATATGTACCATGCTAAATAATACTCCCTCCGTCCCTGAAAGATAGTTTCATTTGATTTTTTATGGTCAACAGAAGTGAACTTTGACCAGATAGTAATGTCAATCTAATCATCCCTAGTGAAAATCTAAAAATTGTAACTCATAAACCATTAAGAGATTTATTAATGACAATTTTTAGAATTTTATTAGGATGATTAGATTGACATTACTATCTGGTCAAATGAGACTCTTTCCAAGAGAGTACTGCAGTAAGCTTTTGTACCATCTGCACCAGAAGTTGTACATTCATCTCACCTAAGAAATTTGTCTGTGAAGGTAATCACCAACGGAAAGTACAAGAGCGTCTTGCACCGCGTGATCGCTCAGACAGATGGGGCTCGCATGTCAGTAGCGTCATTCTACAACCCTGGTAGTGATGCTGTGATCTATCCTGCACCGGAACTGATTGAAAAGGAAGAAGAGGAAGAAAAAACACTTTACCCGAAATTTGTGTTTGATGATTACATGAAGCTCTATGCTGGTCTGAAGTTCCAAGCAAAGAGCCAAGGTTCGAAGCCATGAAGAACATGGTCAACTCGGTTGAACCAATCGCAACAGCCTGAATGCTAAAAGATGCTACTTTTGTGTGCTCGTGAGTTATAGTATGGTTAAGAAAACTAAGAGTGTGTGTGCTGTATTGAAGCTTATGATTGATCAGCGTAAACCTATAATGTTTGATTTAGTATTGGAATTGGCTAGTGTGTGATGTCTGAATGTAGCGTGAACTATAATGTTTCAGGTGGTCAATTTGATGTATAACATGCGCTACACAATAATACCTTAGGAGTAAATATGTTTATGTAAAGCTATGCTAATTATCTTTGGATATGCGTCCCAACTCAATAGGAACGTATCACATCTAGGATCGTTAAATGCCCAGATCCAGAAGCTAAGCTCGTTAAATATCTCAGGTTTCATAACTAACGGAAGTGAAGGACTTAAACGTGTCACCAACCGAGTACCTATTGTTATAAAGGAAATATACCATGTATTAATGGAGCGAAGTACACTTATCCTATTAGCGTGGGACATGGGTGCACATGCTTAAGAGTGTCAGATGGTTTCGTTTATCTTTTAAGTCCTAAATGCGGGGGACACTTCAGGATGTGCTGAGTTGTTTAATGAGGCAGACAAGATCTATTTGCTAGAAGGAACCGGAAGAATAGCCTTAAATGTTCTCAAAGATAAATGGTCTCTAAACAACTCCTGGAATTAAATTCTTGAACTACTTTCCTCTTCTTTATACATTCGATCACAGGGGTGTGTGTGTGTGTGTTCTAACGTGTTCTCTTCATGTTTTGTCCTAGTCTGTTGTAGTTGCTACGACAATATCCTTGGTCTTTTTGCCAGCATCTATGCAGCTTAGGCTATTCAACAGAGTAGGCTTCTATGGGCTTCGTTACAATGGCCTGGAAAAGAACTAGTAGTTTAAACGAATTGGTAGTACAAAGTGAGATTGTTGACTTGTAAAGTTTATGCAAAGATTAATAAATCTCACCGAGTTCTATGATATACCAAAAAAAGACGTTGCAAACTGAAATATAGAGCCACGGATACATGCAGGACATAATGAAGAGAGAGAAGCAACGAGGATAAAAAACTCACATACTAGAGAAGATGTCAAATTGCAACTTATTAAAGACAGAAATTACTTGTACAACAACAACGCCTCGTCCCAATATGATTTGAGTTTGCTAACATGAATTATCGTAAGACTCGTCACTAAAGAGGTGAGAAAACAACAATGTAAGATTAACAAATAAACACACTAAAGACATTTAAACTATGGAATACAATAAAGAAGGCAGAAAAAAGGCACAAGTTCCTTGCACTGCAAAAGCCATTTAAGATGGTTTTTGACGCCATATATTTGAATCAAAGCCCAAAAAGGGCATAAACTAGAAATCTAACCATTATCAATGACAAAAAAAAAAAAAAAAAAAAAAAAAA
>JAOWBW010001031.1:170391-484039 GCA_026119855.1 Campanula takesimana | reverse complement strand
GATCAGAAGGTCTGATTTTGGTTGAAAAACAGAATCTGGAATTTTTCGAAAAAATTCAACAAAACCAGTAACATAACCAGTCCAGACTTGCTGATCTGGAATGGGTTTTGGGTAGTTGGTTGTGTGTGGATTTTGGGGTTTGATTTTCCTATTTGTTTTAGTCTTGTGATTCTAAGATTGGTTCAAGGTTGGATGGCTAATCTGCGTTCATCGAGATTGTGTTTCCCAAACTTGATCGCAATCAAAGTTTCGAAGATAAAACGAAGTTAGAATTATGAAGGTTCATAATTGCTAAAATTGAGAAACAAAGTTCTTGATTCAATAATTGGAGATCCATGTGGAATTGTGAATGCAATTGGCCTACGTTCATCGAGACCATCTATTGCTTAGTTTCGGCCACATGGACTACTTTCTTGGTTTCTTGAATTAGTGCGGGATTGTGGTTGCCTAATGGTTTAGTTCGACCGCACTTCTTGTTGTCTTGATTTGGAGATAATAACCAAAGTTGAAATAGTCTCATCCTCATAATTATAGAGAAACTAATGACACATAAATACCATGCTTGAATTAATGGAGATTAATTTAGTGACTAAACTTGATGTGTAACATGTTTATATTATGTGCTCATAAATGTGTTATATGCTATATGTGATGAACCTTCAAAGAAAGTTTTAAGTCCTTTTGCCATGCCATGATTAAAACACTTGTTTATACATGAGTAATTTTATGTGGGCTCGCCAAAGCGAGGTGCATTGACTTTATTCATGTTTGAGCAAGATGAGTGAATAAGAGTTTCCTATGCGTTTAAAATGGTTGGACTTATTAAGCGTCAAAACAGTTTTGGGCTTAAGGCAAAGATGAGATTTAACATGCTTTTTGAAATTGGATTTCTTAAAGAATCTCATGAAAAGAACTGAGAGTCATATGAGATATGATTGACAAGAGTTGTCTACCTAATTGATTTAATTTTGAGCGGTGCGCCAAAGCGTACTCAAAATAGATTAAAGGGATCTCAACCCATTTAAATTATACTATACATTGGATGTATAAAGAAGGTTGTATAATTTGGTGGGAGCATTTGTTTTAAAATACATTATTTATCTCTTTAATGAAAACCGTGGTACTTATTAAATTTTGGAAATTTTTGCATATTTGTAGATAATGACTAATAACACTCAATCAATGTCGTTGCGATCGATCCTTGAGAAGGATAAGCTCGAAGAGAATGGTACCAACTTTATGGATTGGATCCGTAGCATAAGAATCGTTCTTAGGCAAGAAGATAAGTTGTACATTCTCGATGGGCCTCTCCCTGCTGAACCACCGCCTACTGCCCCTAGGGTAGAAAGAGACAATTACAAGAAACATCGTAATGATTCTAGAGATGTAAGTTGTCTCATGCTTGCTGCTATGTATTCAAAACTCCAACAAAGTTTGGAACATTTGGAAGCCTATGAGATAGGCGTGAAGTTGAGAACCATGTTTCAAGAGCAAGCTAGGCAAGAGAGGTACAAGACCATTGTTGCATTCACTACTAGTAAAATGAATGAAGGGCAACAAGTGAGCCTCACTTCTTAAAATGAAAGGTTATGTAGAGCACCTTGAGAAACTTGGCTATCCAATCCCATTGGAGCTAGCCACGGATCTCATTCTTAATTCATTGCCTAAAAGTTATAATCAGTTTGTAATGAATTATAACATGCATGGAATGGATAAGAATCTCTCTGAGTTGCATGGGATGCTCAAAACTTCAGAGATGAAAATTGTGGAGAAAGGTTCTCCCGTGCTCTTGGTTCATGATGGGAAGAAGGCTAGTGCCAAAGGAAAGGGTAAGAAAGTTGTCAAACCCAAAATAAGCAAGGCAAGGTTGCCAAGGCTTCTGAGGCAAAACCTGATTCACAAAAGTATGCAATCTGTTTCCATTGTCAAGAAATTGGTCATTGGAAACGTAATTGCAAGCTTTCTTGGAAGAGCAAAAGAAGAAGAAGAGCAGCAAGGCTGCGTCGACTTCAGGTATCTATATGATAGATATTCTCCTTTCTACCACTGATTCTGGGTATTGGATACCGGATGTGGTTCTCACATTTGTCTAAATGTGCAGGGATTAAAGAATAGGAGACTGCTTAAAGAAGGTGAAGTAGATCTACGTGTGGGGAATGGAGCAAGAGTTGCTGCATTAGCCGTAGGGACTTATGAAGTCACTTTACCTTCCGGATTAATTCTTGTTTTGAACAATTGTTATTATGTTCCGGATTTAAGCAGAAATATTATTTCAATTTCTTGTTTGGATAATGAAGGTTTAAGTTTCTTATTGAGAATAAGAAAATTTCTATTTATTTAAATGATGTGCTTTATGGTATTGCTAATTCATTTAATGGCCTTTATATCTTGGATGTCAAGAATGAAAATAATGTCTATCATGTAAATAAGAAATCTAAACCTAATGATGTAAATCATACTTATTTGTGGCATTGCCGTCTTGGTCATATTAATGAGAAGCGTATCTCAAAACTCCATGGGGACGGACTTTTGGGTTCATGTGACTTAGAGTCATATGATACTTGTGAGTCGTGTCTTCTTGAAAAAATGACTAAGACACCTTTTACCAAGTTGGGTGAAAGGGCAAGCGACTTATTGGGGTTGATACATTCCGATGTATGCGGACCATTAAGTAGCAATGCTAGGGGAGGATTTCAATACTTCATAACCTTCACTGATGATTATAGTAGATTTGGGGATGTTTACCTAATGAAACATAAAAGTGAAGCATTCGAGATATTTAGAATATTTCAAAATGAAGTAGAAAAACAACTTGGCAAAAGTATAAAGGCACTTCGATTAGATCGAGGTGGAGAATACTTGAGTCAAGAATTTGATGATCATCTAAAGAATTGTGAATAGTTTCACAATTGACTCCACCCGGAACACCACAATGGAATGGTGTGTCCGAGAGGAGGAATCGGACTCTGTTAGACATGGTTCGATCAATGATGAGTCAAGTTGATCTTCCAATATCCTTTTGGGGTTATGCTCTAGAAACCGTTGCTTTCACACTAAATCGTGTTCCAACTAAATCGGTTCAAAAGACTCCATATGAGATGTGGAGCGGAAAGAAGCCTTGTCTATCTTTCATGAAGATTTGGGGTTGTGAAGTTTTTGTCAAAAGACTTATCTCAGACAAACTTGCACACAAATCTGATAAATGTATTTTCGTGGGATATCCTAAGGAAACTAAAGGATATTACTTTTACAACCGAGAGGACAACAAAGTGTTTGTTGCCCGAACTGGTGTCTTTCTAGAGAAAGAGTTTTCTCCAAAGAAATCAGTGGGAGTAAAAAAATCTTGAAGAAATTCGAGACCAGAAAATAACATTGAACCAATAGTGGAACAAGAAAAAGAACCACAAGGAGTTATGGAACCTGTTCAAAATACACAAGCATCTCGCAGATCTAGTAGGTTATGATCCGAGCCCGAGAGATATGGATTTCTTGTAACGGATAGTAATGAGGTAGAAATCATTGAGAGAATGATGAACCGTCAACCTACCAAGAGGCGATGTCTTCTCCTGATTCGGACAAGTTACTTGGAGCCATGGAATCCGAATTGCAATCCATGCAAGACAATCAAGTTTGGAATTTGATTGATGCGCCCGAAGGTGTAAAAACCATAGGATGCAAATGGGTCTTCAAGAAAAAGACTGACATGGATGGGAAGGTGCATACTTACAAAGCTAGGCTTGTAGCGAAGGGTTATAGGCAAGTTCATGGTATTGACTATGATGAGACCTTTTCACCCGTAGCAATGATCAAGTCTATAAGAATTTTGCTTGCCATTGCCGCATATCATGACTATGAAATATGGCAGATGGACGTCAAAAACCGCTTTCCTGAATGGAAATCTCCAAGAGGATGTGTATATGACACAACCAGAAGGTTTTGAACAAGATTCTAAGGTATGCAAATTGCAGAGATCCATCTATGGATTGAAGCAAGCTTCTAGGAGTTGGAATCTCCGTTTTGATGAATCGGTCAAAGAGTTTGGTTTCATCAAGAACGAAGATGAGCCTTGTGTATACAAGAAGATTAGTGGGAGCATAGTGCTATTCCTTATTTTATACGTGGATGACATATTGCTCATTGGAAACGACATTCCTACACTTCAGTCTGTGAAGACTTGGTTAGGAAAGTGCTTAGCAATGAAAGATATGGGTGAAGCCGCATATTCTTGGCATCAAGATCTATAGAGATAGATCAAGGAGGCTACTTGGTTTAAGCCAAAGTACATACATTGACAAGGTCATTAGAAGATTCCGTATGGAAAATTCTAAGAGAGGCACCTTGCCCGTGTTACATGGAGTTTCTCTAAGCAAGACTCAATGTCCTAAGACAAACGATGAGCGTGAGAAAATGAATGATGTTCCATATGCTTCGGCAATGGGGTCCATCATGTATGCCATGATTTGTACTAGGCCGGATGATGTGTTTATGCTTTGAGCATGACAAGTAGATACCAATCCGACCCTGGCGAAAATCACTGGATAGCTGTAAAAGCGATTCTTAAGTACTTGAGAAGAACTAAAGACGTTTTTGGTCTATGGAGGAATGGAAGATGATCTCGTTGTAAATGCTTACACGGATGCAAGCTTCCAAACCGACAAAGATGATAGCCGATCGCAATCGGGTTTTGTGTTTATGTTAAATGGTGGAGCTGTAAGCTGGAAGAGTTCCAAGCAAAGTACAACCGCTGATTCTACAACAGAAGCTGAGTATATTGCTGCATCGGATGCTGCAAAAGAAGCAGTTTGGATTAAGAAGTTCATAACTGAACTTGAAGTGGTTCCTAGCATTGCTAATCCAATAGACCTTTATTGCGATAATAATGGTGCTATTGCTCAAGCAAAGGAACCAAGAGAACATCAGAAATCCAAACACATACTTAGGCGTTTTCATATCATTCGAGAGATCGTTGATAGGGGAGACGTAAATATATGCAGAGTACCTACTGATGACAATGTTGTGGACCCGCTGACAAAGGGACTTCCACAAGATAAACATGATGGTCATGTTAGGTCCATGGGTATTAAATACATGGGAGATTGGGCCTAGGGCAAATGGGAGATTGTTGGTAGTGGTGCCCTAGGCACGTTTAATAAACGTTGTAATTGTTATCATTTATTTCATATCAATAAAGAGATGTTTTGATTATTATTATTGTTCATGTTTACTTATAATAATCTCCGTCCCTAGTACTTGTTAAGGCACTAGTATAAAGGCTAAATGATCATGCGATGATCATATTAGATTTATGGGTACTTGTTTGGAACAGGTACTGGACATGACCCGCTGTATGAGATTTATGTCATGGTCCATGTCAAACATATATCTCATATTATTTATGTCATTTGAATCCTTAGACATGAAGTTATTATAGTCTTCCACTTGATGAACATTATGTTTGACATATTCAAACGCTACCTTTAACCGGGAAGTTATAAAGGGTATGATTGGATAATCGGATTCACGTTGGGAAGAATAATAAGCTAAATGGATTTGTCCCTCCACGGAGAGATGTCAAGCTTGGGCCCTCGAAGGAATGATGTTGATGAAATGTTCGGCCGACTCAAATGGATTGATTGGATCAATAGCATTTGGATTATCAACATATTCGGAATCGAGAAAGTATTGAACAAAACAAGTTGACTGTTTGACCATGACTTGTGTTCAATGACGTCGAGGACAAAGGGATTATGACATATTCTAAAGGAATGCGAACTTGTATCTAGTTATACTATTTGGGTAGGTATGACGGTTTGCTAGAACCTAATCATATCTTATGGGATCATGTTTGAGCCCATTGCCAACTTAGTATAATCCTAGATGGTCACACACAATAGAATGAATCTTAAATAAAAGGACTATATTGGAATTTAGGGTCGAAGGACCTCAAGGGAATTCTGGAATTATTCTGGGCCTCCTGGTCAACCAAGCGGGCGCTTGGATTGAACCAGGCGGGCGCCTGAATAAGCCGGAAAAGGGCCTTGACTTTCTGCCCAAATAAGCGGGCGCTCGGGTGGTACCGGGCGGGCGCTCGGTCTGGCGGCAGAACAATTCCTAATTCGATTTAGGAGGTTTTTGGCACAAGATTCCTATTTGGAATAGGTCTTAATTGTGTATAAAAACACCAATTCGGCCAGACCATATTTACTAGTGCTTTGTGAGTCTCAAAGGGTTTGAGAGAGATTTTAGTTTTTGTTCTAAGATATCATTGATTGAGGAACAAAATAACTCACAAATAAATTCCATATAGTTCTTTATTATATTGTGAAAGTGTGTTTCATAATATTGGTCTAGCAACCAAGATCAAAGAAGCTCCTTTGATATTCGTTCGAAGTGTGGATACCGCTAGAGGGTGAAAATCATCATCTTCAAAGTTCGTGTTCAAGCTTTGTGATCGTGATCAAGTCTTCAAACCTCCACCAAAGACCAAGAGAATTTGATAGCCATCAAGGGTTAGTTTATTCCTTTATTCTTATGTTGTATTTGATTTAATCATATGAACGGATCCATGGCTTTCGGTTTCAAAATTTTAAATGCTAAATTCCGCTGCGCATGTATCTACGAAACCCAACACCGCCATGAGATAAGTTGACCATGTCCCGTGTAAGTCGACCCTCTCCAATAGAGCCAAGTTGACCATGTCCTGTGTAAGTCGACCGTCTCCAATAGAGCCAAGTTGACCATGTCCAGTGCAAGTCGACCCTCTCCATAGAGTCAAGTTGACCATGTCCCTTGTAAGTCAACCCTCTCCATAGAGTCAAGTTGACCATGTCTCGTGTGAGTCAACCCTCTCCAAAAGAGCCATGTTGACCATGCTCCATGTAAGTCAACCTTCTCCAAAGAGCCAAGTTGACCATGTCCCGTGAAAGTCGACCCTCTCCAATAGAGCTAAGTTGACCATGTCCCAAGTTGACCCTGTCCCGCCTCTAAACTCGCCAAGAGTCATGCCTATTCCTCTAGGAGAGAATGACAGATATTCCCCTACAACCTTAGGCTTGAGGCGCTAAGTTCCTCACCTGACTTTGAATAGTCACCCTTAGGTTTGAGACTCTGAGTTCCTCACCCGACTTTGAATAGTCACCCTTAGGCTTGAGACGCTAAGTTACTCACTCGACTTTGAATAGTCACCCTTAGGTTTGAGACGCCAAGTTCCTCACCCGACCTTAATGGTCACTTTTAGGTTTGAGTAGCCTTAAAGTTTCTCACCTTCAGAACTACGACCGGCTTGATTCCCTCGGATAGGGATACGTAGGAATCCTTTAAAAAATAAGGGTCCAGCCACTTGACCACTTCGGTCACCTTCTCTCCCATCGTGATAGTTCACCAGATCGGGATTCTTCTTTTATCGACAACCCCGCTTCCTTCGAAAGCGCCGTTGCCGAGGGGCTCTGTAAGTACCCCGATCCGGATCACTATCCTTAAAATTATCAAATTATAAAGCTAAGGGGTAATTTGGGAATAAACAAAAAACTTTAGGACCAATTTGGAATAAAAATAGAAAAATCTGAAAACTCGCCAGTGTGTGCCGTACGGATGGTTTAGGCACGGGAAAGCCCAATCCGTACGGATGGTTTGGGTGTTATCAGTCCACTTGTGTCACTCACCCACCCCCTTTCTTGTCCCTTGGGCCGAAGCCCATTACTCCCTCACCTTGTGGCTAGCCCAACCAATTCCCTTGCCTAGCCAAAGCCCACCAAGATGACCCAATTTCTAGCCCATTATTGTGCACAAAAATGATCCAATAAGCAAATCAAGACCCAATTCCCCCTATAAATAGAGAGGTCATCCTCTCTCATTTGGACAAGAATTCTCAAGTAAAGTTACTCCCTAAAATTGTTCTCTCTCTACAAAATTAAGTGTTGGTCTTTGTGAAAGATTGTGGCTTACTTTAGATGATGGTGAAGAACTAACAAGAGTAGCATCCCTCTCATCTTTAGTCCCATTTAATCAAAAATACACAATGATCCATCCATGTTTAAGTGAAAATCTTGGAGTCTATGATCTCTAAGTGAAAAAAGAAGCAAACTTGGGTCAATCAATTAATGATTTACCCCAATCTTGCTTAAAGGTTGAATCTTTATCCTATTGTCATCTTCATCTTCATCTTCATCTCAACTCTATTTATCTTTGTTAATCATATTACTTGTTCTTGTTTATATTCTTGTAAGACTTGTCCTCTCAAGCAAATTTATATTCTTGCAAGACTTCTCCATTTCAAGCACTATATATATATATATGTATTATACAAGTCTTGTCTTCTCAAGCTATATATTATGATTATATATGTATATTGGAACTAAATTATGAGGTGATTCAAGGTTCCCTTCATGCCTAGTGTGTGATTATGGGATAAAACCTAAGGATGATCATGGTTTGTTAAATTTCACGTTGATTTTGTTCTTGTTTGGCCATGAGAGGCATGATTGGGTGATAAAGTTTCAATCTTTATCATCCCAAACATGACTTAGCCATAAAATAACCAATTATGAGACATAAAGATCCAATCTTTATGTTATATTTTTGTCCCTAAAGGTGTAATCTTGCACAATAAGTCCATTTTGATGGTAAAGTTTCAATCTTTACTCATCAAATGGCCATTTTGCCCAAAGGGCATGTTCATCAACTTTTCTCAAAATTTCCCCAATGATTGTCTTGATCACACCCAAAACCTTTGTTTTTGATGTCCAACTAGTGATCAATGACATAGGGATGATTTAATCCATGTTTTTGTTAAAGAAAATAACTGAAAAATAATCATTTCAGTCCAGTTTCAGCAAGAACACTCTGTTTTGCCTGAAACTGGACAGTTTTCTGATGAATCTGTAAAAAACCCTGGGATGGCCAAACGAGCCGTACGGATGGTTTAAACCATCCATACGGCTAGTTTGGACAGGGAGCACTTTTTTCCAGTTTTGCCCATTTTCTGTTAAACTATTTGCAAAGTAACCCCTTTTGTTAAGTTTTTAACTGGTTTTGTCAACAGGTCAGTTTCTCCTATTTTCAAACACACATACACACACACTTGCACATTTTGGTTAGCAAACTTAGGGAGACTCGGCTTTGTCCGAGGCGACTTGGGTGACGTGAAACTCTTCCCAAGTCGTAACCTGACCTCCGAACTCATAAATCTCTAACCATTTTCATTTGTTGGGTTAAAAGTTAACAAATGTGGCGACTCCGTTAAATTTGGCCGGTTCCCGTGTTTGGCGTTTCGCCCCATACTCATCGCGTTTCCGCGCGGGGCGGGATCCTTACAAAGGCGATATTAAGTACACGAGAATGAGATAAAGCCAAAGCAAAAAGTAAAGCAATGCCAGAAGAGAATAAAAGGGGATAGACATATACCTCGAGGTCAAACTGGAAACAGGCCAAAGATTTTGCTCGCCTACCAGATGAATTTATCGAGCTCCATATACAGCTCAGTAAGGCTCGCCTTGCCCCAAGCAGTGCTCCTGATACCCTCGGGCATCATCAGTGAGCCAAGAAGGGGAAACATGCATGTAGTATCGGCATTGGCAAAAATAGTGTTGCTAAGAAGAAGACATACGTAAGAGCGCCCTATCTGCTCAGCTGTCTCCCTGCCAGCCAGGTACTCCAAATAGTTGGCCCAGATGGCCCTCTCTACACCCTGAACCAAGATGTAGGGCCCGAGAAGCTGATGAGTGCCCTAATCTCCTCAGTAGGGATCCTATCCCTCCAAACAACTGGATGCCCTTCAAAAGAAAGCCCGGTGATCGCTGAGAAATCGACGGGAGTCACAGTCACCTCCCCTCAGCTCAGATGAAATGTGTGGGTCGAGTCCTACCAATACTCAGAAAGTGCATTAAGAAGCCACATGCTCCTATTGGTCTCCACCAACGTACCCAAACCCTCGATAAATGGTACCAAGCTAGTGCACTCCACCCACTCCCTCGGACCAGGCTCACCATCGTCGGACTCTGGCATAGCCTGCCATAAGGAGAAGCAAGCATCCGGAGACCCTGTGATTTGATATCCTTACCCTGCAGGTAAACACATCAAAGGTATTAATAACCAAGTTTCAAAATACTAATGTGTATGACGAATACAAATCACGAGAAAAATATGTTCCGTCCCCTTTCAAATTGCATAGAAATTTGAGGATCATTTGAAAAATATGTTCCGTCCCCTTTCAAATTGCATAGATATTTGAGGGTCAATTTGAAAAATATGTTCCGTCCCCTTTCAAATTGCATAGGCATTTGAGGGTCATTTTGAAAAATATGTTCCGTCCCCTTTTAAATTGCATAGACATTTGAGGGTCATTTGAGGGTCATTTGAAATATATGTTCCTCCCCCTTTCAAATTGCATAGACATTTGAGGGTCATTTGAAATATATGTTCCGTCCCCTTTCAAATTGCATAGTCATTTGAAGGTCATTTTGAAAATCTAAATCCATCCCTATTAAGGGTCAACCTTTTTAATGGGAAATAAATAAGAACTTTTAGTGGAATATGTGTACATAGATAACAAATGCCCAAGAATGTGTCAAATAGCTAGTCAAACCCATGGTACAAGCATTTCATGCACAAGATTAGTGTAGCACACTTTGATTTTCACAAGCGTAGCTAGGCATGCCCGATTAAAAAACCACATGCCCATAATCCTTGTGACTCCAATTTCATGAAAATCAAGTCAATTTCGAAAAATGACACAAGAAGCACAAAATGCCAATTTGCATGAACATGAACCCTAGGTTTAGAAAATGCACCAAATTGACACAAATTGAAAAGGGAAAAGATTAAGAATGCTCACTCCTCCCTCGTGGCACAAATGCACAGTAAGAGACTTGTAGAAGCCCGCTCCCGCATCTATGAGTTCAACGGAGTAGCCCCGAAAATTCTGAACCATATCGAGCCTTTTGTCCACTCCTCCAGGGTAACCCGCGCGTGCCCGTCCTACCATGGATGATGTTGGTCCCAAAGGGGCAACAAGGGTATGAAAAATGCTAGAGGGGGGGTGAATAGCGTTTTTAAAATTCTTTTCAAACCCTTTTGCAAATCAATGGCTTATGCGCACAACTCTTATTTTGGCTAAGTATAGCGCGCAGCAAGAGTGTGAAATGCACAGCGGAAATTTAAAGCAGTTCTGCGCAGGGTATACTGCGCAGAGATAAGAATGCACGCGCTAAGTTTGAGGCTAAAGAGTGGCGCAAAAATGGTTCTAAGGCAAATGAGCAATAACTATTTCAACAGTAAAGTGTAGCAATCTGAAAGATCAAACAAAGCAGTTCATAAATAGTTAAGCACGAAATATGCAGTAAAAATAATGAACACGCTATTTGGAGAGGTTCGATCGATGAAAGATCTACATCCTCTACCAAGATGGTTGGTCTTGGATTTCTAATGGAGATCTTATAATATGAGTGAGTATTACAAATTATAACATTTGAGCTCAATACTAACTCAAGATCTATTATCTATGAAGAACAAATCCTAGACTAAACCGGTGTATCTCAAGAAGTTAGATCAAAATGATCAAGGCTTCAAGAGCTGTGTGTGTGACAAAAATTCTGGGCTCTATGAAAATGAAATATTAAGAGCACCAAGAATTCTGGTGATATAGGGCTTTGCGATTTGAGCAGGAGTTTGAAGGTTTGAAGATCTTGAAGGCTGTTCTAAGGAATCTGGAAATATTGAGCAGCAGTCTTCAGATCTTCAAGGTTTCTCAATGAAGCATGAAACTCGAGCTCTTGAAGCATGCAAGCTTAATAAACTTGGAAATGGGAATGAGCAGGCTATTTATAGCTGAGCTTCAAAAACTAGCCGTTGGAGCTCTGAGCAAGGACGATGTGCTGGCACAATGTGATTGGTGCGCATGTGTCCCTTATAGCCATTGGAGACAGCAAGGACAATGAGCTGGCACAACATGATTGGTGCGCAGGTGTCCTTTGTACTCGTTGAAGATTGAGCATGAAGACCAAATTCAAATCTTCTTCTAGAAGGATGACAGCTGTCTTCACTTGAAATATTTCTTTGAAGCGTGTCTCCACCAATGGTTTTGCTGAGTGTGCTTACTTTGTCGTTTGTGCACACCTCAGCACTTTGACTCAATCCAAAAAGAGTAGCTTGTCTTGTCGCTTTCCAAGCTTCTAGAATATGAGATCAAGAGATGAGGAATTTGACCAATGTTGAGTGTCCGCGCACAAAGACATGCGCATTGCCGGCGCGCATGGATTCTGCGCATGGGCAGCATGCGCACCATGCTTGGTCACAAAGATCTCTTGAGTTTAGGGAACAAGGCCTTGAAAACTTATCAGGGTCAAAAGCTGCGTAAGATATCTATGCGCAGTGGCGACCTGCGCAGAGAACATCATGCGCAGTGAAATGAATCCTGCTTAGGAAATCTTCGATCCTTCATAGCTTCAAGTCCTATAATCTAAGCCTATACTATAAGAAGGACTGGAAAAAAATTGAAGTTATAAACTTCTTTACATGAGGTCCTAAATTCCATAAAAATACTCATAGGTGATGGTATCAATCAATTCTAACAAATGTAGGAGGCTTAAATGATAAGCATACCCAACAATCTCCCCCTAAATGATTGATGCCATTACCTACTATAGCAAAGGAAATTCATTGTACTTGATAATAACATGTCCATAAAAATGTGAATGGTAACTCATGCCTCAAGTCAATGCACACACTAGCCAATGCTATAGATTTCTAGTCTATCCAAAAGATTAAAACTTACAAGATAGGAAAGATAGAAATATCATTCAGCGCATACAAATAATAAGAGATCTAGTTTTAAGTATGCGTTTAAACTGAGGGTTTAAACATCATGCGTAGAAAATATGAGCGATAAAGATTATGCGCATGAGTTTAAGTAATAATGCATTCAATGTTCCATAAACGAATGGTTTGAATTGAACAAGTTTTGTGAAAGCATAATGATGCATTCTTCTCATTAAAACTTGAAAGATTATCAGTTACAGAGTACAATCTTTAAAGAGGAAAAACAAAAGAGTGCGCACAAAAACAAACACGCACGAAACAAAAAGTATGCTCAACGAGAACAAGAGCTAAGAAAAATAGAGCAAAATAGAGCAAAATAGAGCAAAATAGAGCAAAATACTTACAAAGGAAGCCTAGTCTATTCTAATGCGGCAAAGGGTTTCACGCAGCTCGTTCTGGAGGCTGTTGAACTTGTTCATGAGTTCCACCTTTAAATCTTGAAATTTGTCCTGGAACTCAACAGCTTTGCCAACATAAGTGTTCATGCCTCTGCGCATATCAGCATTGTCATCAACCAGCTCTCTGAACTTTGCTCTGCAGTCCGTCTGGATGGCAGTCTGTGTAGCTTCCATTCTAGTGTCGGTATGAAGGTGCTGAGTGTTGACGCTGGCTTGAATATCTAGCATTGCGTAGTCCATCTTGGCGTTGAACGCAGAAGAAAAATATGTCATAGATTTAGTAATGCATTTACGCACTTCTTCAATATTGATATTACTTCCATGCGCAGAGCTTCCTTGTCCAATCCTCTCCATATGAGTTAGAAGATCATCAAATCCTTTAAGTAACCCATCTGCGAGGGTTTTCTTTAGCTTTTTCAGTATATCCCTGAATCTACCATCAATCGCTCCAAAGGTGCACACATTATTGAGTAGTGCGCTGACATTTTCGAGCTGGGCGCCGATGGTTCTCAGGGAGTCCAGGATAAGTTGATCCAAAGTTATAGGAACTTATTCTTGCGCCTTTTCTTGCGCAGGCTCAGGCTCAGAGAGATGATCAGATGAACTTGCCTTTGCACTCTTAGCACTCTCCGTCTTAGCACTCTCTGTGCTCTCCTTTGCCTCCCTTGCACTTGCCTTTGCCTTTGCTTCCTCCTTCGCTTTCTCCCCCTTAATAGTATCAATCTCCAAACGCTGCATATCTAGGTGGTACAGTAAAGCAGTTTGAGCAGTAAGAAGTTGATTCAGCTGCAACTGCGTAGCGACTTGATTCGCTTGAACAGAATGCAAGGCTTGCACGATCTGGCGCAGCTCATCCGCAGAGGAAGTAGGAATCTCAGGAGCTGTAGATGAAGATTTAACTGGAGAAAGATCACTGCTATCAGAGGCTTCGGAACGAGTGCGGCGCTTCTTCAATCCTTTTGCACTGCTGCGCACCTTCTGCTTTAGACGAGAGGAAACATGTGCGATATCAGCACTAGGGACATCTTCTTGAGTAGCTTCGTGCCTTTGCTCCTGTAGATACCCCAGGGAACCACGGCTTGGCTAGAGCGGTGAATTATCCTAGGATGTCTAACTTGTTTTAAATTGTTTAGAGTCGCCACCTATGTTTTTAAAGGAACATAAGAAAAACCTAGAAATAGCCTAATTTATGTACAAAACCAGAGATTCGGGAGAGAAGGGTTCGGGGGTTAGGTGACGGAGTGGGAAGTACTTAAACACCCACTCTGCCCCGCTTACGCGGGTCTTGCTACTATTGGTGTTCTAATATTTACATGTCCTTCAATTAATTAAATAGAAATGTGCTAACAATTGTGATGAGAAGTAAAGGGGAAATAAAGGGGAAATAAAATAGAATTGTTTTATTTATTTAATGATAAAGATTACATGTAACAAGTATGCTAGACAATTACATGAAGAGATGAAAATGGTGAATTAAAATGTAGTTTGGAATGTTGGGATGTAACCTTGGCCAAACTTCAATAGTGAAGTGGTCTTTTGGTTGTATCCCTTTTTATGTAGATTGCATACTCACTTAGAAGAGAAGAGAAGATGAAGAAAGGAAATAAGACTTAGAATTTGGAAGAAGAGAATAAACCTTGTACCTTATGCTTGAATGGAGAAGAACCAAATCTTTGTGTTGACCACTTCTTGAAAAATAGACTTTTGTGTGTTTTGAAGTATTTTTGTGTTAAAAATCATCCCCCCTTTCATGATGGAATGAAGAGGTTTATATAGGTGTTGGAGAAGTGTTTGTGGTCACAAAGATGGCCATTCCCCGGATCAAGCCAAGGCATAATGGTCTTGGGGGTTACAAATCAGAAAAGGAGGGAAATTTGGCAAAATCTGAGATTCTGGAAGCGGGAAGCGCGCGCTTCCCACCCCCCTATGGGAGGATCACGCCTCCCACAATGGAGGGCAAAGGCGTGCGCATCCCAGCTTCAGGAAATTCATATTTCAGCCCAAAAGTTAACCCCGTTATGCAGTTAAGCCCCAAAACTAACGGAATTAGTCCAAAAACTTAACGAACATCACGAAAGTCAACAAAAATAAATGAAACAAAGACTCAAGGTTGACTTTGCCACTTAGTCAAATCCAAGACTAACGGAGTAAGTCAGGAACTTAACGGAAAGTAACGAAAGTTAACGAAAAGTAACAAAACTTAACAGAAAAGAGGAAGACAAAGAATGTGTATGCAATCGGCACATGAGAGGTCCAAGGCGGGGTGTCTACAGAGCCCGTCGGTGACGTGGATTGCGAAGCAAAACGAGTCGACGAAAGAAAGACAACCGCCGAGGACATCGACAAGAGGAAACAAAGACTCGATAAAGCAGGAATTTGAAATTACAAAGGATAGAAATGCGCTCCCTGTGTGAGCGAATTTT
This sequence comes from Campanula takesimana, assembly GCA_026119855.1. NCBI lineage: Eukaryota > Viridiplantae > Streptophyta > Magnoliopsida > Asterales > Campanulaceae > Campanula > Campanula takesimana. The sequence goes on along the minus strand of JAOWBW010001031.1, from coordinate 468,405 downwards.
GCTGGAGTGTTGAATTGGAGCTCATGGGAGCTTGTCTCGATATGGACCGAGTTGTTGAGTTGGGGCTCATGGGAGCTTGTCTCGATATGGACCGAGTTGCCGACTTGGAGCTCATGGGAGCTTGTCTCGATATGGACCGAGTTTCCGACTTGGGGCTCATGGGAGCTTGTCTCGATATGGACCGAGTTTCCGACTTGGGGCTCATGGGAGCTTGTCTCGATATGGACCGAGTTGCCGACTTGGGGCTCATGGGAGCTTGTCTCGATATGGACCGAGTTGCCGACTTGGGGCTCATGGGAGCTTGTCTCGATATGGACCGAGTTGCCGACTTGGCGCTCATGGGAGCTTGTCTCGATATGGACCGAGTTGCCGACTTGGGGCTCATGGGAGCTTGTCTCGATATGGACCGAGTTGCCGACTTGGAGCTCATGGGAGCTTGTCTCGATATGGACCGAGTTGCCGACTTGGAGCTCATGGGAGCTTGTCTCGATATGGACCGAGTTGCCGACTTGGCGCTCATGGGAGCTTGTCTCGATATGGACCGAGTTGCCGACTTGGAGCCGCCTCTGCTTATGTTGTTGACCTTGTGGGGTGTGGGCACGGTTGACAGGTATATGTGTTCTTGCAAGAAGATGCATGAAGTGTGAAATGAAGAGGGAGAAATTGTGCTCGTGGTGTGATGGGATTTTGGAACACCCTTGCAATGAGAGAGAAGTAAGAATGTAGAGAGTGATCTTGTGTGCGGTGTGATTTTGAGGAAAGCATTGGATGTATTCATACCTTCACTTACCATTGCCGCTTGAGTGGAGATGGATTCTTGATGTTCGCGGAGGATGCTTTGATGGAGAATGTCCATTCTTTAGATGTTGATGAGAGAATGCCCTTGATGTTGGGTTGGCGAGATGGTACTCCGGATGATGGGTTGGTCGTGCCAAAGGCTGCCTACGTATCCCTTGAAGGGAATCAGACCAGCGTAGTTCAAGGATGATGGAGAATGCTGGAGGAGAAGCTAGGAGGAAAGCAAAGTAAAGCACATACTTTTGCACATAGAAGGAGAAAGAAAAAGAAAAATCTTTTTTTTTTTTTTTTTTTAGATTAGAAAGGAAAGAATATGCACACATGTGAGGAAAAGATTTTTTTTTTTTTTTTTTAGTTCGTGGGTGAACCATTTTAACCATTGTGTGCTTATGAAGCCAACCCAAGATCAAGTCATGTTCAGTCGAAGTCCGGATTGCCTCGCTTGAATTCTGTTGTTGCTGGTGTGCCCAATGAAGATTAATGTCTAGCCCCAAGAGATTTGTCGATTATGGGGCTTCAAAAGGCTTTTGACGCCGAGATGAGGGGTTGCTGATTGTAAAGCCCCTAGAATGCCTTTGATGCCAAATCTTGAGGGACTTGCATAGCTCCAAGATAAATCAGCTCTTGGCCCATTCGAGTAAATCGCCCTTTGTTGTTGTAGTGAGCAAGCCCCAAGAGGAGATCGTTGATGCCAAGCTTCGGGAGATTGCAAATCCCCAAGTGTCGTGGGCTTGTAGATGGTGAGATGTGAAGACCTTTCATTGTAAAGCCCCAAATTACCTCGCGATTGGCTCGGCATTGAGAGCGGGTGTACCGTTTGGTAGAATTCTTGATAGAGATCTCCTTCTTGCTCTTACTGGGGAGATGAATGGCCTCATTGTGGTCGATACCCAAATGGCTGAGGGCTTATGTCAAAAGGATGCAGTAATGTCTTGCGGTGCTGTCGAGGTCGCAGAGGATAAGGTCTTGGTGTGATAAAGTCCCAAATAAGTATGCTTGCTTGACTCTTCTTGAGTTGAACTAATGACGGATCTTCGGATGCAACTAGTGCTGTGGCCCAACTTTATCTGAGCTGCACCTTGTGCTTTTGATCTTGGAGAAGGGGGTGCTGAATTGCAGAAACATTGGGATTGGCCGTGGCATTTCCCGCTATAACCCTGTTTTGATTAGAGTTTAGCATATTGAATCTTTTTCCTTTTCTCTAAGACTTCCTTCAAAATCTCGCTTGAAAGTTCTAACAAAAATCATCAACTTCATTCATAACACCGGAGTCTTCATTTAAAACCAAGAGGCCTTTGACTTGAAGTGTTGAGAGACCCTTTGAAGCTTGATTGTTCTCATGGATCCATAAGACTACTCCACATTGCACTTGCTCGAGTATTGTTGCCCAAAAGACTGTCGGTCGCGAATCCCTACTACTGCCCTTTGCTTGAATTACTGTAATGCCGTAACCCAAAAGATTGTAGATTGCGAAGCCCGTTGAGACCTTCGGTGCCGAATTGAGGAAGCTTCCAATGTTGCACATGACTTGGCTGGGGATACTGCTGGGGAGTTAATTGCTCTTTGCCGAGGGAGCCTTTAAGACTTGACCGTAGCCCCTAGAGTGCCATCATTGATTGCGAGAAAGGTCCATCCTTGATTGGGGGAACGAGCACGGGCACACGTGACAAGAGGGCTTTTTGACATCCCTTTTGAGAGACTTTGAGGATAGTCTCACACATCGTTTTCGAGCATAGCCCCTAGGGCGTATTGATTGCCAAATGAAGCAAAAGAACCCTTTGTTCTTGAGTCACATAGCCCCTAGGGCGTCACCATATATTGAGCAAAGCAAGAGTGCCTCGTCCTCGTGTGAGGGAATAAACATGAGAGGATATGGAAAGAGCTACTCCATTTCTCGGGAGCCTTTCGGCGTACTTTAGAAGCACATACGTGAAGAAGCCTTGAAAACTGAGACACATGTTGTTGCTATTTGCTGCCCAAGCCAATTGACTAGCTAGGGATTATTTGTGCAACCTCGTGCCCTTTTATGATGGGCTTGTTCTCGGATGGATCTTGGTAACCACGGGCCTTCTTTTCATGAACCCAAAAATGCACACTGCTGGAGAATGATGCCGATAACCCAAGACAACCTTTGATGGTGCTTTATCTTGTCGAGCCTTTTCCAATCCCAAAGTTGACTCGGTGGGGAATTGACTTGCTGAGGAGATTCAATGTAGAACTTGTCTTCTTTAGAGGCCGGGGATCTCCATTTCTCTTTCCCTTCTCTCTCTCACTCTCTCATCATTTTTTTTTTATGACGCACCCTGTTTTTTGCCTAGACCGCCCTTTCGGGTTTCCAATCTAGCGGCATCTCTTTTGCGTCTTCATCATTTTTTTTTTTTTGACTCAATTGATGAGGAAGTGTGCATTGACTCTAGCTGAGGAGATAAGACATGTGATTTTGCGGTGGAGACCTTTTGTTACTAAAGATGAGTGACATTGACTCGACTAGGGAAGTGTCCCTAGTATTGACATGTATTTTTTATTGAATTGAATGACTCGCGAAGGCAAGTAAGTCATTAAGAGAGAAGAGAAGGAAAGCCCCAATTTGATTGCAAGAAATTGGGAGTACGCAGAAAGAATAGAAGTCCCTAGACTCGACAAGGAACGCGAAATGATTCCAAATCTAAGAAAGTTGTTCAATCTTTTTGGTGATTAATTCATTGGCAAATGAATCGTACAAAGATGTCTTGACAAGTTCAAGATGAAAGCCAATCACCATAACGCGCTAGGGCTAAACATATCTTCTTTCTTGCATGAGACCGGACCCGCAGGTTGCCTACGTTCCTCCAGTGTAGAGGCTCAGGTCACCGTAGTTCTTGTGAATTCTCCATTCTTCGGGATGGATTGTTGCTTCGTCCTTCGTCGGTGGAATGATGTTGATCTTGTACTTCTTTGATTGAGGGGGATTTTTTTATTATTATTATTATTATTATTATTTATTTTTTTTTGTGCTCTAACTTTTGCCTAGGTTGTTTTGATAATTTCAACCTAGCGAGCTTTTTTTTTTTTTTTTTTTTTTTTTTTTTTTTAATCCCCTTTCGAAAACTTTGCTTCATGATCGTTGCTCCACCTTTCTTTGTCTTGATTTCATCGTTGTTGATGTCTTCGTTGTTGATGCCGTCGTCGATGTTTAGCCCCTAGGCGTTCAAGCGATGGCCTTCATTCCAAAACTTGTTTAGACATTTTTTCATCATTTTGCCAAGAATTAATTGAACAACTTGGAAGAGTCTATGAGGACAAGAACGACTTTTATTTAATGATTGACTCAAAATTTATCATTGGATGAGAGAAAACATTAATGCACACATTAGAGGACTTTTGACTCTTTTTTTTTTATCCTATTTCTAGGTAGAGAAAGAGAAACGGAGATTGTTGTCGTCATCCCCCATGTCGTTGTAGTCCTCATTGTCGTTGTAGTCTTCCATGTCACTACATTCTTCCATGTCATTGCTTGGGAACCCTTTGTCATTGAAGCTTGTGTCATAGGAGGACTCGGCCACTTCTCGGAGCAAATTGTCAATTCTAACCCCCGCATCATACATGCTTGAGAAATCGGAGTGAAAAGCCCCACTAAGACGAGTGCGGTAGTCCATTTTCAAACATTTCAAGAAGATGTCCATTTGTTCCTTCTTGGAAGGCCTATCAACCATCTCGGCTAACTTGTAATTCCAACGGCGATAGAAGTCCCCAAATGATTCATTACCCATTTGCACGGTGCTTTCCAATTCCTTCTTGGTGGGGCGGAATATGGAGTTGCCTTGATATTGTGACTTGAAGGCAAGCATAGCGACATCCCAATTGAGGCGGGTGGAAAATGGAAGACCCATATACCAATCTTTTGCGACCCCCTCGAGAGTAAGCGGGAAGCATTGCGCCATTATTTGAGGAGACACTTTCTTTGGTAGCATGGCCCAAATGTAGGAGTCGACATGAGCGTCGGGACAAGAGGTGCCTTTGAACTTGACAATATCGGGCATCTTGAAATTTCCGGGAAGAGCCTCCATTGTGTTTAGGAGGAGAGAAGCTTGATGAAGATCGGTGCTTGGGCTCTTGTGCAAATTTAGCCCACTAAGCTTTTGGTCAATGTAGGACATGAGAGTGTTGACCAAACCGGTATTGATGCCTTGGATCTTTCTTTCATTCGTGAGCCCCTTCAATTGGTCCTCGAGTTTGGATACTTCTCTTTTATGGGCCATTTCTATATGCTCGTAACGGGCTCGCCATAAATCATCCTTGCGGCGAACATCCTCGGCTAGTGTATCAATTCGCCCTTTCAATACTTTCACCATGCAGAATAACCCTTCGTTGGACACGAAATCATTTCCACCGTTGTTGTTGTCGCCGTTGGAAGCCATTGGACCTATTGGAAGAGCACGGTTGATCTTAGATCGGCCCCACAAACACCTTTTGAGTAAAATAAATTTAACCCACAAACACAAAAAAGACTCAACCATATAAAAAAATGACTCTTTTTTTTTTATTTTTTTTTATTTACAAAGTCGGAAGGACGTGGTCCTTTTTGGGGTTTCTAGAAAAATAGTGGAATCGTCACACTAGTATATAGGCCTTCTCGCGGTCCCATATACTCATCGGATTCCACCACGTTTGTGATACCTACATGTGACGGGATTAAACTAAATCAATGTAGTAAATCATACATGCGGGGACGGATTTTTATTTTCGTCCAAAATAACCACTTTTGGGGACGGAGTTTTATTTCCTCCATTTCAACAAGTTGGCATGTATGATTTGAAGACATTAGTTTAGGGAAATCTCGGCACATGGAAACCGACTTGAGTCACGGAGTGTTAGACCCTAGACTAGAATTGTGTGGCTTGTGCTCGGCTTGAATATGAGGCTCAAAGGTCACCCCCGGCATGTAGTCTTGAACTACGTCACGGGCTGAGGTTTACCGCTTCTAAAGAGCCAAGGTCTGGTGGAGCTTGAAACTTTCTAGGACGGGCCTCGACGGGTTTGGGGTTGGACTCGTGCGACTCGATAGTGAGCAGTTCATAGGAATATGTGCATGTAGTGTGAGGTCTAACAAGTGACAATTTTTTTTTATTTTTTTTTCAAAGAAAGAAAAAAAAGGAAACAAATAAGCACGTATTTACAACTCCCGAAACACCCGTGTGACCGGTAAAAAATAAACAGAAAGTAAAAGAAATTGTATGCAGGCCCGGTGCCCACACACTGTCATTCTGCTCTGTTCTGCTTTCTGTGCACTGTTCTGTTTCTGGAAAATTTCCCAGAAGCGCGCGCCTCAAGGAAGTGATGTGGGAAGCGCGCGCATTGCGCAATGAATATGGGAGGCGCGCGCATCTGGGGTACCTGTCAGAATGTTAGAAGAAACTGCAGACTCAGGGGATTGCCCTGGTCCCAAATTATGTAACTTTCCCCTGCAGAAACTTGTTAGCACAGAAATATGGAATTGAAGCACAAGAAAGGAGGCGGGCGATTCTGGTAATAAGGGTCGGACGCGCGCGCTTTAGGCCAAGAAGGCCGAAGGCGCGCGCTTCCCACCCTTTTTACCAGAATGCCCAGAAAACAGTAATAAGAACACCAAAAGTTAAGAACGCAAGTTTAACCCTCTATAGTCCCCAGCGGAGTCGCCACTGTAGATACCCCGGGGAACCACGGCTTGGCTAGAGCGGTGAATTATCCTAGGATGTCTAACTTGTTTTAAATTGTTTAGAGTCGCCACCTATGTTTTTAAAGGAACATAAGAAAAACCTAGAAATAGCCTAATTTATGTACAAAACCAGAGATTCGGGAGAGAAGGGTTCGGGGGTTAGGTGACGGAGTGGGAAGTACTTAAACACCCACTCCGCTCCGCTTACGCTGGTCTTGCTACTATTGGTGTTCTAATATTTACATGTCCTTCAATTAATTAAATAGAAATGTGCTAACAATTGTGATGAGAAGTAAAGGGGAAATAAAGGGGAAATAAAATAGAATTGTTTTATTTATTTAATGATAAAGATTACATGTAACAAGTATGCTAGACAATTACATGAAGAGATGAAAATGGTGAATTAAAATGTAGTTTGGAATGTTGGGATGTAACCTTGGCCAAACTTCAATAGTGAAGTGGTCTTTTGGTTGTATCCCTTTTTATGTAGATTGCATACTCACTTAGAAGAGATGAGAAGATGAAGAAAGGAAATAAGACATAGAATTTGGAAGAAGAGAATAAACCTTGTACCTTATGCTTGAATGGAGAATAACCAAATCTTTGTGTTGACCACTTCTTGAAAAATAGACTTTTGTGTGTTTTGAAGTATTTTTGTGTTAAAAATCATCCCCCCTTTCATGATGGAATGAAGAGGTTTATATAGGTGTTGGAGAAGTGTTTGTGGTCACAAAGATGGCCATTCCCCGGATCAAGCCAAGGCATAATGGTCTTGGGGGTTACAAATCAGAAAAGGAGGGAAATTTGGCAAAATCTGAGATTCTGGAAGCGGGAAGCGCGCGCTTCCCACCCCCCCTATGGGAGGAGCACGCCTCCCACAAAGGAGGGCAAAGGCGTGCGCATCCCAGCTTCAGGAAATTCATATTTCAGCCCAAAAGTTAACCCCGTTATGCAGTTAAGCCCCAAAACTAACGGAATTAGTCCAAAAACTTAACGAACATCACGAAAGTCAACAAAAATAAATGAAACAAAGACTCAAGGTTGACTTTGCCACTTAGTCAAATCCAAGACTAACGGAGTAAGTCAGGAACTTAACGGAAAGTAACGAAAGTTAACGAAAAGTAACAAAACTTAACAGAAAAGAGGAAGACAAAGATTGTGTATGCAATCGGGACATGAGAGGTCCAAGGCGGGGTGTCTACAGCTCCCCCTGAACTACAGCATCATCTGAATCACCACGAAAATCAGCCTTGCACTTCATTGTGGTTGGCTTTGAGGGAGCAGGAGCTGGTTTGCTGGTAGGATCTGCCTCTTTGAATGAAATCCCTTTGGTGGATTGAACCACAGGAATGTCCTTGATCTTTTTGTTACTGGGCGTAGAAATACCCTTCCCTTGCGTTTATACGCATCTTCTGAGGCTTCTTGTGCAGCATCAGGTAGAGATCTTTTTGCACTCTTTTTGGACTTGGCCATAGGGATTGGACCTATCCAAGGTTCCTTGTTAGGAGCAGAATCAGACAGCCAGATTTCATAGTATTCAGTGTTACCGATCTCACTGCGCAAATTCTGGAGTAGTACTTTGCGTCACAAGACTGCTTCTTGATTGACTGTTCTTCAACATAGGTGGCCAGTTCGCCATAAGTCAATAAGAGTTTAGTTAGCAATCTGCAGTGAGTTCGGTATTTAGTCTTCCCTGCATTCAGCTTCTTGTCATAGCTGGTCATTCCCTTCACAATCTCGTTGAAGATAATCTGCGGCCAGTCGAGCTGAACTTCGTTGAAGATGGTTGCGCAGTATTCCCACTGCTTTGAGATGAAATGCCCATTATTCCCGTTCTTGCAGTTGAGAGAATCTCCAATGATGGTGCACATGTGATACATCACCTCACCAAATTCCTTTCTGTTATGCATTGGCCACTTATTGTTTAGAGAAGGAATGCCAATAAGCTTCTGTGCAAGTGCATTTTGATGAACCTCATCATAGTTGACTGAAGTATTATCAACATTGAAGTTTAGGAGACTGCGAATGTGGTTAGGATAAACCATTACATCACTGTGCTGTACAGTGGCCATGATCATTTCCGTTGGCTTTCCCTCAAGTTGTGCTGGGACAACTTTAGCTGTCTTGAAGAATTCATCTACTAGCTGTAGATACCCCGGGGAACCACGGCTTGGCTGGAGCGGTGAATTATCCTAGGATGTCTAACTTGTTTTTAGATTGTTTAGAGTCGCCACCTATGTTTTTAAAGGAACATAAGAAAAACCTAGAAATAGCCTAATTTATGTACAAAACCAGAGATTCGGGAGAGAAGGGTTCGGGGGTTAGGTGACGGAGTGGGAAGTACTTAAACACCCACTCCGCCCGGCTTAAGCCGGTCTTGCTACTTTTGGTGTTCTAATATTTACATGTCCTTCAATTATTTAAATAGAAATGTGCTAACAATTATAATGAAAAGAAAAGGGGAAAAGAATGATTTTATTGATTTAATGCTAAATATTACATGTAATAATTATGCTAGACAATTACATGAAGAGATGAAAGTGGTGAATTAAAATGTAGTTTGGAATGTTGGGATGTAACCTTGGTCAAACTTCAATAGTGAAGTGGCCTTTTGATTGTATCCCTTTTTATGGAGATTGCATACTCACTTAGAAGAGATGAGAATATGAAGAAAGGAAATAAGACTTAGAATTTAGAAGAAGAGAATAAACCTTGTACCTTATGCTTGAACGGAGAAGAACCAAATCTTTGTGTTGACCACTTCTTGAAAAATAGACTTTTGTGTGTTTTGAAGTATTTTTGTGTTAAGAAATCATCCTCCTCCTTTCATGATGGAATGAAGAGGTTTATATAGGTGTTGGAGAAGTGTTTGTGGTCACAAAGATGTCCATTCCCCGGATCAAGCCAAGGCATAATGGTCTTGGAGGTTACAAATCAGAAAATGAGGGAAATTTGGCAAAATCTGAGATTCTGGAAGCGGGAAGCGCGCGCTTCCCACCCCCCCTATGGGAGGAGAACGCCTCCCACAAAGGAGGGCAAAGGCGTGCGCATCCCAGCTTCAGGAAATTCATATTTCAGCCCAAAAGTTAACCCCGTTATGCAGTTAAGCCCCAAAACTAACGGAATTAGTCCAAAAACTTAACGAACATCACGAAAGTCAACGAAAATAAATGAAACAAAGACTCAAGGTTGACTTTGTCACTTAGTCAAATCCAAGACTAACGGAGTAAGTCAAGAACTCAACGGAAAGTAACAAAAGTTAACGGAAAGTAACAAAACATAACAGAAGAGAGGAAGATAGAGATTGTGTATGCAATCGGGACATGAGAGGTCCAAGGCGGGGTGTCTACAGAGCCCCTCGGCGACGTGGATTGCGAAGCAAAACGCGTCGACGAAAGAAAGACAATCGCCGAGGACATCGACAAGAGAAAACAAAGACTCAATAAAGAAGGAATTTGAAATTACAAAGGATAGGAGTGCGCTCCCTGTGTGAGCGGCTTTCGCGGATGGAAAGGGTGTGGTGGCTTGAGGCGGCCTACCACGGCCACAATTTTTTTTTTTTAAAAAAAAAAGGTGTGGTGGATTGAGGCGGCCCACCACGGCCACAAAAATTTTAAAAAGGTGTGGTGGCTTGAGGCGGCCCACCATGGCCACAAAAATTTCAAAAAGGTGTGGTGGCTTGAGGCGGCCCACCACGGCCACAAAAATTTAGAAAAGTGTGGTGGGTTGAGGCGGCCCACCACGGCCACAATTTTTTTTTTTTTTTTTTTAAAAAAAGGTGCGGTGGCTTGAGGCGGCCCACCACGGCCACAAAATTTTTAAAAAAACACTCCCGTTTGCGAGCGGTTTGATGATGAACTCCCGTTTGCTAGCTGTCAGAGATAACATGCTCCCGTTTGCGAGCAAGTTGATAGAAAACGCTCCCGTTTGCGAGCGGTTGATGACGAACTCCCGTTTGCGAGCTGTCTGAGATAACATGCTCCCGTTTGCGAGCAAGTTGATAGAAAACGCTCCCGTTTGCGAGCGGTTGATGACGAACTCCCGTTTGCGAGCTGTCAGAGATAACATGCCCCCGTTTGCGAGCAAGTTGGTATAAAACGCTCCCGTTTGCGAGCGGTTGATGACGAACTCCCGTTTGCGAGCTGTCTGAGATAACATGCTCCTGTTTGCGAGCAAGTTGATAGAAAACACTCCCGTTTGCGAGCGGTTTGATACACGCTCCCGTTTGCGAGCTGTGTGAGATAACATGCCCCCGTTTGCGAGCAAGTTGGTAGAAAACGCTCCCGTTTACGAGCGGTTCACGACGAACTCCCGTTTGCGAGCTGTCAGAGATAACATGCCCCCGTTTGCGAGCAAGTTGGTAGAAAACGCTCCCGTTTGCGAGCGATTTGATACACGCTCCCGTTTGCGAGCGAGTTGATGATTGAAATCTGCTGGGGAATGCTTGGTTGCTGATGACGTGTGGTTGATTGATTTTATGGGGATGCAGGCATAGTTGACTGTGAATCACTTTCTGTTGGGGATGAAGTGCCTTGAGTAGCGGATGTTGTTTGGCTTTGCGGCGGTACCTGTTATGTGCTTTGCAGGTATATGTGCTTGTGCAGGGACATGCATAAAATATGATGATTGAGAGAAATTGTGCCCGTGGTGTGATGTGATCTTGAAAGCACCTTTGTAATGAGAGAGAATTAAGAATGTAGAAAGTGATCTTGTGTGCGGTGTGATTTTGAGGAAAGCATTGGATGTATTCATACCTTCACTTACCATTGCCGCTTGAGTGGAGATGGATTCTTGATGTCCGCGGAGGATGCTTTGATGGAGAATGTCCATTCTTTAGATGTTGATGAGAGAATGCCATTGATGTTGGGTTGGCGAGATGGTACTCTGGATGATGGGTTGGTCGTGCCAAAAGGCTGCCTACGTATCCCTTTAAGAGAATCAGACCAGCGTAGTTCAAGGATGATGGAGAACGCTGGAGGAGAGGCTAGGAACAAAGCAAAGTAAAGCACATAATTTTGCACATAAAAGGAGAAAAAGAAAAAGAAAAATCTTTTTTTTTTTTTTTTTTTTTTAAGTTCGTGGGTGAACCATTTTAACCATTGTGTGCTTGTGAAGCCAACCCAAGATCAAGTCATGTTCAGTCGAAGTCCGGATTGCCTCGCTTGAATTCTGTTGTCGCCGGTGTGCCCAACGAAGATTGATGTCTAGCCCCAAGAGATTTGTCGATTATGGGGCTTCAAAAGGCTTTTGACGCCGAGATGAGAGGTTGCTGATTGTAAAGCCCCTAGAATGCCTTTGATGCCAAATTTTGAGGGACTTGCATAGCTCCAAGATAAATCATCTCTTGGCCCATTCGAGTAAATCGCCCTTTGTTGTTGTAGTGAGCAAGCCCCAAGAGGAGATCGTTGATGCCAAGCTTCGAGAGATTGCAAAGCCCCAAGTGTCATGGGCTTGTAGATGGCGGGATGTGAAGACCTTTCATTGTAATCCCCAAATTACCTCGTGATTGGCTCGGCATTGAGAACAGATGTACCGTTTGGTAGAATTCTTGATAGAGATCTCCTTCTTGCTCTTTCTGGGGAGATGAATGTCCTCATTATGGTCGATACCCAAATGGCTGAGGGCTTATGTCAAAGGATGCAGTAATGTCTTGCGGTGCCGTCGAGGTCGCGGAGGATAAGGTCTTGGTGTGATAAAGTCCCAAATGAGTATGCTTGCTTGACTCTTCTTGAGTTGAACTAATCACGGATCTTCGGATGCTACTAGTGCTGTGGCCCAACTTTATCTGAGCTGCACCTTGTGCTTTTGATCTTGGAGAAAGGGGTGCTGAATTGCAGAAACATTGGGATTGGCCGTGGCATTTCCCGCTATAACCCTGTTTTGATTAGAGTTTAGCATATTGAATCTTTTTCCTTTTCTCTAAGACTTCCTTCAAAATCTCGCTGTGAGTTCTAACAAAAATCATCAACTTCATTCATAACATCGGAGTCTTCATTTAAAACCAAGAGGCCTTTGAAGTGTTGAGAAACCCTTGAATCTTGATTGTTCTCATGGAGCCATAAGACTACTCCACATTGCATTGCTTGAGCATTATTGTCCCTAAAAGACTGTCGGTCGCGAAGCCCCAATATTACCCTTTGCTCGAATTACTGTAATGCCGTAGCCCAAAAGATTGTAGATTGCGAAGCCCGTTGAGACCTTCGGTGCCGAATTGAGGGAGCTTCCAATGTTGCACATGACCTGGCTGGGGATACTGCTGGGGAGTTAATTGCTCTTTGCCGAGGGAGCCTTTAAGACTCAACCGTAGCCCCTAGAGTGCCATCATTGATTGCGAGAAAGGTCCATCCTTGATTGGGGGAACGAGCATGGGCACACGTGACAAGAGGGCTTTTTGACATCCCTTTTTGAGAGACTTTGAGGATAGTCTCACACATCTTTTTTGAGCATAGCCCCTAGGGCGTATTGATTGCCAAATGAAGCCCTTGTTCTCGTGTCATATAGCCCCTAGGGCGTCACCATTTGTTGAGAAAAGCAAGAGTGACCCATCCTCGTGCGAGGGAATAAACATGAGAAGATATGGCAAGAGCTACTCCATTTCTCGGGAGCCTTTCGGCGTACATTAGAAGCACATACTTGAAGAAGCTTTGAAAACTGAGACACATGTTGTTGCTATTTGTTGCCCAAGCCAATTGACTAGCTAGGGATTATTTGTGCAACCTCGTGCCCTTTTATGATAGGCTTGTTCTCGGATGGATCTTGGTAACCACGGGCCTTCTTTTCATGAACCCAAAAATGCACACTGCTGGAGAATGATGCCGATAACCCAAGACAACCTTTGATGGTGCTATATCTTGTCGAGCCTTTTGCAATCCCAAAGTTGACTCGGTGGGGAATTGACTTGCTGAGGAGATTCAATGTAAAACTTGTCTTCTTTAGAGGCCGGGGATCTCCATTTCTCTTTCCCTTCTCTCTCACTCTCTCATTTTTTTTTATGACGCACCCTGTTTTTTGCCTAGACCGCCCTTTCGGGTTTTCAATCTAGCGGGCATCTCTTTTGCGTCTTCATCATTTTTTTTTTTTGACTCAATTGATGAGGAAGTGTGCATTGACTCTAGCTGAGGAGATAAGACATGTGATTTTGCGGTGGAGACCTTTTGTCACTAATGATGAGTGGCATTGACTTGACTAGGGAAGTGTCCCTAGTATTGACATGTATTTTTTATTGAACTGAATGACTCGCGAAGGCAAATAAGTCATTAAGAGAGAAGAGAAGGAAAGCCCCAATTTGATTGCAAGAAATTGGGAGTATGCAGAAAGAATAGAAGTCCCTAGACTCGACAAGGAGCGCGAAATGATTCCAAATCTAAGAAAGTTGTTCAATCTTTTTGGTGATTAATTTATTGGCAAATGAATCGTACAAAGATGTCTTGACAAGTTCGAGATGAAGGCCAATCACCATAACGCGCTAGGGCTAAACATATCTTCTTTCTTACATGAGACCGGACCCGCAGGTTGCCTACGTTCCTCCAGTGTAGAGGCTCAGGTCGCCGTAGTTCTTGTGAATTCTCCATTCTTCGTGATGGAATTGTTGCTTCGTAGCTTCGTCCTTTATTGGTGGATGATGATGTTGATCTTCTTTGATTGAGGGGGATTTTTTTTTTTTTTTTTTTTTTTTTTTTGTGCTCTAACTTTTGCCTAGGTTGTTTTAATGATTTCAACCTAGCGAGCTTTTTTTTTTTTTTTTTTTTTATCCCCTTTCGAAAACTTTGCTTCATGATCGTTGCTCCACCTTTCTTTGTCTTGATTTCGTCGTTGTTGATGTCTTCGTTGTTGATGCCGTCGTCGATGTTTAGCCCCTAGGCGTTCAAGCGATGGCCTTCATTCCAAAACTTGTTTAGACATTTTTTCATCATTTTGCCAAGAATTAATTGAACAACTTGGAAGAGTGTATGAGGACAAGAACGACTTTTATTTAATGATTGACTCAAAATTTATCATTGGACGAGAGAAAACATTAATGCACACATTAGAGGACTTTTGACTCTTTTTTTTTTTTTTTTTTTATCCTATTTCTAGGTAGAGAAAGAGAAACGTAGATTGTTGTTGTAGTCCCCCTTGTCGTTGTAGTCTCCTCGTGGCATGATTTCTTGTAGAAGCCCCATTTCGAAACCAAATCATTATTCTTTGATGAGTTCTTGCATGTTGGCACTCTCTAAAGGTTGCTCTTCTCCCACAGTAAATTCGTCGTTGTCGAACAAATCTTGGATGATGTTTCGGAGAAGGAAGCACCCTTCGGTAGTATGGCCACTATGCTTGTGGTGGCCGCACCATTCACCATGTGCATGATTCTTCGTGTATCGTCTTCGGCTTGTACCCCTCTAAAGGCTTGACCTTTCCACTTGCCACCAAAGTTTCAAATGCTTCGGCTTGGGTTACTCCTAGGAGAGGAGTGAAAACTCGGTTGTTGGCGGTACCTTTGTAGCTTTTGAGGGACGGGCCACTTGAGCATGCTTTACCCTTAAACTTTGCTTTGCCGTCGGTGAGCTCTTGCAAACGGGCTTTGAGTTCGGAAACCTCTTCCTCGTGAATTCTTCTTTCATAATCAAGACGAGCCTTGAGTTCGGAAACCTCTTCTTTGTGAATCCTCTTGTCGATATCGAAACGGGCTTGCCACAAATTGTCTTTACGGCGGGCATCCTCGACAATCCTATCCATTTGTTCCCCCATTGATTTCATTATGTTGAGTAACCATTCGTTGGACACGAAATCATTTCCACCGTTGTTGTTGTTGCCGTTGGAAGCCATTGGACCTATTGAAAGAGCACGGTTGATCTTAGATTGGCCCCACAAACACCTTTTGGATAAAATGAATTAACCCACAAACAAAGAAAAATACTCAACCACATAAGGAAAAACGACCTTTTTTTTTTTTTTTTTACAAAGTCGGAAGGACGGAGTCCTTTTTGGGGTTTCTAGAAAAATAGTGGAATCGTCACACTAGTATATAGACCTTCTCGCGGTCCCATATACTCATCGGATTCCACCACGCTTGTGAGACCTACATGTGTCGGGATTAAACTAAATTAATGTAGTAAATCATACATGCGGGGACGGATTTTTATTTTCGTCCAAAATAACCACTTTTGGGGACGGAGTTTTTATTTCGTCCATTGCAACAAGTTGGCATGTATGATTTGAAGACATTAGTTTAGGGAAATCTCGGCACATGAAAAACCGACTTGGTCACGGAGTGTTAGACCCTAAACTAGAATTGTGTGGTTTGTGCTCGGCTTGAATATGAGGCTTAAAGGTCACCCCCGGCATGTAGTCGTGAACTACGCCACGGGCTGAGGTTTACCGCTTCGAAAGAGCCAAGGTCGAGTGGAGCTTGAAACTTTCTAGGACGGGCCTCGAGGGGTTTGGGGTTGAACTTGTGCGACTCGATAGTGAGCAGTTGATAAGAATATATGCATGTAGTGTGAGGTCTAACATGTGACAAAACATTTTTTTTTTTATTTTTTTTTTCAAAAGAAATAAATAAAAAAACAAATAAGCACATAATTACAACTTTCGAATCACCCGTGTGACCGATAAAAAATAAACATAAAGTAAAAGAAATTGTATGCAGGCCCGGTGCCCACACACTGTCATTCTGTTCTGTTTCTGTGCACTGTTCTGTTCCGGGAATGCGCCCAGAAGCGCGCGCATTGTGTTGCCTATGCGGAAGGCGCGCGCGTGAGAGGAAGCAGGGCAGAGGCGCCCGCTTCTGGGTGAGAACCTGCAAATCAGTGGGTTCAAGGGATTGCCTTGACCCTTAATTAAGAAAACTTTCCCCTGCAGAATTTGTTAGCACATAAACATGGAATGGAAGGACAAGAAGGGAGGCGGGCGATTCTGGTAATAAGGGTCGGACGCGCGCGCTTTAGGCCAAGAAGGCCGGAGGCGCGCGCTTCCTACCCTTTTTACCAGAATGCCCAGAAAACAGAATAAAAGAACACCAAAAATGAAAACGCAAGTTTAACCCTCTATCGTCCCCAGCAGAGTCGCCACTGTAGATACCCCGGGGAACCACGGCTTGGCTGGAGCGGTGAATTATCCTAGGATGTCTAACTTGTTTTTAGATTGTTTAGAGTCGCCACCTATGTTTTTAAAGGAACATAAGAAAAACCTAGAAATAGCCTAATTTATGTACAAAACCAGAGATTCGGGAGAGAAGGGTTCGGGGGTTAGGTGACGGAGTGGGAAGTACTTAAACACCCACTCCGCCCGGCTTAAGCCGGTCTTGCTACTTTTGGTGTTCTAATATTTACATGTCCTTCAATTATTTAAATAGAAATGTGCTAACAATTTTAATGAAAAGAAAAGGGGGAAAGAATGATTTTATTGATTTAATGCTAAATGTTACATGTAATAATTATGCTAGACAATTACATGAAGAGATGAAAGTGGTGAATTAAAATGTAGTTTGGAATGTTGGGATGTAACCTTGGTCAAACTTCAATAGTGAAGTGGCTATGGAGATTGCATACTCACTTAGAAGAGATGAGAATATGAAGAAAGGAAATAAGACTTAGAATTTAGAAGAAGAGAATAAACCTTGTACCTTATGCTTGAACGGAGAAGAACCAAATCTTTGTGTTGACCACTTCTTGAAAAATAGACTTTTGTGTGTTTTGAAGTATTTTTGTGTTAAGAAATCATCCTCCTCCTTTCATGATGGAATGAAGAGGTTTATATAGGTGTTGGAGAAGTGTTTGTGGTCACAAAGATGGCCATTCCCCGGATCAAGCCAAGGCATAATGGTCTTGGGGGTTACAAATCAGAAAAGGAGGGAAATTTGGCAAAATCTGAGATTCTGGAAGCGGGAAGCGCGCGCTTCCCACCCCCCCTATGGGAGGAGCACGCCTCCCACAAAGGAGGGCAAAGGCGTGCGCATCCCAGCTTCAGGAAATTCATATTTCAGCCCAAAAGTTAACCCCGTTATGCAGTTAAGCCCCAAAACTAACGGAATTAGTCCAAAAACTTAACGAACATCACGAAAGTCAACAAAAATAAATGAAACAAAGACTCAAGGTTGACTTTGTCACTTAGTCAAATCCAAGACTAACGGAGTAAGTCAAGAACTCAACGGAAAGTAACAAAAGTTAACGAAAAGTAACAAAACATAACAGAAGAGAGGAAGATAGAGAATGTGTATGCAATCGGGACATGAGAGGTCCAAGGCGGGGTGTCTACACTAGCGCAGGCACTATGAAGGATTGATTAAGAGTGAATAACGGAAGAATGCCAGAGGAGCTGAGATGGTGCAGCAGACGACGTCCAACTGCGTCTAGAGAAAGATCTGCCTGAATTAGTTCCCAACCAAGTATGAAGTAAATGTGTCCCTGCGTAAAACAATGTATAGAATTAGACAACCTATTGCTCATGGAGCTGTGCGCATTTGCAAATAATGCAGATATACCTTGGCACACAAGTTCCATGAAAAGCAAAAAATACATGCGCAGAGAATATGAAATGGATGCGCATAAAAAGAATGCATACGCAGAAAGTGGTCATGCGCAGAGAGAATAAATACTTGTAAAGAAGTGTGCGAAGAAAATTAGATAAAACTATAAGCGCAGAAAACTATGCGCAGAACACAAATACTTAGGGATATATCAATTGTTCAAAATAAAATATTAAAAAAATAAATGTGAAAGAATACTCAAGAACATGAAGAAAATCTAAGAACACCGAAAAACAAAAGTTGGCAAAATTCAACAAAAAGCATATCAAAAAGACCGCGTTGACCAGACGATTTCAACTATATAAAGCATAAAGTCAACAGTTGAATAATAAACCCAGAAATCAAGAAAAACAGTTCGTCTGCCATGGAAGTTATGGAGCACAGGTATTGACGAAAAACACATGTAACGACCATTGATCATGAAATAAACTACATGGAGGAGTAGATCCGGTAAATACGAACACAACACAACGATCGATTTCAAAATGATCAACAAACAAGGGACAAATCGAAAAAGGGAGTTTTGAGACCTCCAAGAACAACAATGGCGAAAAGTAAGGAGTTATAGTGAAACATACCATGTCATTGACTGTGGGGTGCCCTGATTGTTGTTCTAGTTCTTCTTCATCGTTCTGAGAGTTCCCAGGATTGGAGTGAGAAGAGGAGTCGGAGATGATGATTTCGGGTTGTTGAGTTTTGGTTTTCTTAGGCGCCATTGAAATGGTTTGAAAAAAAAAATTGAGGTTGAAGATAAAGAACAGGATACGAAAAATGAAGGTTTAGAACAGAGGTTAGAGAGAGAGAAAGAGAGAATTAGAGAAGAGAGAAGTAGAGAGAGAAACAGTTTAAGGATGGAGGATAGAGAGGTTAGGCGTACGATAGCTGAGAAATATTTGAGAAAAAGTGCAGTGGCGCAGGATAGCAATGCCACGTGTCACTATAGGGAACGCGCGTGAGCAGGCCTATGCGCGCGAGTGAGTGTGAAGTCCTAAGCCAGTCACTTTCGAGTCAGCTTCCTCATAAATGGTGAGTCAGTAAAAGGACGTACGCACGTTAGCAGGGTGACGTGGCCGAATGGGGGACGCGCGTGCGCAGCCTTTGCGCGCGCGTGTATCAGCGAAGAGAGGCTGACGGCTGTCGCATCACCTTCCTCATTAAATGGTGAGCAGACATTCGCAGGGTGCGCTGTCATTAATCGCGGTTTTCATTAAATGACAATGGGACATACGTAGGGGTAAAAAGGTAATTTCCCAAGAAAATTCGAAAAATAAAGGCGCGGGAAAATTTAAATTACACAAGTACCCTTGTGATTAAGCGTTGACTTTCCAGTCAAGGACCTATGTGCAAAATCTAATGAATAGAACACTTACCTGTGGTCCACGATGATTTGCGCATGGATAGTCATGCGCAGCGCATTGATAGCGCAGAGATTCTATAAATCTCAGAACTGTTATTTCATGCGCAGACATTTGTTGCGCATGGTGTTGCGCAGGGCGCATGAAACTTAACCTATTTTGCACACTTATCAAGCAAATACATTAGTATCAATAAATTATATGGACAAGTTAGCTAAGATTAAGCATACCCATTTCTCCTTTCAAGAGACCACTTGTTAATTCTTGAGGAGATATTAGATATTAATGAGCTTGGTATTAGTGCTTGGCAGGATTGGAAACTGCTATGGTGGACATATTATCGCAAAGAATTGGATAATTCTCTTCATGAATCCTATAGTCCACAGGTTGTTGCTTCATCCATAAGATTTGGCAACAGCAGCTTCCAGCAGCAATATATTCTGCTTCAGTAGTGGAGATGGACACAGCAGCTTGTTTCTTGCTCGCCCATGCTACAAGTCGATTTCCAAGGAAATGACATGTTCCACTTGTGCTCTTCCTGTTAATGGTGCATGCTGCGTAGTCCGCATCTGAAAAACCTAGCAAATCGAAATTCGAATCTTTGGTGTACCAAAGTTCAAGGTTAACAGAGCCAAAAATATATCTAATACATTTTATAGCAGTTATGTGCGCTTCTGAAGAATTAGCATGATAGTGCGCACAGATCCGGACAACATAATATCTTGGTCAACTAGCAGAAGATAAAGGAGAGTCAATCATACCTCGATATAGTCTGATCAACTTACCTTTTAAGTCTGTTTAGTTTGTTGCTGGTGGCCATTGGAGTGTCGAATGCTTTAGCATATTCATGTCCAAATTTCTTGATTAAGTCCCTTGTGTACTTGGCTTGATTTATGAAGATGCCATCATTCAATTGCTTGATTTGAAGCCCGAGGAAGAAGGTGATTTCTCCCATCATGCTCGTCTCAAGTTTGCTTTTCATTTGCTTTTCAAAGCGCGCGCTTGAAGCCTTTCTCTAGCAGGAATTTTGAGAGTATCGTACCATGCTCTTGGTGCTTGCTTAAGTCCATACAAAGCTTTCTTGCTTTGATTCTGTGATGCTTCAATTCTCATGCATCTTGTTTCCGAACACCCATTGAAGCGCTAAATATTGGATGAGCTTTTCTTGCACTTCTTGCATAGCATCGATCCAGCTTAAAACATGGAGCACTCTATCAATCTTCTTTGATCCGACATGAGAGATAAACGAATGCTACACTGCAAAGTTTGATGCTCTCGATGTGCGAACCCCTACATTTAGATGATAGGAATACGAAGATCAATGGGTATTTCATTTGCTTCAGCATCAAGATCATCAAAGGTGATTTGCTGAAGTGGAGAAACATCATGCGCAGGAGGATGTGTTTGCACATCAGGAGTCGTCACTTCTGGCGCAGCATCCGGAGTTGGCGCATGGGATGGACTTGCTTGATTCTGGTTTTGATCAACTTGATTATCATTCTGCGCAGGTGCAGTTTGAGGCTGCGTACCTGTCTCAACATTCTCATCAGAATCATCAGAATCATTTGGAGCCAAATGTGGCTCAAGGAGAGAATGTACGTCAAATGTAACATGTACAGATACTATAATAACTAGAGATTTATTCTATTATGAACACGAAAATCTTATAGAATGATTGGCATACCCAACGAGAATACCTTCATCTGCTTTGGCATCGAATTTACCTCTATGCTGTTGTGAATACGTGTGTTTGAATTTGAGAATATTCATAGCAACATTAAAATTATGAGAGTCGCCACGCCGTTTTAATTATAGCCAAAACATTGAGAAAAAGCATGTTTAATGGGTTCGGGGGTCAAATTACAACAAGAGAAGAATATTGGACGTTATCACTCCTATTGCCCGAATTGATCGGTCTTTCTATCAAGATGAATGTGTTAGTAGTGTGTTAGTGTTTGAGACCGGATCCGAAGATTGCCTACGTTCCTCTCAATATGAGAAGCTCAGGTCAGCGTAGTTCGAGAGAATTAGAATAGGCAGAAGAATCGGGATCATGCATAATGAGGGGGGAATTACCTAAAGATTAGGGTTTAGAAGTAGTTCCTAGATCATCCTTGGGTTGATGAACCCTCGATCATCATCGGCTATGAAATAACATGTAATTATGAAGATCGCAACCCTAAATATAGCATAAATAAGGTTTTAATCTATGAACACGATGAACATATGAAGAACATATATGAACATATGAATAAACATGCGAAGCATATGAAGAAACTATGAATAAACATGCAAGAACATGAATATTAAAGATCTACATTAGAAATAATGCAAGAACGTGAAGAAATAAGTTAGAAAACTTACCTATGTTGGCAAGAAATAAACCTTGATCTTCTTGGAGGTTTGAATGCTAATTAGAGAGCAAAATTGTGTTTAAGAACTCTCAAATTCGGATCCCCCTAAACCAATAGCATGAGATTGGTTTATATAGTAAACTGAGGGGAAGATCTGATGGTCCAGATCATCCGGGGCGGATGTGGCCGCGTGGCCAATATTGAGGGCGGCGGCGAAAGTGGCCGCGTGGCCAATATTGAGGGCGGCGGCGAAAGTGGCCGCGTGGCCATCGTTGCGCGCTGACTTGAAATTCAAGCTAGGGTTTTACTGTTCATACAAGGCAACCCTAAATGTCCATATTTAATGTTTTCTAGAACATTGGGCTATTTTTGGGAATCCGGGACAAGTTTTTACAAGGTTTCTAATTCCCATAAAGTCCTTGTATATTTGGGAAAGCCCTAATAAACTCATTTTCAGATCGGGTACTAACAGTAGCCCCTCGGCGACGCTTCTTGCAAGGCAATGTGGGGTCGATGATAAGAGAAGGATCTGTCTGAAACATGAGTTTCAAAACAGATGAAAGGTAAGGGAACGGCTGAACCTTGGCAGGCGACCGACGTATCCGCGAGGGAATCAAGCCAAACGTAGTTCAAATCTGATGGGGAAATTGGGAAGGACTGTCCTCTGATGGGGAGCAATGTCTTCTGCTGGGGAAAATGCACCTGCTGGGGATGAGAGATGACCGCGTCGGTCGGGTGGCTGGACCTTTTCAGGTTTCCTACGTATCCTCCGAGGAATCAAGCCGGTCGTAGTTCGGAGATCTACTGGGGATAAAACGAGATATCGGACTCCTGCTAGGGATAATAAACCTACGGGCACTATCCTGTACGAAGGACGAATCATTCGTAAGCAATGAAGTTATTTGGACTACGCTGTCTAAATAATCCCAAGATGAAATGGTAAACGCAATCAGGATCGCCAGGGTTCCTGCCGATCGCGCTAAAGTAATAGATGTCGGATCTCTCGCGAACAGAAAACGCCGAGGCTTCTGCCAACCACGATCGATCTAGGATGGTATGTCATAGAGGCGCCGAAGTCTCTATAACCATACGAATCCTAAAATAGATGCTGGATCGCTCACAAATAGAAACGCCGAGGCTTCTGCCAATTACGATTGATCTAGGACGGTATGTCATAGAGGCGCCGAAGTCTCTATAACCATACGAATCCTAAAATAGATGCTGGATCGCTCACAAATAGAAACGTCGAGGCTTCTGCCAATTACGATTGATCTAGGACGGTATGTCATAGAGGCGCCGAAGTCTCTACAATCATACGAATCCTAATAATAGATGCTGGATCTTTCGCAAACAGAAACGCCGAGGCTTCTGCCAATTACGATTGATCTAGGATGGTATGTCATAGAGGCGCCGAAGTCTCTACAATCATACGAATCCTAATAATAAATGCTGGATCTTTCGCAAATAGAAACGCAGAGGCTTCTGCCAATTACGATTGATCTAGGATGGTATGTCATAGAGGCGCCGAAGTCTCTACAACCATACAAATCCTAAGGAAATATTAGGAAGTGCTAAAATAATAGATGCTAGATCTCTCGCAAACAGAAACGCCGAGGCTTCTGCCCATTGCGATCGATCTAGGATGCGTATGTCATAGAGGCGCCGAAGTCTCTACAACCATACAAATCCTAAGCAAATATTAGGAAGTGCTAAAATAATAGATGCTGGATCTCTCGCAAACAGAAACGCCGAGGCTTCTGCCCATCGCGATCGATCTAGGATGCGTATGTCATAGAGGCGCCGAAGTCTCTACAACCATACGAATCCTAAGCAAATATTAGGAAGTGGTAAAATAATAGATGCTGGATCTCTCGCAAACAGAAACACCGAGGCTTCTGCCCATCGCGATCGATCTAGGATGCGTATGTCATAGAGGCACCGAAGTCTCTACAACCATACGAATCCTAAGCAAATATTAGGTAGTGCTAAAATAATAGATGCTGGATCTCTCGCAAACAGAAACGCCGAGGCTTCTGCCCATCGCGATCGATCTAGGATGCGTATGTCATAGAGGCGCCGAAGTCTCTACAACCATACGAATCCTAAGCAAATATTAGGAAGTGGTAAAATAATAGATGCTGGATCTCTCGCAAACAGAAACGCCGAGGCTTCTGCCCATCGCGATCGATCTAGGATGCGTATGTCATAGAGGCGCCGAAGTCTCTACAACCATACGAATCCTAAGCAAATATTAGGAAGTGCTAAAATAATAGATTCTGGATCTCTCGCAAACAGAAACACCGAGGCTTCTGCCCATCGCGATCGATCTAGGATGCGTATGTCATAGAGGCGCCGAAGTCTCTACAACCATACGAATCCTAAGCAAATATTAGGAAGTGCTAAAATAATAGATGTTGGATCTCTCGCAAACAGAAACGCCGAGGCTTCTGCCCATCGCGATCGATCTAGGATGCGTATGTCATAGAGGCGCCGAAGTCTCTACAACCATACGAATCCTAATCAAATATTAGGAAGAATGGAAATTTTAAGAGGCTTCCCGTACCCAAAGGTAATGAATATTAGTCAAAATAGTGCTAAGGGCACCTGAAATGAACAAAGGGGAATGTACTAGGGGTAAAACTGAAATTTTGCATGTGGAGGCAAAGATGATGGATTGTTATGAAGTCGCAAACGGGATGAACTCTCGGGGAGTCACAAAGGTGATAGACTCTCGGGGAGTCATAAGGGTGACGGACTCTTGGGGAGTCACAAAGGTGATAGACTCTCGGGGAGTCACAAAGGACTCTTTGGTGAGTCACAAGGGCAAAGGACCCTTAGGGAGACGCGAAGGAGATGGACTCTTGGGGAGTTGCTAAACATGATCTGGGTTCCGCTTATCCTAATTTAGGAGGGAATGAGGCTACGAGCCATTGAGACCAAGGTGTTAGGTAAGGGACATTTTTCTTGGTTGCCTAGAGGTAGGACCTAAGGCTTTTTAAGGAAAGGGAATAAGGAAGATGGTGACCTCCTAATCTTGAGATAGGGATGCCAAAGATGCCACGGCTTCTTGGGCTTTAGATTATGTCTTGGAGATAATGTGGGTTTCCTAGGCTTACAGGCTAGGGATTGGAGTTCATTTAAGCATGAGGAGAGTATTCTATCCTAGGCTTAGTGCTAGGGCTTGGAAAGGTTGAGGTTTGGGAACTTCCTAGATGTTAGGGTTTCGAACAAAGGTTTGGAAACTGGCGTTTAAGGACCATGACTCTCCTAGGTTTGGGACTAGGGTTTAGGAATTTCCTAGGTCTAGGAGGCTAGGGCTTGGAGTTGTGGTAGGCTCAGAGGTAGCAAAGGCGTTGGATTTTAGACATAAGGCTGGGAGTTGGAAAGGTTGTGACTTCCTAGGCTTGAGACTAGGGACCGCTGAAAAGGGATTGATTTTGTGGAGGGTTTACTAAGCTTGATGTTAGGGTTCACCGTTTTCCGGGATTGGTGACTATGGCTTGGAAATATTCGCGGTAACCTAGGCTTTAGGCTAGGTTTTAAGGTTTAAGGATTGTAAACTTCCTAGGTTTTGAGACTAAGATGAAGGAATTTCCTAGGTCTAGGACTAGGGTTTTGAAGGGAATGTTGAACCCAAGGCTCAATGATAGAGTTTAGTGAGGATATAGTCTCCTAGACCCTGCGGCTAGGGTTTAGAAAGAGTGCGACTACCTAGGCTTGAGGCTAGGGTTTGGAGCGACTGCGACTACCTAGGCTCGAGGCTAGGGTTTAGAGCGAATGCGGCTTCCTAGGCCTGAGGCTAGGGTTGATTAAGTTTTGGACAGGGCATTGTATCCTAGGTTTTGGACTAGGGTTCAATAAAATGGAGAATTGAGATTGTAAATTTCCTAGGTTTCGAGACTAGGGTTTCGAGAATTCGGAAATGATGTTGCATACGGGGCTTTGGAAATTCCCTAGAATTTGGGCTAGGGTTAAAGGGGATGTTGTGGTTTCCTAGGCCTAAGGCTAGGGTTTAGAGAGGATATGTGACTACCTAGGATCAAGGCTAGGGTTTAGGAAGGGTGTAACTACCTAGGATCAAGGCTAGGGTTTAAGAAGGACGTAACTTCCTAGGCTTTAGGCTAGGGTTTGAAAGGATGTAATTACCTAGGCTTGAGGCTAGGGTTCAGAGAGAATGATATGACTACCTAGGCTCGAGGCTAGGGTTTAGAGAGGATACGTGACTACCTAGGATCAAGGCTAGGGTTTAGGAAGGGTGTAAATACCTAGGCTCTAAGGTAGGGTTTGGAAGGGATGTAACTACCTAGGCTCGGGGCTAGGGTTTAGGAAGGATGTAATTACCTAGGCTTGAGGCTAGGGTTCAGAGAGAATGATATGACTACCTAGGCTTGAGGCTAGGGTTTAGAGAATGTGTTTACCTAGGTTTAAGGCTAGGGTTTGGAGACCGAAAGCATTTGAAGGTTTGTCTTGGTTTAGACCGAGCAAGTTTGAGGTCTAAGAGTGTTGCGGTTTGGGGCAAATGAGCTTGATACCTCGTGGCTGGATAGGCTCGATAGATTAGACCTAGGCTAAAGTTCTAGGGTTTAGCTAGGGTAAGACTCAGACATGTGTTGAGGAGACCGGGCCTAATGGAATGGTAGGCGTGAGATCTAGGAGATCGAAGGCTAGGCAGGGTAGCGTTGGGACATAGGCTTTCAAGCGGGTAAGTCTTTTGTCCTAGAGAAACCGCGTTATGGGTTAGGACCAAGCAGGCTTGAGGTCGGCCAAGGAGCAACGGATTGGGATTGGATGATCCTAGTACCTAATACGCATGTCGGGCTTGGATCCTAGAGCGTTTGAAAGTCTAGGCTAGGTGCGAACCATAAGTGCGGGAAATGGTTTTGGATATATGACCATGTTGGCGCTTTAGGTAAATGGATCGAGTGTCCAAGACTTTGCTTTGAGTACAATAGTGTGCCTAACAGGATTGGGTATGCTTAGGACTTAATTTTGCCTTAGAGGTCATGCGTGTGACTAAGCTCGTTTGGCAATTTCGGAGGTAGGTTAGGGATGGGACCAAAGGTGTTTAAGGATATGGGTTTTAACCTGATGGGTATTGAGATCCCTATGGTATGGCGTGGTGCGCAGGAGATCCTATGTACTTGAGCAAGGTTTGAGATTTGGACTCGTTGGGGGAGCAATGTTTGAGATCCATGGAGTTCAAGGGTGGACCTTGCAGGTGGCGAGGTTTGGACTCGGCTTGGATTAAGTAGGTTAGAGTCCTTAAGGGGTTGAAAGTCAGACTAGGAAGTCTTTTGAGGCTAATGGGTGACACTAGGTTGGTACTTGGTAGGTTTAAGAGTGGTAGGGTCATGGCTTGGACATGACGGGAGTCGGGAGACGTAGATGTTGTCGCTTTTAGTCGGACCAAGTAGGCTTGGGAATTAAAGAGTCCAAAGGGTGGAGATGTAAGGTGAGAGACCTAAAGGGTAGAAAGTCTTGTGACCTAAAGGTTTAGGGGTTGAGGCCTAAGGTATGAATCAGATATTCTAGAGACCTAAAAGGTAGGTGTTTGGTAGACTCGAATGGTCTTGGGATCTCAGGGATCGCTCAACAGGTTAGACTGAGTAGACCTAAAAGGTTGGAACGAGGAGGATAAGGGAGCCATTGCTTAGACAGGGTAAGGACGAGTATGTGTTGGTAGGTTTGAGATCTAGGAGATCGGGTAGGCTCGGGACCGGTAGGTTCGGGACCTAATGGGTCACCCTAAGGATTTGGCTTTGGTTAACTGGTTTAAGGTCTGAAGTTTTGGGTAGAACCGGTTTGAGGCCGAAGGGGTCATGCTACGAACTTGCGGAAGGTCGAGCTAAGAGGTTATGATGTAACGTAGGTAAGACTCACCGGGTAGGTTTGGGACCTAGGTAAGACTGATCGGGTAGGCTCGGGACCTAGAGAGTTTATGGTGTAACTTAGGCAAGACTGACCGGGTAGGCTTGGGACCTAAGGTTTTGAACCAGGTAGGTTGGGACCTAAGGGTATCCTATTGTGTAGGAAATAGGTGAAGGACCGAGTCAACTCAAGAATCACGGAGATGGGTCTCAGATGGATCGAGGATGTTTTTACAATTTTATGGAGACCGAGCGTGCAGGTTTATAAACAAAGTGTCGGGGAGGAGAAAACTTTATGAAAGTGTTATGATCTTATACAGATGCCTTATAATTAATTATGATTCTAATCAATCCAAATAGGTCGTCGCGTGCCGAGTTTGACGATGAGGGGTGCCCTTCTTCTAAGTGTATCCTTGTTGACGCCTCGGTATTCTCTGGGAAACCACATAGTCGACCCTTTCTGTTGGGGAAGCCCCAGTTCGATAAGGGTGTAGAGCGGGGTATCCTACCTCCTTTAAGACGCACCCTTTTTTCTGCCTAGACCGCCCTTTCGGGTTTTCAATCTAGCGGGCATCTCTTTTGCGTCATCTTTTTTTTTTTTTTTTTTTTTTTTTTTGAAAATCATTCGGTCGACTCAAAAAAGGAAAAATAATTGTTTAAACATGCGGGGGCATTTTGGTGATAGTGAGAGGGAGAGAGAGATAGTACTCGCATTTTGACTCTTCGGACAATTGAGTGTATATAAAAGGAAGGAAGCCCCTGCTTGACAGAAAGTAAGTGTTTAGCTCTTTCCTAGATTGTAGAACAGAAGACTTGTCGAGACATTTGAAAATTGTTTTATTCAGGATTCTCATTTGATTGCTCGAGAATGGACCTCGTTGATTAGTTGATGAGTTATGGTTAATTAGTAAGCAAGTAGCCTCAAATTAATAAATGTTTTGATCAATTGTGAGTGAAGAAGTCAGGAGTAGAAATATGGGGGAAGAGAGAAGAGAAAGAAAATTGGCTCGAGGTGGGTTGTGTATATTTTGGACCGAACCGGGAGGTTGCCTACGTTCTCCTCAAGGTGAGGAGCTCAGGTCCGCGTAGTTCGGGGATGACCCGCTTGACGATGGTGTCGGGTTTCAGTGGGTATGTGTGGGAGGAAAGAAAGGAAAGAAAGTTGGCCCGAGGTAGGTTATGTTTGCCTTTGAGTGGTCGCCCGGTTGACGATGAAGTTGGGTTTTGAGTTTAGGGTGTGAGGTTCGTTTGAGGTGAGTTGTTCTTTGTAGCTCATTGCGGTGGATTACTCCTTTGTAGTTGTTGCAGTGGATTGCTCCATCGTAGTTATCATGGGTTGCTGCCGTTTATCTACTTTGTAAGGAAAGAAAGGAAAATAGAACATTTGAGGTGAAAAGAAAATGAGACTTTTACTTTTCTATGGTGATAGCCCCTTCTATTTTTCTTTATTTTTTTTTTATTTTATCTCTTTGTGCACACCCTTTTTTTTTGCCTAGGCCGCCCTTTCGGGTTTTCAACCTAGCGGGCTTCTTTTTGTGCGATGCTCTAACTTTTGCCTAGGTCGCCCTTTTGGGTTTCATCCTAGCGAGCCATATTTTTTTTTATATTTGTACATGAAACATTGGGCAAGACAAACACCTAGTTTGCTTTCGCCTCTCTCGATTGTGAGGTAGCTTCCTTATAGTTCAAGCGGCCTTTTGCTGGCGGCGGGCATCCTAGCCCCTTGATTTTCACCGGTAGAGCTCCATTGGATTATCACGTGCACCAATGAATGACTTCGCGCACTTTTCTTATATTTGCGATGGAATACGGACAGCCCCAGTGTAACGGCATGTAGTACTCATGATGGGAACAAACCAACCCTTTAAATTGTGGCAGCATGGATGTCTATTTGATGATGAGCAACCGCAGTCCATTCCTTTGTCACGACCTTATAAAAAGGGGTCTAATGGTGGGATGAGAGGCGTATGAGGATAGTGTATGGGAGAAGGTGTATATAGAGAGTGAAGTGTGTACAAATGGTGAGTGTATAGAGAGAGTGTATGGGGGTGGAATGTAGAGAGAAGGGAAAGTGATTCGTTCATCCCAATTGATCGAAGCATTTGTTATTTTGAGATTAATCGTTTACTTAGTTATGTGAATGGTTTGTGGGTCCATTTACCTTTTAATGAGTCGTCATTAATGAGTAAGATTAAGATTAATTCATCATATAAAGATATAGCAATCAAGCGAAAATGGTGAATAAGACAATTTTCATGAAATTGATATATGCAAGCTTATATCTCAAGTCTAGAGAGAAAAGAAAAGAAATAAAGACCCTTTTATTGGAACTAAAAGATTTAAACTGACTAGTCCGGGGTGGACTTTTACTTAAAGAAACAAAAATCGTCCAAGGTGGACTTTTGACTAAAGACACTCTAGAACCTACGAAGACTGAATGACCCTTTTCTTTTCTTTTATTTAAAGGAGGTAGCCCCAATTTCCTCTTTTGCCCATGCCCATGTATTCCGTTGGCGGGTGATGGCTCCGCTGTCAATGAGGCTTTGAATCTTTCTCCTCAATTGGAGGCAATCTTCGGTGTCATGCCCAATGACTGGTGGTATTGGCAGTGTTTGGAGGGATCCAAGCCTTGCTTCACCCTACTTGGTTCATAGTTGAACAAAGGAGACAATTTTCCGGCTTGAACTAGACTTTTGAAGAGTTTGGCTAACGGCATACCTAAGTCATTGTACTCGCGTTCGTCCTTCCGAACTGTCTTTGAGGGTGGTTTAGGTGCTGGTACCTGTCGTTGATGAGTAGTCTTAGGAGGCATCCCAACGGGGGAAATCTGTGATGGCCCATACATTTGAGGAGTGTACGGGTGTTGAAATTGAGCAAGAGGGAGAACTCGGCCGAGGTAATCATAAATGCAATAAATATCAGAGTGAAGGCGCTTCTCGGTGTCCTTTAAAGCCTTGCACATCTCTTTTTGAAAGCGGTCGACTTGCTTGAGGAGGACAGTCTCAAAGTAGGCTTCTTGTTCGTCGAGAGCGGTCCGGAAGAGGGTTGCTTGCTTGTTGAGGATGGTCTCGAAATGGAGAGCTTGCTCATTGAGATCAGTATTGGTGTGGAGAGTTGTCTCGAGACCTTGGGTAATAGCTTCATTGCAACTTCGACGTTCCTTTCAACAGACATGATGCAGGATCTACAATAGTTGTAGGGGAATTATGTCTTTGAATTGAGCTTAGATTTATAATTAATGACAAGGCATCGTTATAAAATCACTTTTGGAAAAGAGTCGGTCTCCACACTTTGAAATGCATTTTGGTAAAAAATTGAAAGTTTGACCGGGCCGAAGTTGCCTACGTTCCCCTTATCATGGGGGAGAGGTCCCACACAATAAGAGGCTCAGGTCGCCGTAGTTCGAGTCAAGTTAGACTTTTAAAAAGAGGTGAGAGATGACCATAGGGGTCAAGAGGAGGGAGATGACTCGGTCCTTGGTCAAGCATGGGTGAGGAAGACCTATAGAAGTCGGGCAAGGTTTGACTTAAGGTTTGATCTAAATAAGACGAGAGGTGGGTCAAGGAAGATCGCATCGATGATGGTGGGTTGACCTAGATGATTAAAGGATAGGTCGACCTAATTGGGAAAGGGTTGGATTGACCTATATGTTGAATGGATCAAGATAGCGGGTTGTAGCGGGTTGCCTATGGAATGATCTAAGCGGGATAGACATGGTTTGGGTCAAAAGCGAGTAGGCTAACCTATTCGGGTTGGTTGACCAAGGGAGGTTGGAGATTGACCTAGATGGATCCAAGATAGGTAAATCGACCTAAGTGGGTCACGGGGTGACCTTGACGGGTCAAAGGTGAAGGGGTAGTTTTAACCTAAGACGGACAAGTTGACCTAAATGGGTCAAGGATGGTGTGTGGACCTAAACGGGTTGACCTAGGTTGGTCTGGACGATGGTGGGTCAAATAATGACCTAGGTGGGTCAAGATGACGGTTTGACCTAAGCGGGTTAGGACCAAAGGTAATTGGGTTCACTTATGGAATCAAATATTGACCTAAGAGGTTGAAAACGGATAAGGTTGACCTAGGAGTCCAGGTTTGACCTAAGAGGTCGAAGGTGATTGGGTTGACCTAGGAGGTCAAAGGTTGACCTAAGAGGTCAACGGGTGATAATGTTGACCGAGGGGGTCAAAGGTTGACCTAAGAGGTCAAGGGGTGATAAAGTTGACCTAAGGGGTCAAAGGTTGACCTAAGAGGTCGAAGGCGGATGAGGTTGACCTAGGGGGTCAAGGGTAGACCTAAGAGGTCAAAGATGATAAAGTTTACCTAGGGGATTAAATGTGATAAGGTTGTCCTAGGACGTCAAGGGTTGACCTAAGAGGTCGAAGGTAGACAAGTTTGACCTAGGGGGTCAAAGGTGATAAGGTTGACCTAAGGGGTCGGAGGTGATAAGGTTGACCTAGGTGGTCAAGGGTTGACCTAATAGGTCGGAGGTGATAAGGTTGACCTAGGAGGTCAAGGTTTGACCTAAGAGGCCAAAGGCGGATGAGGTTGACCTAGGCAGTCAAGGGTTGACCTAAGAGGTCAAAGGTGGATGAGGTTGACCTAGGCGGTCAAGGGTTAACCTAAGAGGTCGAGGGGTGACCTAAGAGGCCGAAGGTGATAAAGTTGACCTAGGGGGTCAAGGGTAGACCTAAGAGGTCAAAGGTGGATGAGGTTGACCTAAGAGGTTAAAGGTGGATGAGAATGACCTATGGGGTCAAAGGTTGACCTAAGAGGTCAAAGGCGGATGAGGTTGACCTAAGGGGTCAAAGGTTGACCTAAGAGGTCGAGGGGTGACCTAAGAGGTCGAAGGTGATAAGGTTGACCTAGGAGGTCAAGGGGTGGTAAGGTTGACCTAGGAGGTCAAAGGTAGATAAGGTTGACCTAGGGGTCAAAGGTTGACCTAGGAGGTCAAAGGCAGATAAGGTTGACCTTGGAGGTCAAAGGTTGGGAAGGTTGACCTAGGTGGTCAAAGGTTGACCTAGGAGGTCAAAGGTAGATAAGGTTGACCCAGGGGGTCAAAGGTTGATGGGATTTTGACCAAAGCGGGTCAAGATGAAGGGTAGACCCAAATGGATCGCAATGATGGGTAGGTACCTAGATAGGCCAAGATGAGGAATTTTGATAGATGGCCCAAGGGGTGAGCGATGGACCTTAGAGGTCGTCTAGATGCAATGCACATTTTATTTTGCGAAAAGTTTTGCATTTATTTACATCCTAAATGGTTGGTCTAAGGAGTGCCCTAATCTCTATGTGTGGGTTGACACGGGTAAGGTAAAAGGTTCCCACCGCTCGCAGAACGTACACGGTGAGTGGAGTAGACGAGTGTCTCGAAAAGAGGGCGGCAGTAGCGCACAAATTCCTGCACATCGAATACTCCGGGTAATGGGGACCTGTGCAGTGCAGACACGGACTAGTGGTAGTGTGTGGCAAGAAACTAATTCTTTTTAAGGATAAAAGAGAGAAGTTTTGAATGTTTGAATGATGCTATGCAATGCAATGCAGGAGAAGGAAAATAATGTACAAGGGAGCATAGCAGAGTTTTGTTTGACCCTAATACTAAGGTGAAAATAACAAAGGTACAAGGATACAAGGTATATACAAAGTACAAGTATCAACAAAATACAAGTATTAACATTGCGGGGTGCATGTGTAAACATGGCAAGTATGTGAGGTGCATGTATAAACATGGCAAGTGTGTGCATGTGTAAACATGGCAAGTGTGTGAGGTGCATGTGTAAACATGGCAAGTGTGTGTGAGGTTCACGTGTAAACATGGCAAGTCTGTGCATGTGTAAATATGGCAAGTGTGTGCATGTGTAAACATGGTAAGTGTGTATAGGGTGCATGTGTAAACATGGCAGGTGTGTGTAGGGTGCATGTGTATACATGGCAGGTGTGTGTAGGGTGCATGTGTAAACATGGAAAGTGTGCATGTGTAAACATGGCAGGTGTGTGAAAGTGTAAACATGGCAGGTGTGTGCATGTGTAAACATGGCAAGTGTGTGCATGTGTAAACATGGCAAGCATCATGATGTGACGAAAGTTAGACCCACTAAGTTTGAAAAAGTTTCAAAGCAGTCCCCAGCAGAGTCGCCACTGTGAATACGTGTGTTTGAATTTGAGAATATTCATAGCAACATTAAAATTATGAGAGTCGCCACGCCGTTTTTATTATAGCCAAACCATTGAGAAAAAGCATGTTTAATGGGTTCGGGGGTCAAATTACAACAAGAGAAGAATATTGGACGTTATCACTCCTATTGCCCGAATTGATCGGTCTTTCTATCAAGATGAATGTGTTAGTAGTGTGTTAGTGTTTGAGACCGGATCCGAAGATTGCCTACGTTCCTCTCAATGTGTGAAGCTCAGGTCAGCGTAGTTCGAGAGAATTAGAATAGGCAGAAGAATCGGGATCATGCATAATGAGGGGGGAATTACCTAAATATTAGGGTTTAGAAGTAGTTCCTAGATCATCCTTGGGTTGATGAACCCTCGATCATCATCGGCTATGAAATAACATGTAATTATGAAGATCGCAACCCTAAATATAGCATAAATAAGGTTTTAATCTATGAACACGATGAACATATGAAGAACATATATGAACATATGAATAAACATGCGAAGCATATGAAGAAACTATGAATAAACATGCAAGAACATGAATATTAAAGATCTACATTAGAAATAATGCAAGAACGTGAAGAAATAAGTTAGAAAACTTACCTATGTTGGCAAGAAATAAACCTTGATCTTCTTGGAGGTTTGAATGCTAATTAGAGAGCAAAATTGTGTTTAAGAACTCTCAAATTCGGATCCCCCTAAACCAATAGCATGAGATTGGTTTATATAGTAAACTGAGGGGAAGATCTGATGGTCCAGATCATCCGGGGCGGATGTGGCCGCGTGGCCAATATTGAGGGCGGCGGCGAAAGTGGCCGCGTGGCCATCGTTGCGCGCTGACTTGAAATTCAAGCTAGGGTTTTACTATTCATACAAGGCAACCCTAAATGTCCATATTTAATGTTTTCTAGAACATTGAGCTATTTTTGGGAATCCGGGACAAGTCTTTGCAAGGTTTCTAATTCCCATAAAGTCCTTGTATATTTGGGAAAGCCCTAATAAACTCATTTTCAGATCGGGTACTAACAGCTCTGCCGTTGAAGAGGATATAGCGTTTGCAGCCACAGAGCTTGAAGAAAGCAATGTTGGGCACTCTTTCTCTCCATAGACCGTATGGAGTATTGATGTAGGCTTTGTTGATGAGGGATCTTAGTCTGAGTAAAGCATGCACCGTTGACAGCTTCTTCCCAGAAATACATTAGAAGTACTGCTTCTACTATCATTGTCTATCCATCCTCAATCAACGAGCGATTCTTTCCACAAATCCATTTTGTTGGGGAATTCCAGCAGCAGAGAAATTGTGAAGAATACCATTTGTTGGTTCTTGTTGGTTCTCACAATGTTGAGCGACATTGTTGTTCATAAATTCTGTTCCGATGAAGTATCGAACTCTAACGATGTCTTCTGTGTTTGGAAATTTCGAAGGAGCAGCCAGGATATCATTGAGATACCACAAGTTGGTTCAATGCTCGCGGTAGTGAGCGGTCCAAACACATGAGGTGAAAACGGTTGTAAGCGTTTTGACATTGGAGCAATCTTACTGGAGGAAGACTGCTCAGGCTGCTTGCTAAGCTGGCATGGTGATTATACCATTGCTAACTGCATTCACTTATGTTCTTTGCTACAAAAACAAGGATTAGTAATTGAAATTATAGCGGTAAGATCAATAATAAAAATTGGTCTTACGAGTCCTTGTGAGCAAAGTTAGTCCAGAAACGCCATTCTCGATATAGCAGTGCGTTGAAGTGAAATGGCATTCCAGGCCTTTATCGCATAATTGTGATATGGAGAGCAGGTTGTGCTTGAGACTATCTTTTATGATTAGTCTAAATCCAATTATGTGCCCTTTGTTGTTGTCACCATATGTTACTGAGTGATCTCTTCCTTCATGCACATCATTAAGAGTGTTGACATCTCCAGTCGTGTCTAGAATCCACTGTCGATACCAACTGAGCTTGAGAGTGCATAGTGAAGTAGATCTTTTCTGCTTGTTGAAACATTGACTTGCGCTCTACAGCAGAGTTATCATTTAAGATCAGCAGGCACTTTAAACGATTCCTTGCGCGGCTGCGGAGTTGGTGATGACGCGGCTGTCAGGTTAGCTCTAGTAAATAGGTACTTGCCATTCTGTCTGCTTGGTGAAGGTGTCCCATTTCCACTAGAGTGAAGGGACCTTTCTTTGATTTTCCTTGGCGCATGCTCAGGTTTCATTTCAGAAATATCTTCTGAATCGTTGTCAGCATTTGCCACTAAGCAGAGCAGTTCATCCTCAGAGTCAGCATCGTTGTCTTCAGTGTCTCCAAGTTCTTAGCTTCTTTTCTGCGCAGTTCTCTTCAGCAGCCATTCCGTACTGCTTAGATGCTTTGTGCGCAGGGTTGCTTTTCCTCATACTCAAATTTTGGAGTAGGCAATTTGAAGCGAAATGTTCTGGCTTTCTGCAGTTGTAGCAGACCAAGTCATCTTTCTTTGAGTCTCTATGAGAGAGAATAGGAGGTTTGCTTGAGGATTCACCAAGTTTGGAAACCTGTCTGAATTTGATCTGAGGTTTGAGCAGGCGCAGGAACATGTGAAAAGTTAGCCATTGCCCGAGATTTTGAAGCCATATTGAATCGACACCCAAGCTGTTAAGCTTGAAAAACAGAAACATGTTTTATGAAGGTTTTTGCTCTGATACCACTTGTTGGTCCTAAAGGGGCAACAAGGGTATGAAAAATGCTAGAGGGGGGGTGAATAGCGTTTTTAAATTTTTTTTCAAACCCTTTTGCAAATCAATGGCTTATGTGCACAACTCTTATTTTGGCTAAGTATAGCGCGCAGCAAGAGTGTGAAATGCACAGCGGAAATTTAAAGCAGCTCTGCACAGGGTATACTGCGCAGAGATAAGAACGCACGCGCTAAGTTTGAGGCTAAAGAGTGGCGCAAAAATGGTTCTAAGGCAAATGAGCAATAACTATTTCAACAGTAAAGTGTAGCAATCTGAAAGAACAAACAAAGCAGTTCATAAATAGTTAAGCACGAAATATGCAGTAAAAATAATGAACACGCTATTTGGAGAGGTTCGATCGATGAAAGATCTACATCCTCTACCAAGATGGTTAGTCTTGGATTTCTAATGGAGATCTTATAATATGAGTGAGTATTACAAATTACAACATTTGAGCTCAATACTAACTCAAGATCTATTATCTATGAAGAACAAATCCTAGACTAAACCGGTGTATCTCAAGAAGTTAGATCAAAATGATCAAGCTTCAAGAGGTGTGTGTGTGACAGAAATTCTGGGCTCTATGAAAATGAAAGATTAAGAGCACCAAGAATTCTGGTGATATAGGGCTTTGCGATTTGAGCAGGAGTTTGAAGGTTTGAAGATCTTGAAGGTTGTTCTAAGGAATCTGGAAATATTGAGCAGCAGTCTTCAGATCTTCAAGGTTTCTCAATGAAGCATGAAACTCGAGCTCTTGAAGCATGCAAGCTTAAGAAACTTGGAAATGGGAATGAGCAGGCTATTTATAGCTGAGCTTCAAAAACTAGCCGTTGGAGCTCTGAGCAAGGACGATGTGCTGGCACAATGTGATTGGCGCGCAGGTGTCCTTTATAGCCGTTGGAGACAGCAAGGACAATGAGCTGGCACAACATGATTGGTGCAGAGGTGTCCTTTGTACCCGTTGAAGATTGAGCATGAAGACCAAATTCAAATCTTCTTCTAGAAGGATGACAGCTGTCTTCACTTGAAATATTTCTTTGAAGCGTGACTCCACCAATGGTTTTGCTGAGTGTGCTTACTTTGTCGTTTGTGCACACCTCAGCACTCTGACTCAATTCAAAAAGCGTAGCTTGTCTTGTCGCTTTCCAAGCTTCTAGAATATGAGATCAGGAGATGAGGAATTTGACCAAGGTTGAGTGTCCGCGCACAAAGACATGCGCATTGCCGGCGGGCATGGATTCTGCGCATAGGCAGCATGCGCACCATGCTTCGTCACAAAGATCTCTTGAGTTTAGGGAACAATACCTTGAAAACTTAGCAGGGTCAAAAGATGCGTAAGATATCTATGCGCACTGGCGACCTGCGCAGAGAACATCCTGCGCAGTGAAATGAATCCTGCTTAGGAAATCTTCGATCCTTCATAGCTTCAAGTCCTATAATATAAGCCTATACTATAAGAAGGACTTGGCTAAAAATTGAAGTTATAAACTTCTTTACATGAGGTCCTAAATTCTATAAAAATACTCATAGGTGATGGTATCAATCAATTCTAACAAATGTAGGAGGGTTAAGTGATAAGCATACCCAACAGATGATCTTCAAGAAATTTAGGGAAGAAATTTGAAGTTTCCCTCGCAATTTCTCTCTTTTCTCTCATCTAATTTCGTAGCAATGAAAGAGCAGCCGTAATGCTGCCGCGATTTAGAAAAAAGGGAGACGACCGACCAAACCGTACGGATGGTTTGGGCGAGAAAATTTCCTGCCGAACATTTACACTTTGGCCCCTTGTTCCTTGAATCATATTTTCCCTAGGTTTCTAAAATTAGAACTTAGGCCTCCGCGTAATGTGACCCCTTTGAAAATTGTGAAAATTCCCCGGCGGTCTTTGACGTAAGCCCATTGAATGTTGGAAAAATGTCCCGGTAGTCCTTAGTCGGACGTAAGACCAGTTTTCCCGTCAAACTCCCCAAAGATGGAGTTGACCCAAGCCTTGACCCAAAGTGGTCATTTTAGGTTGAAACCTTTGTCCCCGGCAGTCCTTAGTCGGACGTAAGACTAGTTTTCCCGTCAAACTCCCCAAAGATAGAGTTGACCCAAGCCTTGACCCATAGCGGTCATTGTAGGCTGAAGCCTTTGTCCCCGGCAGTCCAAATGCGACATAATACCATCCAAGTCCCGACCTTGATCGAATGAGAGTCAATTCCATCCTTAAGTCAACCCTCCCCGTAGAGCCGAGTTGACCAAATCCCGACTTCGACCAAATAAGAGTCAAGTTCATCCTTAAGTCAACCCTCCCCGTAGAGTCGATTTGACCAAATACTGAATTCGACCAAATGAGAGTCAAGTCCATCCTTAAGTCAACCCTCCCCGTAGAGTCGAGCTAACCAAATTCCGACTTCGACCAAATGAGAGTCAAGTCCATCCTTAAGTCTTGACCAAGTCCCGACCTTGACCAAATGAGAGTCAAGTACATCCTTAAGTCAACCCTCCCCATAGAGTCGAGTTGACCAAGTCCCGACCTTGACCAAATCCCGACTTCAACCAAATGAGAGTCAAGTCCATATGAGACCGAGACCATTTCTAGGAGAGAATGACAGATATTCCCCTACGCTTTAGGAGAGAATGACAGATATTCCCCTACGCTTTAGGAGAGAATGACAGATATTCCCCTACGCCTTAGGAGATAATGATAGATGTTCTCCTACGCTTTAGGAGAGGATGACAGATATCCCCCTTTCGGTTAGGCTACCATCGCAAAAGCCCCTAGTTTGAGACGCTAAGTTCCTCACCCGACCTTGATAAGTCACCCCTAGGTTTGAGACGCCAAGTTCCTCACCCGACCTCAACGGTCACCCTTAGGTTTGAAACGCCAAGTTCCTCACCCAACCTCAACAGTCACTCTTAAGTTTGAATAGCCTTAGAGATCTCTCACCCCTAGGTTTGTGCGGAATGCACTACCCGTCTCATCCATGAGACGGGTCGGTTTTTGACCCACCCGCCCGACCCACTGAACCGGCTCCAGGACCCAGGGGTCGAACCTGCCACGTGGCAGCCTCTCATTGGCCTAATTTTTTTTTTTTAAATTTTTAAATATTTTTTTTTCCGGTTTGTCAAAAGTAATAGTTACTATAACTTAATGTGATGACTGTATTCATATCAAGTAACAGTTTGTATACATAAAAGTAATACATATATACAGAAAAGTAACAGTGTTTTTTTCTATGTTTTTTTCGTTTGCCAAAAGTAATACTTATTACAACTAAAATGTAACGAACGTGTTACTTATATGTAATAATGTTTATACATAATTGTAACACATATGTATAGAAAAAGTAATAATTCAACAATTTACATTTTTAGAGCTAAAAACACTTGATTAGTGTTACATGTAAAAGTATTACATTATCTATAGAAATATGTTATAATTTATTTTATTAAAGTGTTACATTTACTTGTACAAACAATTACATTCATATATGAGTTGTTACTTTTCAAATGTTACTTTGTTTCAAAAAATTAAATCAAAATACACAATATTTTACATTTTTGCAAAAGCATTATTACATTTCAGTATAAATGATAATTACATTTAGATATTGTTTGGGTTACATGTAATTATAGTTAGTATTACATTTGAAAAAATGGGTAAAACGAGCTTTTGTTTTTGTAAAACATGTGTTACGTTTACTTATGAACAATGTTACTTTATATGTATACAGTCATTACATTATGTTATGGTAACTATTACTTTTGGTGGACGGCTGAAAAGCCGAAAAAAATAATATAAAAACTCAAAAAAAAACCAAAAAAAAAAAAAAAAAAAATTGACCTCTGGGAGGCTGCCACGTGGCGGGTCATGCCCCATGGGTCATGGGTCGACCCGTCTCATACATGAGACGGATCCCTTTGTTCTCATGGGAGACCACCTCTTCTTTAATTACTTGGACAATTGTTATGGATGGGAGTCACGTAAAAAAATAGCTCAGCTGCGACTAACTGAGTTACCCAATTACTCCATGAACTGATTCTTTCATTAGGACCATTTTTATCCATGGAAAATATCATTTCAGTTGCACATATCCGGACTTACCAGCTCCAAATTTATTAAATTGGACGGAGTGACTTCTAATTCAGTAGAGATGTCCAATGGGCAGGCCCGACCCATTTGAGACACACCTCAATAGTTTCGGGCCTAGCCCAACATTCTATGGGTGTTGGCTTTACGTCTTCACGAAAATAGACCGGCCGGTCTCATATTTTCATTTTTTTTATTTTGAACTTTTTCCCCCTACTTTTGACAGCAAAATGAATAAATACCCTTGTACTAGTATTTAGTGGCATTTTCGTTATTTTTACAGAATGGTTTAAAAAAATGATTGAGGACCAGCCTCACGGGTTTGATGGATGGATTGCGGGCCTACCATTGACCCAAATGGAAAAAATATTGGCCCGACCATGCAGCTTATGGGCCGGTCGCAGTTTGTCATTTTTTTTTTGTTTGAGAGTGGAAGGAGTATAAAGTAATGGTTTTTCAAATATGTGCCTTAGGGCACATGGTAATAATTAAGGGTTAATGACAATTTAGACCCTGAAGTACCGTACAACCCTTCCAAGCGAACACCGATATGTTATTTTTGTCAAATCGGGTCTTGAGGTAATTTATTTTCGCCAGTTAGGGCATTTTTTACGGATTTCGTTAGAAAGTCAGTTAAAAGGCATGTGCCATGCACGTGACTAACGGAATTGGGTGGCTTTGAATTGATATTACCTATTAAGGGGCCTAATGAAAAATCTAAATTCAAAAGGGCTAAAATAAAAACAATTATCAAACTTTTAAAATAAATATTATTAAAAAATATTCCATTGGATATAAATAAGTAATTACTTCATTAATTATTATATTAATATTGTAAAATAATTTTTAGTTCCAAGTTTTATGTGAGGAATATAAATAATTAAAAAACACTATAACGATTTAAAAATGAAACAAAAAGTATAGGGATAGTACTATATTTTAATTAAATATGGAGCATTTCTTTGTGAGGAATATAATTAATTTGTATTTTCAATTTTTTATTAATATCTACTCCCTCTGTCCCACCCGAAATAGGACGTTTTGCCATTTTAGGTGTCCCACTCGAAATAAGACATCCTAAAATGAAAAGTTTTTATTACCTTTTTATTAGTAGGACTCACTTATCATACTCACAAAAAAATTTCATTTATTATTCTCCACCCACTTTCTCTCTCATTTATACTCACAACACCTATTTTTCAAACAACTTTTTATAATAAAAGATTTTTATTCCTTAATCCCCGTGTCGGGACCAAGAATCATATTTCGGATGGGGCGGAGGGAGTATATCCACAAATTTTTATAGTTATATTTATATTATCAGTAAAAATTTATAAAAAAACAAACATTTTAGATATAAATAAATCAGTTCCTTAACAATTTTTTTAGCATATTATTCGAAAGATTAAAAAAACCCACTTTTCATCTAGAAAAGAAAAAAAAAGGAAAAAAAAAGAAAAAAAGAAACCCAGTCAAACTCAGCCAATTGCACACCCTCTTTACACCACCAACACCAGCCACCAACAAACATACCACCGTCCACCAACCCACCTCATCACCACCAGCGCCCACCACCATCTACCACCACCGAAAAATCAGAAACACCAACCACCACCATCCGTCATAAACACACCACCATCAAACTTACCACCGTGCACCAAAACAATTCCCCAAATTCGTCAATATTAACCCAACACAAGAAAAAAAAAAAAAAACTTTCTTGATCTGCTTCCATTGCCCAGAAAATAAGCTCATCTTCTTCCTCACAATGCACCAACATCACCCAACAATATTAACCCAACACAAGGAAAAAAAAAACTAAAACTAAACGCCCCAATTTCCCCTTCTTCACATCACAGTCAACCAAAAGAAACACCAGAAATTGGGAAGAGAATTAGGGTCGTCGTCGGGAACGAGATGTATAAATGTGGAAGTGAGAACGTCGCCGGCAAAATTGGGAAGAGAATCGTTAGCCATAAAGTGGAGGCGGGGAGGAGGACGTTTAGGGCGGGGTAGAGAGAAGGCGCCATGGGAGGAGCGGATTGAGTGGCCAGAGTCGACGGAAGGGGCTGAGGAGGCGAGATCTGCCGACGACAGACTGGGAGGAGGGGGCGGAGACGAAGCCTCAGATCTCTACAACGACGGCCGTCTCATCGTTCACGGAATCCAAGGCTACGTCACTCATCTCTCTCCGAGCTTCTCGACCTCCGGTCACTGACGGTCTTCGCCATCGACGACGCCGCCATCTTCAGTAGCAGGGCGGACAAGGATGAGGGTTGATTTTGGGATGAAATTTGGGGGTTAGGTTTGGGATGAAAGAATAAAGATGGGGGGTTGGATTTGGGATGAACAATTTAAATTTAAGTGACTATTTTTTTTTACCAGCCAATTATACATTTCTTTATTGCTTATATATTAATACTTTTTAATCCTTTAAGTTTCAAAATTTTCACTTAACCCCTTAATAGCTAATATCAATTCAAAGTCACCCAATTCCGTTAGTCACGTGCATGGCACATGCCTTTTAACTGACTTTCTAACGAAATCCGTCAAAAATGCCCTAACTGGTGAAAATAAATTACCTCAAGACCCGATTTGACAAAAATAACATATCGGGGTTCGCTTGGAAGGGTGGTATGGTACTTCAGGGTCTAAATTGCAATTAACCCAATAACTAATTATGACAATAAATTTATATAATTATAAAATTTTTATTTTGAAAATCTGAACATGTTACCAAAAATTGCTATAACTACATAAAATCACTTTTATAATTAATTCTTATCAGGGCACCCGTTAAAAAAATCGATAAAAGAAATTCAAAGTAACATTGAGGTGACATTTACTTAGTACTCCTAATAGTAATAATTATATGAAGGTGATATGAATTTAATACCAGATTTTATAGGAAAGAATTATGATAGGGAGAGAGGGTTGTCATGGACAGAAGGACTGAAAACAACATTTCGTTCGTGTTTCAACTTTCGAGCCTTAATTTGGCAAATCACAGCTTGTGTCGGCAACACAATTAATTTTCCCAATTACCTACCTATGCTAATATTATATGAATACCTGTCCCAACTTATATGATACATTTAAAATATCATTATTTTTTTTACAAACATGATTAATAATTTGTAAATTATTTGTACAATAAAACTAAAATTGTAATAAATCTCTTTCTACGTAAGAAAAAGAAAAGTGGAATGAGTAAAAGGTTTTAAAGTCGTTAAAGATATTTTAAGTCTACCTCAGGCGCGGTGTGTGACATATATACGACATTACTAATTATAACATAAAAAATTATGGTATATACATAAGATGATATGTGAACAAGGTGTGTATTATATATCTAGACATATTACCATTATTTATATACTATTATAAATACTATCAATAATATTTTTTAAATGTTTATTAAGATAATTAAATTAATATAAAATTATTTCTCAAGTAGCTTTTACATTCACAACAAGAAAAAGTATGAATATCATTTCGGAATATATACATATTATATAGGCATGTTACCGTTATTTACTAAGTATACTCTTA
Source organism: Campanula takesimana (assembly GCA_026119855.1). Lineage (NCBI taxonomy): Eukaryota > Viridiplantae > Streptophyta > Magnoliopsida > Asterales > Campanulaceae > Campanula > Campanula takesimana. Next base: position 424,361 of record JAOWBW010001031.1, on the reverse strand, counting down.
TTTATGAATTATGATTATGAATAGCCATTATTCAATTACCTACGTAATAAAAGTATCCTAAAATTAATTTACTCTATTTTATATGTATTGATTACATTAATAATATGTCTATAAAGTTTAAATAACTAAGTTTTTTTTTTCAAGTATGGATTAATATGGAGGGAAAGTGGGTGAAGAATAGAATGAGAGCATCAATTAAATTATCCAATTAAGGGAAATAAATTAGGAGCTGTCTAGTCTGTTTGGACTTTTAGATAACAATCCATTTCCCCACGGAACAGAAGAGAAGAGAAGAGAAGAAGATGAGCTAATTTCCCCTTTAATTAGAAATAAGGAATCCTTTTTGCCACCTTAGAAACCCTATTGTTGGTCCATTTTTCCTTTTTTAAGAATCTTTTTCTTTTTTGTTTTCAGATTTTTCTATTTGCTTGTCTCATTCAACTTTCCATTTGGGGTTTTGTGTGTGTTTTTGAGATATATAAATCAAACTGTCTTATCTTTACTAGAAGGATTTTTTGAATAAATAGTTATTTTATTTTAGTTTGAGAGACATTATGAAAAATAAAAAAATTAATTCCAATGATTTACAGGTTTCGAAAAATAAATAAATAGCAATGATTTAAATGAATACATTTACAGGTTTAAGAGCTACTCCCTCCGTCTCAAATTACATGTCGTTTTGAGAGTTGATTTTTGTTTCAAAATACTTGTCGTTTTACAATTTTCAAGGTTTTCTGTTGTTGTTGTTGTTGTTGTATACTAATTATACCCTTATTAATGATAATTAACTATTTCTTGCATAAGCATTTAATTATCTAGGTAATTGGATTACTTTAGGGGTATATGAGACTTTTCCACGTGCATTAATTGTATTTCTTAAAAATTGTGCAAGTGATCAAAACGACGTCTATTTTGAGACGGAGGGAGTATAAATGATATTTTACGACCTCAAATCTGAGATTGATAAAATTTAAGGTCATTAACTTCAATCTTATTGGGTTTTAAGAGAGAGCATAGAAGGAGAGGTACGAAAGGTGAAAAAAGAAGTGGGTGGAGAAATAAATGGTTTGGAAATTGTCGTGGCCACTTAGAAAACCTTATCTTCATCTTCAACCTTTCCAAACATGGAAAGTTTTGATCTACTACTACGTTGGATCCCATTCCTTTTATTTCCGCAAAGTATCTTATGTCCCCCCCAAACCATATGTAAGAGACACGTGGTAAGTTTGGATCATTTTCCAATTTCAATTTATACATAAATACTCCCTCCGTCCCGCCGGAAACTTCAAAAAAAAATTATGGCACAAGAATTAAGGGAAAAAGTGAAAAAGGTGATGTGTTGTGAGTGTTGATAGTTGAGTGAGAGAGAGAAAGTGGGGTAGAGAATAGTTAGTGGGTTAGTGGATGTGAGTATGAGAAGTGGGACCCCCTAATTAAAAAGTATTAAAAACTTTCCATTTATGGATTTTGCAATTTCTATGGGACACCCAAAATGGTAAGTTTTGCAATTTCCGGCGGGACGGAGGGAGTATAACTATAACTATAGTCTCATCCGTTCGTAATCGTACACATATAAATTGAGAATCACTGGAATCTCTAGACCTGAGGTTATTACAGTCTTCCACGTGATGAACATTACGTTTGATATATTCAAATGTTACCCTTAACCGGGTAGCTATAATGAATATGATTGGCATAGTCGGAATCATGTAGGGATAAGCTCTATTCTTATATTTAAAGTATAGGAGTTATTTTTTTTTTACTTTTTCCAACTTTTAATAAAAAACAAATAATATTTTTTGGTCAAATCCAGTCAAACTCTTATAACTGACGTATAAGACCAGCTCTACTCTTATAATTAGAGTATAAGACTCATTTTTTTCACTTTTTCCAACTTTTAATAAAAAATAAAAAAAAATATTTTTTGGTCAAATCCGGTCAAACTCTTATAACTGACGTATAAGACCAGTTCTGCACTTATAATTAGAGTATAAGAGTCTTTTTTTTTTCACTTTATCCAACTTTTAATAAAAAAATAAATAATATATTTTGGTCAAATCCGCTCAAACTCTTATAACTGGCGTATAAGACCAGTTCTACTCTTATAATTAGAATATAAGAGTCATTTTTTTTTTTCACTTATTCCAACTTTTAATAAAAAAACAAATAATATATTTTGGCCAAATCCGGTCAAACTCTTATAACTTACGTATAAGACCAGTTCTACTCTTATAATTAGAGTATAACCCATAGTTAAATCAAAAGCCCAAGTAAACCCATTCATGCTTAAAAGACATATTTACCCCTAGGAGTTGAATCTCACTTTTTTACTCAAATGTCAGTCAAACTATTATAACTAATGTATAAGACCTCCCATACTCTTATAATTAGAGTATAAAAATCTTTTTTTTTTTTCACTTTTTCCAACTTTTATTAAAAAATAAATAATATATTTTAGTCAAATCCGGTCAAACTCTTATAACTAACGTATAAGAACTGCTCTACTCTTATAATTAGAGTATAATAGTCAATTTTTTCACTTTTTTCAACTTTTAATAAAAAAATATACTCCCTCCGTCCCACCCGAATCAGGATTTTTGGGTTAGGCACGGGGATTAAGGAAAAAGTGTTAGTAGATGAAGTGTTATGAGTATGAAAAGTAAAGTAGGAGAGAGAAAGTGGGGTAGAGAATAATGAGTGAAAAGTTGTTGTGAGTGTGAATGTGGGTCCCATTAAATAAAACACTTCTATTTTTGGGTTGTCCTAATTCGAATGGGACACCCAAAATAGAAATTTGTCCTAATTCGAGTGCGACGGAGGGAGTATATATTTTTTGGTCAAATGTGGTCAAACTCTTATAACTAACGTATAAGACCAGCTCTATTCTTATATTTAAAGTATAAGAGTTATTATTTTTTTACTTTTTCCAACTTTTAATAAAAAACAAATAATATTTTTTGGTCAAATCCAGTTAAACTCTTATAACTGATGTATAAGACAACTCTACTCTTATAATTAGAGTATAATCCGGAATCATAGATTTGGCTGCATATCTGGCCGGATTGAGTAATTGGCGGTGGATCTGGACAGATCTGATAGAGAGGGAGGACATTAGTAGGTTGGACGAGGATGGAGGAGGCCGGAGTCGTGTCATCGCCGGTCGCCATAGCCGGTTACCGTCGCCAGAGACAGTTTGAGAGAGGAACCGCTTGTGCGTGTATGTGGGTAGAGAGAGGAATAAATAAAAAATGAAGAGAGATAGGAAGAAGGGGGTTTTATTTGAGGGTAGGGGTAGAATTGATATTTATAAATTATTTTTTACTGGGTCGATGGGATATTGGGTTTTGATGGAATTTTAATCTGAGTTTCTATTGGAGTGTGGGCATTTGAATCTCGTTTGGGCTTTTATGGAGAAAGTATTTGTTGGGTTTTGCATAATGAAACGCAGCGGAATAAACCCAAAAGCCTAGATCCATTCACGATGATTAAATTAATACGGAGATGAATTTAGAATACTAACCACAGTGATGCTTTAAAATTTTCAGATCTTCAATCTTTGTTCTTCGCGCTTCTTTGAATCGCGATCGCAGGAACACGACCTCAAGGCTTGGATCACGAACTTGGAGGAGTTGATGCCAACGCCCTCTATGTTTATTCACACGCGAACGAATATCAAGAACTCTTCTTGATCTGGATTGCTAGACCCAATAGAACACGTTTCTATTATCAAGGCTATATGAAAATATGGTTCTTGTTCTTGAGGAAGAAGAAGACCTAATTTTCTCTCTTGGAGACTCTCTTATTGATCAAGTATCAATTATATCTGATTAGGGTATTGAGAGAGGTATTTAAACTCATTAAACCTAAACCCTTTAGGAGAAATAGGTTAAAACCCGTCGCAATACGAAATCAGGAAACTGGGCCCGAACAAGGCCTGCTCGGCCGAGTCCTTTAAGGTGCGCGGCCGAGCGCCTCTAATTTTTGTCTTTCTGTTTCCTTTGCTCGGCCGAGTCCTTTGAGGTGCTCAGCCGAGCACCAGCAGAAAGTCAATTTTAGCCTTTTTAACAATTCGTTATTTTGTGTGTGACCCCATAGGATTATATTAAGTTGGCAATGAGTCCAAACACATTTGTACTCATAAATCATGAGCGGACTCTAGCAAGCCATCATGACTACCCAATTAATATAACTTGTCAAAGTTCATGAATCCTTTATAGAACATATCATAATCCTTTTGTCCACGATGTCATTGAACGTAAGCCATGGTCAATGGTCAACTTACAATTCTCAATACTTTCTCGATTCCGAATGTATTGATAATACAAATCTCATTTGAGCAAGGCCATGCATTTAATCAATACCATTCATCGAGTGGCCAAAGCTTGACATCTCTCTTGACGAGGAACAAATCCCATCTTGGCTTATTACTCTTCCCTGCATGATTCCGATTACGCTAATCATATTCTTTATAACTATCCGGTTAGGGATAACGTTTGAATATGTCAAACGTAATGTTCATCAAGTGGAAGAATGTAATAACCTCAGGTTTAGGGATTCAGTGATATAACTATTAGAAGTTTAATTATGACATTATGACCATGACATAAACCTCATCTTTGGGTCATATCCAGTATATGTTTACCAACATATACCCATAAGTTTAACTTGTATCCTATACACATAATCATCATATGATTATCTAATTAAAATTATACTAGTTCTTCATAAGTACTAGGGATGGGGATTATTATAATAAACATGCAAGAGATATAATAATCAACATTCAATATCTTTATTAAGACATAATCAATAGATAACATTAATCGTTCAAATAACGTGCCTAGAGCATACAACACCAACAATCTCCCACTTCACTAGGCCTAATTAATGTATCGAATACCCATATACCTAACATGACCATCATGCTCCGCTTGCGGAAGACCCTTTGTTAATGGGTTGGCAATGTTATCATCAAGTTGGTACTCTGCATATATTCACGTCTCCTTTATCAACGATCTCTCGAATGATATGAAAATGCCTAAGTATGTGTTTGGATTTTTGATGCGATCTAGCTTCCTTTTCTTGAGCAATAGCACCATTATTATCACAATAAAGGTCTATTAGATTAGCAACGCTAGGAACCACCTTTAGTTCACCAATTAAATTCTTAATTCAAACAGACTCTTTAGCAGCATCGAATGCAGCAATATACTCAGCTTCAGTTGTAGAATCTGCTATGGTACTTTCTTAGAACTCTTCCAGCTAACAGCACCTCCATTAAGCACAAATACAAATCCAGATTGCGATTTAGAATCATCCTTGTCGGTTTGGAAGCTTGCATCTGTGTAACCATTTATAACAAGATCATCTTCCATACCTCCATACACCAAGAACGAATCTTTAGTCCTTCGCAAGTACTTAAGAATCATCTTGACTGCAATCCAGTGACTCCCACCAGGATCTGATTGGTTTCTGCTCGTCATACTCAAAGCATACGAGACATCGGGTCTAGTACATATCATGGCATACATGATAGATCCAATAGCAGAAGCATATGGGATTCCAATCATTCTCTCACGCTCATCAGTTGTCTTAGGACACTGATTCTTGCTTAGAGTTATGCCATGACCTACTGGCAAATTTCCTCTCTTAGAGTTTTCCATGCGGAATCTATTAAGAACTTTGTCAATATATGTATCTTGACTTAAACCAATCAATTTCTTAGATCTATAACGTTAGATCCTTATGCCAAGGATGTAAGCGGCTTCTCACATATCTTTCATTGAGAAACACTTTCCTAACCATGTCTTTACAGACTGCAATGCAGGAATGTCGTTTCCAATGAGCAATATGTCATCAACATATAGCACTAGAAATAATACTATGCTCCCACTAATATTCTTGTATACACAAGGTTCATATTCGTTCTTGATGAAGCCAAACTCTTTGACCGATTCATCAAATCGAAGATTCCAACTCCTAGAGGCTTGCTTCAATCCATAAATGGATCTTTGCAACTTGCATACTTTATTAGAATTTTCTGGATTTATAAAACCTTCAGGTTGTGTCATATAAACATCCTCAAGTAAGTTCCCGTTAAGGAACGCTGTTTTGACATCCATGTTATTTTCGGGTTCTCGAACCTCTTCGAGATTAATTTTACTCCCACTAATTCATTTGGAGAGAAACTCTTTCTCTAGAAAGGTACGATCTCGAGCAACAAACACTTTGTTGTCCGTGCGGTTGTAAAAGTAATATCCTTAGTTTCCTTAGGGTAACCCCACGAAAATACATTTGTCATATTTTGGTGCAAGTTTGTCAGAGATAAGTCTCTTAACATAATCCTCACAACCCAAATCTTCATGAAAGACAAACTAGGTTTTTTTCCAGTCCACATCTCATATGGAGTCTTTGGAACAGATTTAGTTGGAACTCTATTTAGTGTAAGAGCAGAAGTTTCTAGTGCGTATCCCCAAAAAGATAAATGAAGATCAACTTGACTCATCATGGAGCGGACCATATCCAATAAAGTCCTATTTCTCCGCTCAGACACACCATTCCATTGTGGTGTTCCATGTGGAGTTAATTGTGAAACAATTCCACAATCTTTAAGATGATTGTCAAATTCTTAGCTTAAATATTCTCCACCATGATCAGATCGAAGTGCTTTAATAATTTTTCCAAGTTGATTTTGTACTTCATTTTGAAATATTCTTAATATCTCAAAAGATTTTCACTTTTATGTTTCATTAAGTAGACATAGCCATATCTACTAAAATCACCAGTGAATGTTATGAAGTATTGATATCCTCCCCTAGCACTGCTGCTCACTGGTCCACACACATCAGTATATATGAGTCCCAATAAGTCACTAGCCCTTTCACTACTCTTAGTAAAAGGTGTCTTTGTCATCTTTCCAAGTAAACAAGACTCACAAGTTTCATATGATTCAAAATCATGTGAATCTAAAAGTCCGTCCCCATGGAGTTTTGAGATACGCTTCTCATTAATATGACCAAGACGGCAATGACAGAAATAAGTATGATTTACATCATTAGGTTTGGATTTCTTATTTACATTATAGATATTCTCATTATTTCCATTTTCAACATCAAGAACATAAAGACCATTAAATGAACATGCAGTACAATAAAGCATATCATTTAAGTAAATAGAAAACTTCTTATTTTTAATATGAAAACTATAACCTTCATTATCCAAACAATAAACTGAAATAATATTTCTACTCAAATCCTGAACGTAATAACAATTGTTCAAAACAAGAATTAATCCGCTAGGTAAAATAACATCATTTGTTCATACGACTAATGCAGCAAGTCTTGCTCCATTCCCCACGCGTAGGTCCACCTCGCCATCTTTAAGTAGCCTCCTATTCCTTAGTCCCTGCACATTTAAACAAATGTGAGATCCACATCTGGTATCTAATACCCAGGATCTATAAGTAGAAAGTAGAATATCTATAACATAGATACCTGAAGTAGAAGCAATTCCACTGCCCTTCTTCTTCTTTAACTCTTCCTTGTAAACCTTGCAATTGAGTTTCCAATGACCAATCTCATTGCAGTGGAAACAGATTGCATCCTTTTGTGAAGTAGGTTTATCCACAGTAGCATTGGCAACAGTTTCCTTGCTAATCTTGGGTTTGACAACTTTTGCCTTGCCCTTTCCTTTGCCTTTAGAGCCCTTTCCTTCCTTTGACATTACGAGCACAGGAGCGGCTTCTTTACCGATTTTTTTTCCTGATGTATTTAGCATCCCATGCAACTCAGACATGGACTTATCCATGCCATGCATATTAAAGTTCATGACGAACTGATTATAGCTTTTGGGCAATGAATTAAAAATAAAATCAGTGGCCAACTCAACATCGATGGGATGGCCAAGCCTCTCTAGATGCTCAAAGTGAGCCTTCATCTTCAAAACATGAGGGCCCACAGCCTGTCCTTCACTCATCTTGCATAAGATCAGAGCAGCTATAGTGTCGAACCTTTCTTGCCTTGCCTGTTCTTGAAACATATCTTTCAATTCAACATCCAAGTCATATGCCTCCAAGTGTTCAAGAGTCTTCTGAAGCTCTGGACACATGGCAGCAAGCATGAGACAACTCACCTCACGAGAATCACTTTTGTGCTTCTTGTAGGTGTTTCTCTCATCCTTAGGGGTAGATGATTCAGGTTCATCTTCAGGAACGGGTTCATCAAGAATGTACAGATTGTCTTCATGCCTTAGAACAATTCTAAGGCTTTGGATCCAATCCGTGAAGTTATCACCATTCTCTTGAAGTTTTTTCTTCTCAAGGATAGATCACAATGATAAAGAACTTGTATTTTGATCCATTATCTACAATTATGCAAACATGTAATAACATATAAGTACCAACTTAATTAAAGATATTATAAATATTAGTATTTCACAAATACTCCCACTAAATTATATAACCTTCAAATACATCCAATGTATCATAAAATTTAAATGGGCTAAGATCCAACTTTAATTTAATTTCAAGTCCGCTTTGGCGATACTGCTCAAAATTAAATTAATTAGGTAGACAACTCATTGTCAATCATATCATATATGACTCTTAGATCCTTTATGAGATTTTAGACATCATATGTCTAAAATGTTTTAATCTCATCTGTGCCTTAGACCCAAAACTTTGTCTTTTGATAGCCTAATTAAGTCAAACAATTTTAAACGTATAGGAATCACTCTTTCCTCATCTTGCTCATAGATGAATAGAATTAATGCGCCTCGCTTTGGCAGAGCCTGCATAAAACTACCCACGTACTCACAAGTGTTTTAATCATGGATTGGCACATAACTTAAATTTTTAAAAAGGTTCAACACATATAGCATGGTAACATGTTTATACTCACATAAACACATAAAGCATCGGTTAACAATTTAATTAATCTCATTAATTAAACTATGATTTCATGTGATTGATTTATGGGGATAAATTCTTTAACACATAATTGAGAGCACGATTGTACGGTCGAAACTAATCCAAAAGGCATCCACAATCCCGTACCAAATTTAGAAACTAGAAGAAACAACTATGTAAGGTCGAAACTAAGCCAAAAGGCATCCATAATTCCTTACATAAAGTAACTCGATTCTAAATTCTTTTGTCTCATCAATTTATTACTTTCACCTTGAGATTTGTTTTCAAGAAAAACGGTTTCTTAAACCAGCCATCTGACAAACAAATTCAATCCAAAGTGATTTCGAACATGACATTTAATTTCAGGAAATACGGTTTCTAAAACCAGCCATCTAAAAAATAAATTATGTCCAAAATCCTTTTGCTCGGCCGAGTCCTTTGAGGTGCTCGGCCGAGCACCTTTGTGTTTTAAAAACTGTACCTTCTATTCCCTTCTGGTCGGCTGAGTCTTATGAGGTGCTCGGCCGAGCACGCCGTCAGAACAGATTTTTCAAATTTTAATCCTAAAATTGCCTTCCCGATTCAATTAGGGTTTGATGTTCATGATGATCAAAACACCATGTTTATCAAAACCTTGAATAAATAATTTATTCATGAATCAAGGATCATCAACAAATCAATCCAATTAATATTTGATGATCACAAGGAACATAATAATCGAATTATTATTGCAATCTTAGATCCCACATAATGTATTTAAACGGTACGATTTTATGATTTCCATATATCTCATATACATACATAAAATACAACTCACATAAAACATCATGAATCTAAATTCAAATAGCATGCCAACACATATAATCCGATTATATTATTAACATGATATTATTAAAATAATCATGATGAACGAGGCTCTGATACCACTGTTGGGTTTTACATAATGAAACGCAGCGGAATAAACCCAAAATCCTAGATCCATTCATGATGATTAAATTAATACGGAGATGAATTTAGAATACTAACCACGGTAATGCTTTAAAAAAATTTTAGATCTTTAATCTCTGTTCTTCGCACTTCTTTGAATCGCGATTGCAGGAAGACGACCTCAAGGCTTGGATCACGAACTTGGAGGAGTTGATGCCAACGCCCTCTATGTTTATCCACACGTGAAAGAATATCAAGAAATCTTCTTGATCTGGATTGCTAGACCCAATAGAACACGTTTCTATTATGAAGGCTATATGAAAATATGGTTCTTGTTCTTGAGGAAGAAGAAGACCTAATTTTCTCTCTTGGAGGTTCTATTATTGATCAAGCATCAATTATATCTGATTAGGGTATTGAGAGAGGTATTTAAACTCATTAAACCTAAACCCTTTAGGAGAAATAGGTTAAAATGCGTCACAATACGAAATCAGGAAACAGGGCCCGAACAGGACATGCTCGACCGAGTCCTTTGAGGTGCTCGGCCAAGCGCCTATAATTTTTGTCTTTCTGTTTCCTTTTATCGTCCGAGTCCTTTGAGTTGCTCGGCCGAGCAGCAGCAGAAAGTCAATTTTAGCCTTTTTAACAATTCGTTTTTTCGTGTGTGACCCCATAGGATTATATTAAGTTGACAATGAGTCCAAATACATTTGTACTCATAAATCATGAGCGGACTCTAGCAAGCCATCACGACTACCCAATTAATATAACTTGTCAAAGTTCGTGAATCATTTATAGTACTGTTTGCACCCGAGAAGATTCCCGCTTTTCGTTTTGATTTTGAGAGTCGCCACCATGTTGTTGAACGAAATACGGACCGTGAGATTCTTGAGTTTGGGGGTTAAGTTATGGATTGGGAAGGTCAAGGAGCATCCAATCCACCCAATCTAGGATTGGTCTTGCTTAGGTGTTTTTAATCAAATAAATAATAAATAATTAAAACAAGTAAAGCTAATAATTAATTTCTTAATTATTGGAATGTCGGATCATGTGCTTCGAGACTATCTCCATGGATTGGAGAGGCTCTAGGCTGATCCTTTTGATTGGATTACACTAATCTAAAACAAAGAATGAGATGAGAAGTAGAGATTAAAAGCGTAGGAGTTTACCTAAAGCGTTCTTGAGATTCCAATTGATGGCCTTGACTAAGGCCTTGATGATCCAAGAGTTTTGTGATGATTTTGGCTTGAAAAGATGAGTTTTAGATGGTGTTTTGGTATGAGGGAAGAGGAAAAACGGGATTCCTTTGGGAGAGACTGATCAGGGAGTTGTTAATCTCTTTTTGTGGTGAAAAAACTCTATTTTATAGGTATTGGATTACTTAGGGACCAAGTCTAGGAGTCCTAAGTTTGGTAGGAAATAGAGTCCTTATTTGGAGAGGTTAAAGGAGGTAGGAAATCAATAGGAAATCACCTAGGAAGCCTCCTATTAGATATTCCCCGGATTAGGAGAGTGCTGGCCTAGAAAGAGATCGGGACGGAGAAAGAAAGTGGATTAAGCCCGCAGACAGAGGAGATGTCTCGTACGAGACATTGATGTCTCGTACGAGGCATCCAGTGTTTTCATACTGTTTTGTCCTTGTCTAAAGTTTCTTTGTTCAGTTTAGCCCCTAACTAACAGAGTCAGTTAGAAACTTAACGAAATATGATGAAACTAACGAGTTTTTGTCTCGTACAAGGCATCCAGTGTTTTCATACTGTTTTGTCCTTGTCTAAAGTTTCTTTGTTCAGTTTAGCCCCTGACTAACAGAGTCAGTTAGAAACTTAACGAAATATGATGAAACTAACGAGTTTTCATCCAAACACAAAGGCGAGACACAAGAGTAGTGTAATCTTAAATTTGAGTTCAAAATGGGGTGTCTACAGAGCCCCTCGGCGATGATACTTATGAAAGAAGTAACGTCGTCGATAGAAAAGACACCATCTAGAACTTTGGGCATGGTTGTGCTAGAAAGCTGCCTACGTATCCTCTGGAAAGGAATCAGACCAAACGTAGTTTGACTCTGAAAATCACGCAAAAATGGTCGTTTGAGGTATTTTGAAAATCCTTTGAAAGCAATACTTGCGGTAAGTAAAGTTTAGAGTTCAGAGAGAGTAACCCATACTGAGGAATCAATGTCCTTGACCCAATTCTGAATATACCCTCTGCTGTTGATAGAGCGTCGCGGTTGACAGTGTTTGAAGTTGTTGGGGAATATCCTCGATCAAAGCTCCTACATTGAAAGTACTAAATATTATCCTCGATCAATGCTCCTACATTGAAAGTATTGGATCCCTAAATGTCCTCGATCAACCAAATTAGTTCATGGAGCTGATTGAAAGTACTGAACATGTCCTCGATCAATTCATCATTAAAAGTACTGGACAGTTTGATGTAGATTTCTGAATATCCTCGATCAATCAGATCAGTTCATGGAGCTGATTGAAAGTACTGAATATTATCCTCGATCAATGCACCTACATTGAAAGTACTGAATGCATAATATCTTGTTTTTGTTGTTGTTGTAGACTTCTGAATATCCTCGATCAATCAGATCAGTTCATGGAGCTGATTGAAAGTACTGAATATTATCCTCGATTAATGCACCTACACTGAAAGTACTGGATGCAGAATATCTTGTTTTTATTGTTGTTGTAGACTTCTGAATATCCTCGATCAATTAGATCAGTTTATGGAGCTGATTGAAAGTACTGAATATTATCCTCGATCAATGCACCTACATTGAAAGTACTGGATGCAGAATCTTGATGCCGGTTCCGGACTTTGCTGAAGTTAATGTTTGAGTGTTCAAAATATCCTCGATCAATCAATTCATGGAGCTGATTGAAAGTACTGAATATTATCCTCGATCAATGCATCTACATTGAAAGTACTGGATGCTGAAACTACGAATTCTATGGGGATCATTTGATCGCTCTTGGATTTTTTTTTGAGCACAGATTAGTTTCTGTACCTATTAATACAACAAGTAGAACCTATTCTAGCAAGCAATTTAGCTTTGATTTTAGTTTGTGATTGAACTCATGTGGCGGTGACAAATTTATGTGCATGCCCGATCGGTCAACCTTGGTGTAAGTAGTGTGAATAGCATGGATTCGCGATGGGATGCTTATTGGTGATGAACTGTATGTGTTGACTTGTGTGTGTGTGTGGGGACCTGTTTTAACAAGTTGAGACCTAATTAGGTTTTTTGCAGAGATGATATGCTACGGGGTTTCTTTGATGGTTATCTCGTGTGAGACTCGTTTGTCTCGTGCAAGATGATCCTTCCAAATTGTTCCTTCAGTCATTTCGTGTCAAGGGAGACGAGTATTGATCCGACAACCATTAATGTGCGTAATGAAAGATATGGGTGAATCCGCATATATCCTTGGCATTAAGATCTACAGAGATAGATCAAAGTGCTTCGCAATGAAAGATATGGGTGAATCCGCATATATCCTTGGAATTAAGATCTACAGAGATAGATCAAAGAAGCTAATTGGTTTTAGCCAAAGTACATACATTGACAAGGTCATTAGAAGATTCCGCATAGAAAATTCTAAGAGAGGCACCTTACCAGTGCTACATGGAGTTTCTCTAAGAAAGACTCAATGTCTTAAGACAAAAGATGAGCGTGAGAAAATGAATTATGTTTCATATGCTTCGGAAATTGGGTCCATCATGTATGCCATGATATGTACTAGGCCGGATGTATCTTATGCTTTGAGCATGACAAGTAGATATCAATCCGACCCCGATGAAAATCACTGGATGGCTGTAAAAGCAATTCTTAAGTACTTAAGAAGGACTAAAGATTCGTTCTTAATCTATGGAGGAATGGAAGATGATCTCGTTGTAAACGGTTACACGGATGCAAGCTTCCAAACTGACAGAGATGATAGTCGATCGCAATCGGGTTTTATGTTTATGTTAAATGGTGGAGCTGTAAGCTAGAAGAGTTCCCAGCAGAGTACAACCGCTAATTCTACAACTGAAGCTGAGTATATTGCTGCATCAGATGCTACAAAGGAAGCTGTTTGGATTAAGAAGTTCATTAGTAAACTTGAAGTGCTTCCTAGTATTGATAATCCAATAGACCTTTATTGTGATAATAATGGTGCTATTGCTCAAGCAAAGGAACCAAGGGCACATCAGAAATCCAAACACATACTTAGGCGTTTTCATATCATTCGAGAAATCATTGATAGGGGAGACGTAAATATATGCAGAGTACCAACTGATGACAATGTTGTGGACCAGCTAACAAAGGGACTTCCACAAGCTAAACATGATGGTCATGTTAGGTCCATGGGTATTAGATACATGGGAGATTGGGCCTAGGGCAAGTGGGAGATTGTTGGTGTTGGTGCCCTAGGCACGTTTAATAAACGTTGTAATTGTTATCATTTATTCATATTAATAAGAGAGTTTTGATTATTATTGTTGTTCATGTTTACTTATAATAATCTCCGTCCCTAGTACTTGTTTGGTATTAGTGTAAAGGCTAAATGATCATGGGATGATCATGTTAGATTTATGGGTACTTATTTAGTACTGGACATGACCCGCTTTATGAGATCTATATCATGGTCAATGTCATATATATATATCTTATATTAGTTATGTTATTTGAATCCTTAGACATGTAGTTATTATAGTCTTCAACTTGATGAACATTATGTTTGACGTATTCAAACTCTACCTTTAACCGGGTAGTTATAAAGGGTATGATTGGCATAATCGGATTCATGTCGGGAAGAATAATAAGCTGTGATGGATTTGTCCCTTTTCGGAGAGATGTCAAGATTGGGCCTCTCGTAGGAATGATGTTGATGAAAATGTTCGGCCGGACTCAAATGAATTGATTGGATCAATGTTATTTGGATTATCAACATATTCAGAATCGAGAAAGTATTGAACAAAACAAGTTGACTTGTTAACCATGACTTATGTTCAATGACATCGTGGATAAAGGGATTATGACATATTCTAAATGGAATGCGAACTTGTATCTAATTACACTATTTGGGTAGGTATGACGGTTTGCTAGAACCTAATCATATCTTATGGGTTCATGTTTGGACTCATTGCCAACATAGTGTAATCCTAGAGGGTCACACACAAATAGAACGAATCCCAGAGGACTGAATTGGAATTATGAAGATTTGAGACTTTTCTGGTCTGGCACGACCGTGCCGATTATAAGGCACGATAGTGCCAATAATCGGCATAAGGGAAGCATGGCTCGAACCTGGTGGCACGACCGTGCTAGTTATAACGCACGACCGTGCTAGGCGCGGCCGTGCCGATTATAAAGCACGACCGTGCCAATAATCAGCGAAAGGATGGCCTTGTCGACCCTATTGGCACGACCGTGCCAGATAGAGGGCACGACCGTGCCAGATTTCTTATGCCAGAAATTATTGCCTTAATTAAGGGTGACGAGATTTAGGAATCCTAGGTCCTTAAGGGTTAAAGACTAGGACCTATATAAAGTCTTTTCACCAGCCATTAAGGTTGATTAACCTAGTTCATTGAGAGTACAATATTCTTGATTAGTGATTTGGAATCTAAGATCAAGAAATTCATAATTCCATATAGTCAATATAATTGTGAAAGAGTGTTTCATAATTTTGGTCTAGCAACCAAGATCAAGTGCTCTTGATATTCGTTCGAGGTGTGGATACCGCTAGAGGGTGAAGCTTATCATCTTCGAAGTTCGTGTTCTTGCTTTCTCCGTGATCAAGCTTCAAGTCTCCACCAAGATCAAAGGCTAAAATTCAAAGTCATCAAGGGTTAGTATTCTAATATTCATATTGCAAGGTATTTGATATAATCATATGAACGGATCTATGGCTTTGGGTTTCATGAAAATTTTAAATGCTTAATTCCGCTGCGCATGTTACTTCGAAACCCAATAGCAATCAGTTGCCATCATCATACAGTAAAGAGCATAGATGGATAACTCAGGATTTCCAATATTATTCAACTATTTGCAGATGGCCTTAATATCTACTATTTTTTTCTTACATGCACTTGCAATCCAAAGTGACCAGAAATCACAAGGGTTGTTAAGAGGAGGGGACTGAGACTAGAAGATAGGTCTGATGTATTGTGTAGAGCTTTTAACATGAAACTTGATGAACTTGTGAGAAATTCGAAACATGAGAAAATACGTGGAGAACGCACATAAGTCATTATTTCCTTATATTATCTTTATATTTTATTTGAATATCATTGCATATTGAAAATGATTTTTTTTTTTGTGCAAATATTTTAGTCATGTATATGCTCATAAATGCAGTTGTTTATAATGTAGCGAAGTCTACCTGAAGCACACATTATACTTTTTCTCAACTGCCAAGATCTAGCTCACATTACCAAGGACATCGAAAAAATTAGGGGTGAGCTCGGCTCGGTTTGGCTCGGTTTTAGGCAAACACCGAAACCGAGCCAATAGCTATCGGTGTGAGGCTTTTGAAACCGTTAAAGATCGGTTTCTTAGTGGTTCGGTGGCTTTCGGTGTCGGTTTGGTTCGGTGTCTATGAGGGCTACTGTTGGGCCTGTTGGCCCAATTTGCACTTTTGCAGCAAGTGTTTGGGCCCATAAATTATTGGACTCCCCCAAATAAATTTAACAATTCCATCCTTGGCTCACCGCTCACATAAATACATAGTTTGTTTGTTTTGTTTTCAATGCAATCAAACTGCAGGTTCCTTTAGTGCAGAAAGGTTTGGTCACAAACACGTTATCTCTCCAATCAAACTGGTGGTAATGAGGCTAAAGATGGAGTACTCTACACAGATACCACCATTTCAAAATGAGTTGTGGTGTGTGAAGTGTGAATGTGTGGGAAAAAAGGAAGATAAATAATATATATAGTATTGATAAAACGACGTAGTTTAGCACTATCGGCTCGGTTCGGTTCCTTAACGGTTTCTTCAATATAAAAACCTAAACCGGACCGAAAATTTCGGTTTTCAAATTTATGTGAACCGGACCGGCCCAAAAGGCTCGGTTTCGGTTTTTTCGGTTTTTTTGCTCACCCCTAGAAAAAATGATATGGTCTAAGATTCTGAGTTAGCAATACACTTTTAGAAGATGAGAGCTCGCATAAGGACCGACTTTGAACAATTACTTTGCCTCCAC
Organism: Campanula takesimana; assembly: GCA_026119855.1. Classification (NCBI taxonomy): domain Eukaryota; kingdom Viridiplantae; phylum Streptophyta; class Magnoliopsida; order Asterales; family Campanulaceae; genus Campanula; species Campanula takesimana. Next base: position 407,338 of record JAOWBW010001031.1, on the reverse strand, counting down.
AAGCGGGATAACACTTAGGCTAGGAGAAACGTTTTATGCAAACCATTTACAAGTTGTCTACTTTAGTACTTTAGCTTAAACTGTGCTCAAAGACCATATCCAACTCTTCTTCGCAATAATCGTATGTTTTTTTTTCTTTCTGTTTTTTATTATTTAACTGATTAAATTTACTGTACACCATTGATTTTTGACGAGTTACTAATTATATTGTGTAAGTTGAAGTAGTACGCGTACTTTTGCAATAAATTGAATTTTTAATCTATTTATAGATATGCGAATTAGTTATTTACTTTAATATAATACGAAAGTTGAAGGGGGAGGGATATAGATAGGAAACAAACTTAGACAAATAATTCATTTTAGAAGTTAATAGCTTACATAAAGACGGGTTTGAAAGACCTTGCACTAGACATACATCAAAACCATCAATGTTGGAATAAAACGTTCATCCAAATCTATTTATAGACTAAACAAGAGAATTGACGAAAGAACCTGAACAACCATAATATTGAGGATAAAATTACAATTTCGTAATTTCTTAATTGATTTTACATGTATTATAATTAGTTATCTTCATCTATATATTTTTGTCAATTAATTTTACTATTCCCATCGAGTATCGACGGGTTACTGACTAGTTAATGTAATAGACAAACAGAAAAACCTTGAGAGCTGGAGTACCTTCTTTTATTTACTAGGATTAGGAGTATAAAAACAAACTATCGATTACTTTTATTTTCACTAGATTTAGGCGTAAGTTTTACTACTCATTTTCGTTCTTTATGTAATACTCTTTTTCATTCTCTTTATTTTTTTTTCTTTTTTTTCTATTTATGTCATAAAGTCTCAAATACTCCCTCCGTTCTAGAAAGATAGTCCACCTTTTTTCGTTGTTACTACGAGAGAACTTTGAGCAGTTATAAATGCTACTTATAATTATGTTAATGTGAATCTGAAAATTGATATTAATAGTATTTATAATGGTGTATCAAGAACAATTTCAAAAATTTCATTAGAATAATTAAAGTAGCTTTAATTATTACTCAAAGTTCCTTCGTAAAACCCATGAAAATAGGGGGACTATCATTCTGGGATAGAGGGAGTATATCTTATATAATATGTAGTAGAAAAAAGTAATACTCCCTCCATCTCTAAAATAAATGTCTCATTTAAATTTTAATGGTTAATTTAAAAAAATTACTAACAATTTATTTTAGTTAGTTATTACTAATAAAAATATACTTGATATAACTTATAATAGTGTATTAGCAACAACAACAAAAAATATTGGGATAAATGATTTTTCCTCTAAATATTTGGTTAAAATTCAATAAAACTAACTGCCAAAATAAAATGAAACTAATTTTTGAGACAAAGAACATAATTGGGTTAAGTATTAATGTTTGTGTTAAAGATAAGTCAACTGATAATGGTTTCAAAGATTAACACAATTTTCAATCGTGATAAATTATTTAAACTTCTTCTTTTGTCAAATTAATGTAGTCAATGATTTAAATGTATAATTTTGATATAAAAAAATATAAATATTCTTTTCAAAATTGTATTCAGAATATTCCTTATTTCGATTACAAACTAAATCAAATCTAAAATCTAATTTGAATGTTGGTATTATAAGGGATGGTATGGGGGCTTTTGTTTGTGCCTTTTCACACTACTACAGAGATGGAACCAACATGAAGGCGGAGATCTTTGCTTTACGTGATGGCCTGCGCTTATGTCATTCTTGGGGTTTACTTTCTGTTCAGGTAAACTCAAATTCCTTAGTAACTGTGAATATTTTAAAAGGGCGAAATAAGTGTCCGTGGCAATACACGTATCAATTGCGGGAATGTGAAAGTTTGATTGGAGGGTATGAGTTACGTCATGTTCTTCGTCAAGCAAATGGGGTTGCGGATAGATTGGCTTTTGAAGCTCATATTCATAAAACGGTTTGGACATATGGATCGTCAAGGGAGCTTCCTCGGAGTGTCTTGGACGCGTTACGTTTTGATGAAAGTGGATACTATGTTGAGCGTCGATAATTATTTTATGTTGTTGGTGTTTGCTGCGGCTTGGTTATGGTGTTTGGTTCTTTGGAATAGTTTCTTGAGTGCAAGGAAGGCATACGGCCTCGTTTCGGTTGCAAAAGAGGCAGACGGGCCCGTGTGGGGGTCACACGTGCCCGTGTGAGATGCGCCCCTTTCACACGTACTGATGGTGCGTGTTCCATGGCCACGCGGGCACGTATGGAGAGCACACGGATTCCCGACACGGACTATGGGGTATCACACGGACTGATCATCAGCGCATGGAACGTCCGCTATCTTTCTTTCTGGAGCGGGTTGCCTTGGCATGGGTCACCTCTGGGTTGGATTCAGTTGGGCTATTTGGTGGATTGGGCTTCATTGGTTATCAACTTCAACTTATTCAGGCTTTGGACTTGGACATTTGATGGATCATTGGGCTCCTTTGAATTTATTATGATTGTTCTTTGGTTTAATTTTTTCAGGCTTTTATTTTTTAGATGGTTTTACCTTTTGAGGAGTTGGTTTATTTTTTGGATTTCGAGGTCCGGCTCCATATCCGGCAATGAGTCGGGTGGTTGTCCCCCTCTTGTACTTATATTTTATAATTAATAAAATCTCCCCAGGTGCCGTCCTGGTTTCTTAAAAAAAAATGTTGGTTTTGTTTTATATTTGGTTTATTTTCATATTTATTTGAAAATTATAAAAAAGAAAACCATGACCATCAAAAACTAAAAGATAAAAATTAGAGTGAAAGATAGGGGAGACAGGGTATAGAGAGACGCAGTGGCTGGCGTATCTAGGATTTGAGGTGAGGGTGTGCACTTTCTTTTGGGGTTTCACCCCAGAAAAAAAAAAATTGGGGTCCGGTCAGGTCGGCTCAAAACTTTAAATGACAAAAAAAAAATCACACTATAAAAAATGCACTAAGAAGGACATCCGGCATAAGAATAGGATTAATTCCACAAGGCCCCATCACCCAAATATTGTTGGTGTTGTATGCTCTAGGCACATTATTTGAACGATTAATGTTATCTATTGATTATGTCTTAATAAAGATATTGAATGTTAATTATTATATCTCTTGCATGTTTATTTAATAATCCCCGTCCCTAGTACTTATGAAGAACTAGTATAAGTTTAATTAGATAATCATATGATGATTATGTGTATAGGATACAAGTTAAACTTATGGGTATATGTTGGTAAACATATACTGGACATGACCCAAAGATGAGGTTTATGTCATGGTCATAATGTCATAATTAAACCTCTAATAGTTATATCATTGAATACCTAAACCTGAGGTTATTACAGTCTTCCACTTGATAAATATTACGTTTGACATATTCAAACGTTATCCCTAACCGAATAGTTATAAAGAATATGATTGGCGTAATCGGAATCATGTAGGGAAGAGTAATAAGCCAAGATGAGATTTGTTCCTCGTCAAGAGAGATGTCAAGCTTTGGCCACTCGATGAATGGTATTGATGAAATGCATGGCCGTGCTCAAATGAGATTTGTATTATCAATACATTCGGAATCGAGAAAGTATTGAGCATTGTAAGTTGACCATTGACCATGGCTTACGTTCAATGACATCGTGGACAAAAGGATTTTGATATGTTCTTGTAGACACCCCATTTTGAACTCAAATTTATGATTACACTACTCTTGTGTCTTGCCTTTGTGTTTGGATGAAAACTTGTTAGTTTTGTCATATTTTGTTAAGTTTCTAACTGACTCCGTTAGTCAGAGGCTAAACTGAACAAAGGAACTTTATACAAGGACAAAAGAGTATTAAAACACTGGATGCCTCGTACGAGACATCAATGTCTTGCACGAGACATCTCCTCTGTCTGCGGGCTTAATCCACTTTCCTTCTCCGCCCCGATCTCTTTCTTGGCCAGCGCTCTCCTAATCCGGGGAATATCTAATAGGAGGCTTCCTAGGTGATTTCCTACTGATTTCCTACCTCCTTTAACCTCTCCAAATAAGGAATCTATTTCCTACCAAACTTAAGACTCCTAGACTTGATCCCTAAGTAATCCAATACCTATAAAATAGAGTTCTTTCACCACAAAAAAGGTTAAAAACTCCCTGATCAGTCTCTCCCAAAGGAATCCCATTTTTTCTCTTCCCTCATACCAAAACACCATCAAAAACTCATCTTTTCAAGCCAAAATCATCACAAAACTCTTGGATCATCAAGGCCTTAGTCAAGGCCATCAATAGAAATCTCAAGAACGCTTTAGGTAAACTCCTACTCTTTTAATCTCTACTTCTCATCTCATTATTTGTTTTAGAGTAGTGTAATCCAATCAAAAGGACCAGCCTAGAGCCTCTCCAATCCATGGAGATGGTCTCGAAGCACATGATCCGACATTCTAATAATTAAGAAATTAATTATTAGCTTTACTTGTTTTAATTATTTGTTCTTTATTTGATTAAAAACACCTAAGCAAGACCAATCCTAGATTGGGTGCTCCTTGACCTTCCCAATCCATAACTTAACCCCCGAACTCAAGAATCTCATGGTCCGTGTTCCGTTCAACAACATGGTGGCGATTCTCAAAATCAAAAGGAAAAGCGGGAATCTTCTCGGGTGCAAACAGTGGTGACTCTGCTGGGGACAAATTAAGTGGGTTAGACTTGCGTGCAAATTAGGTGTTTTTAATCTCTGTAATTTTCTGCAAAAAATATATTTTTTCTGAATTTTTCTGTGAATTTTCGGACTGCTCATTTTTTGAATCTGTTCTGTCTGGAATATGGGTTCCGGGAGCGATATCTCCTATGAGACATCAGATCCCTCGTACGAGGTATCCATCCCCCAAGTATTTGCAGAACAGTCCCTGCACTTCAAACTGCAGAACAGTCCCTAAATTTCTAGAAAACTGCAGATCAGTCCCTGCACTTCTGAAACTGCAGATCAGTCCCTGGACTAAAAAAAGTACTTTTTTTTCTTGTTTTACTCCGTCCCCATATGTGTAAAAAATGATTTATGACATATACATGCATTGTTTTTTCGCTAACATCTTTTGCAGCAGAGTATAAAAAAAATGAATAAATTAGGGATGACTACTGTACTCATTTCCTAGTTTATTTTGCACCCATTAGTGGGTAATGCAAGCACTGTGAGTACTTCTATCTCTCTCTTCTATGTGCTCCTACGTCCTTATATGCTCTTCCTCTTCTCAAAAATCTTTTCAAACTCGAACTATGTTGACCTGAGTCTCTCTTTCTTTTTTTGAAGATTGAGAGAAACGTAGGCAACCACTTTGGTCCGGTCAATATTTTACTTTCTTTCAAAAAAAAACTTCAAAAAAAAATCTCTATTTTTCCGTTGATATCTAGAACTTGACTCTCACACACGTGCACGCATGTAGAATAATTGCACTACATACCCTATAAACCCGGGTCCCAGTCGGAGGATGGATGTCGGTCAGCACCCCCACTCTACGAGTGGCACTCGCCGGTCTCTCCAAAGATGGTGTACCCACTCCGTGACACGCTCCTGCGATCGTGCCCATGGGGAGCCTTAGCCGTAAGCCCTGCATCAAACTCATGCATACATACTAGTCAATAGGACACTCCTTGTGACCGGTCGGTTTGATTCTTAGGATTGTTTTAATCTTTGCCCAAGACAACGCTTTTCATACAATCTATAATCGTCCCTTCAAAAATTTAACTGAAAAGGGGGTCTTTTATTAAGAAAACAGGGATCAGAGGACAAAATGGACATTTTTCCCTCTGAGCCCAGAGTAGCCGTACGGCTCAAGATGTCTCTTCCTGGAATTTTACAGTTTGTTCAGAAGCAGTCCAGTTCCAGGAAGAAACAGAGCATTCTGCTGAAACTGGACTTAAATAGTTCTGATTCCAGTTTTATTTCAACACAACAAACTTAAACAAAATCATTCCTATGCCTAATGATCATCAATTGAACCCCAAAACAAGTATTTAGGTGTGATCAAAGCAATCATTGGAGAAAATCATACAAAGGTGATGAACATGGCCAAATGAGACAAAATGACCATTTGATAATTAAAGATGGAAATTTTATCATCAAGATGACATTTTTATACATTATTAACCTCTTAGGGACCAAATTATTGCATAAAGATTCAATCTTTATGACCCAAAATGGGATTTCAAAGCTAAATCAAAAGGGTAAGATGATAAACACTAAGGTTTTATCATCCCACATGATTATCATTGCCAAATCAAAACAAAATCATAATGAATATTGGAATTTCACCACAAGAGTGGATCCTTAAGCCAAATACAACCTTGGGACAACATTATTTGACATAAAGATTTGATCTTTATGACCCCAAAGGAGATTTTGAAGATAGATCAATGTTTGGATAATAAAGATTGAAACTTTATCATCCAAATGACCATCCTTGCTACAAATGAACAACATAATCAACCAAAACATGTGCCTTTTTCATTAAAGTAGATCATTAATTTGTTATAAGTAAGAAATTCAACAAACCATGATCATCCTTAGGTTAGAACCACTTTCACACAAAGTGTGAAGGGAACCTTGAATCATCCATGGTTTGGACCATAATGTATAACAATATATATATATATAGTGCTCGAAGGACAAGACTTGCAATAAGATTAAGATTAAAGTGCTTGAAGGACAAGACTTGCAATGAAATTAACTTGCTTGAATGGACAAGACTTGCAAGAATTAAGAGATGAACAACAATAATATGAACAAACAAGAGAGGTAAGATGAAGAGAAGGATGGGGGACAAGGTGGCTTCACCTATGTTTTGTTAGGCCAATCTTCCTTTCTCTTTCACTCTCAAAACACTCTCTGGAGCAATTTTAGCAGAGTAACATTAACAATAATCATTTCTCCCCCTGGAATGATCAGCAAGGGTTTCAATTTAAGGGGATGATAGTGCCCAAAGTAGCCGTACGGCTCATGCTGGTGACCTTCTGGATTTTTCAATCTTTTAATTCCAGAACAGTCCATGTGTCCATATTTTGTCCTAGTGAGGTCTTGGCCTATCAGTTTATCCCTGAATGGTGCCTAGAATTCCTCTAAGTTGGTCAAATTCAGATTGGGGTACTTATAGAGCCCCTCGGCAACGTCGCTTGTGAAGAAAGCGGGGTTGTCGATAAACGCATCCCAATCTGATGGGAGGACGGCAAAGGCCGATTTGATTCCAATGGATGGACCTAGAGGTATAGGATTCCTACGTATCCCTTTTGTGGGGAATAAAGCCTAACGTAGTTCGAAAGATGGGTTGAGAGATTTTAAGGCTACTCAAACCTATAGACGACCGTCGAGGTCGGGTGGGGAACTCGGGCATGACTCTTATCTGGTTAGGGGCAAAGATTCGGGTATGACACTCATTCGGTCAGAGGCAAAGGTTCGGGCATGACACTCATTTGGTCAGAGGCAAGGACTTTGGCATGACACTCATTCAGTCAGAGGCAAGGACTCGGGCATGACACTCGTTCGGTCAGAGGCAAGGACTTTGGCATAACACTCATTCGGTCAGAGGCAAGGACTTGGGCATGACACTCATTCCGTCAGAGGCAAGGACTCGGGCATGACACTCATTCAGTTAGAGGCACACTCATTCGGTCAGAGGCAAAGACTCGGGTGTGACACTCATTCGGTCAGAGGCAAGGCAAGGACTCGGGCATGACACTCATTCGGTCAGAGGCAAGGACTTGGGCATGACACTCATTCAGTCAGAGGCAAAGACTCGGGTGTGACACTCATTCAGTCAGAGGCAAAGACTCGGGCATGACACTCATTCGGTCAGAGGCAAAGACTCGGGCGTGACACTCGTTCGGTCAGAGGCAAGGAATTAGGCATGACACTCAATCGGTCAGAGGCAAGGACTTGGGCATGACACTCATTCAGTCAGAGGAAAAGACTCGGGCATGACACTCATTCGTTCAGAGGCAAGGACTTGGGCGTGACACTCATTCGGTCAGAAGCAAGGACTTGGGCGTGACACTCATTCGGTCAGAGGCAAAGACTCGGGCATAACACTCATTCGGTCAGAGGCAAGGTAAGGACTCGGGCATGACACTCATTCGGTCAGAGGCAAAGGTTCGGGCGTGACACTCATTCGGTCAGAGGCAAAGACTTTGGCATGACACTCATTCGGTCAGAGGCAAGGAATTGGGCGTGACACTCATTCGGTCAGAGGCAAAGACTTGGGCGTGACATTCATTCGGTCAGAGGAAAGGCAAGGACTCGGTCATAACACTCATTCGGTCAGAGGCAAGGACTTGGGCATGACACTCATTCAGTCAGAGGCAAAGACTCGGGCGTGACACTCATTCGGTCAGAGGCAAAGACTCGGGCGTGACACTCATTCGGTCAGAGGCAAAGACTCGGGCATGACACTCGTTCGGTCAAAGGAAAGGACTCGGGCATGACACTCGTTTGGTCAGAGGCAAGGGATTAGGTCAACCTGGCTCTATGGGAGAGGGTTGACTACAAGACTTGTCTTACGTCATCTTCGACTGCCGGGAGAACAACAGATTTGACTCTCACTTGGTCAAAGTTGGGGTTTGACACTCTTTTTGGTCAATCGGGTCAATATGGGCTTACGTCAAGGACTGCCAAGGACGAATTTTATGGAACCTAATGGTCTTGCGTCACGCCGGACGGCCAAAGGGCAAGTCTAACGAAACCTAATGGTCTTACGTCACGCTGGACGGCCAAAGTGAAAATCTAACGAAACCTAATGGTCTTACGTCACGCTGGACGGCCAAAGAACAACTCATAACCTAATGGTCTTACACCACGCTGGACGGCCAAAGGGCAAATCTAACGAAACCTAACGGTCTTACGTCACGCTGGACGGCCAAAGGACAAGTTTAACGAAGCCTAATGGTCTTACGTCAATCTGGACGACCAAAGGGCAAATCTAACGAAACCTAATGGTCTTACGTCATACCGGACGGCCAAAGGACAACTCATAACCTAATGGTCTTACGCCACGCTGGACGGCCAAAGGGCAAGTTTAACGAAGCCTAATGGTCTTACATCACGCCGGACTGCCAAAGGACATTCTCACAAAACCTAATGGTCTTACGTCACACCGGACTGCCAAAGGACATTCTTACAAAACCTAATGGTCTTACGTTACGCCGGACGGCCAAAGTGCAAGTTTAACGAAGCCTAATGGTCTTACGTCACACCGGACCGCCAAAGGACAAGTCTCACAGAACCTAATGGTCTTACGTCACGCCGGACGGCCAAAGGATGAATCTCACCGAACCTAATGGTCGTACATCACACCGGACCGCCAAAGGACGAATCTCACAGAGCCGTCTTACGTCACACCGGACTGCCAGAGGACAATTTTTCATATTTTTAACTGGACTTACGAGGCGCGGCCGGGCTAATTTCATACTCTTAACCTGGACTTACGAATTACAGCCGGGTTAAATTCATACTCTTAACCTGGACTTACGAAGCACGGCCGGGTTAATTTCACAAAATTCAAATTCTTAACCTGGACTTACGAATTACGGCCAGGTTAACGCTAATTCTCACATTCTTAATTGGACTTACGAAGTACGGCCATGTTAATTTCACAAAGCTGGTCTTACGTCCATCTAGGGACTGCCCGGGGACAAGGGTCTCAACCTATGATGACTATTCCGAGTCAAAGCTTGGGTTGGGTCAACACTACTCTACGGGACAGTTGACACATTTTCTTGACACCGGGGAAGAGCCTATGGGCAACCGTTAAGACTCGTTGTGGACGAAAGAGTCCAAAACTTTGGGAAAATCATTTTGAGAGGAGATCAAAATCATTTTGCTTGAAACATGGTCTTTGATAAATGATACCAAAAAGGGCAAATTTGGAAATGCTTATTTCTAAAGGCAAATCTTTTAACGAAGCATGTTAGTCAAATTTTTGATTTTAACTTAACCGCGAGGTTTGTTATGCATAAAGTCCTTCGGAACTTTGTCCATTTCTTAGGAGTGATCGGGAATAGAGAACCCTTTTGCCGTTAATGTTGGGGTAGCCCCATGTCCTTCCCGTCGTTGATGTTGGGGGTAGCCCCATGTCCTTGTTGGTGTCAAAGGCGGCATAGCCCCATGTCCTTGTTACCATTGATGTCGGGGTAGCCCCATGTCTTTGTCGGTATCGATGGCGGGGTAGCTCCAATATCATCTTTTGTCCTTTGAAGTAAGGTTAGGAACCCATCCCTTTTTCATGACGCACCCTTTCTTTTGCCTAGGCCGCCCTTTCAGGTTTTTAACCTAGCGGGCATCTCTTTTGCGTCTTTTATGGCACACCCTGTTTTTTGCCTAGGCTCCCTTACGGGTTTTCAACCTAGCGGGCTACTTTTTTTGGTGCCTTTCTCTTTTTCCTTTTTTTTTATGAGTGATCCAGCCGACTCGATAGAACGGGGACTTTAAATTATTTTTTTATGGAGGAAACATGCAAGGGCATTTTATTTGGGAGAGAGTCCCTTTGTTTTGGTGAGCTCTTTGAGCAATTTATCATGAAATGGAAGGAAGCCCTTGCTTGACAGAATACAAGTGTTTAGCTCTTTCCTAAGATGTAGAGAAGAAGACTTGTCAAGACATTTGAAATTTGCCTTAGTTAATATCATCAAATGATTGCTTGGATGGACCATGTTCATTATTAAGTCAAGATTATAACAAGCAATTAGCCTTAACATGTATAAATGTTGTGATCAATTAGGATTAAGATTCGATCAATGGCAATATCAAAAGGTGTTTATGGGGAATTGGTCCTTGTCTGGTAAATTGGTCATTGATGGGACTAAGGGGGAGAGGCTTGGCTACTTTGGGAAAGCTATGGTTTGACCGTTCTTTCTCATGCTGTGACCAGACCCGAAGGTTGCCTACGTTCCCCTCAGTTTGAGGAGCTCAGGTCGCCGTAGTTCGGCCGTGGATCGTCTTTTGTTGAAGTTGGTGTCCTTTTAAAGGATGTTGTTGCTCTGCGGATGTAGATCGCTTTGCCTTGTGGTGAACTCCTTGTGATGGACCTTGTGGGGTGAACCCTCTTGTTGGGTATGCCCACTTATATCTCAGTTTCAATGTAATAGGATTGATCAGATTTGATTGATCCATCACCTAAGTTTTATTTCATGGACTTTAGACCCACATGTAAGAAGTATTTATACTTCATTTTTTAGGTTGTCCATTGTAATAGAATAGGCTTAGGAATAGGGCAAGAAGATCAAGATTCAAGAAAATCACGAGTTTGAGCCAAGTCATGCGCCATGCGCCCAAGCGCCTCTCTCACGCGCCGCGCCGCGCTACTTACCTCACAGTGAGCCTGCGCCTCTTATGCGCCCGCAAAGTGTAACGCGCCTCTCTTAGCTCACACGCCTTATAGTGATTTATTCACTTAGTGATTTAATGAAGACTCGAAGACTTGAAGAAGATTCAAACTACGCCAATGATCCAACGGTGGTTAAATAACACGTATGCACCCGCATCTAAGGACACCTGTCCATAACGGTCATATTTGTGTTATGTGTCTAACGGCTATAAAAGGACACGTGATCCACTCAATGAGCGACAGCACATCCGTCCTTTCTCTGACTCACCAAGGATTTCCAACGGCTAGTTTTTGGGGCTCTACTATAAATACCCCATAACTTCAACCATTTGAAGTTGCTAAGCATTTCAAGAATTTCTCTCTCAAGCATTTATTAAAGATTTGAAGATTGCCTTTGTTATTTCCAGAATTCTCAAGAACATCTTCATAACTTCATCCTTAGCCCAGATCCTCAAGCGAAAACACTTTAGTTTTCTTGTGCTCTCAATCTCAAAGATCTAAAGAGCCTTGAATCTAAAATCACACACGCACCTCTTTAAGTTTGATCACTTAGATCTTTCTTTTAGAGATACACTGGTTATTGTCTAGGATTTGTTCTTTCATAGAATATTAGATCTTGAGTTAGTGTATAAGCTCAAAACGATTGTAATTTGTAACACTCTCTCATTATATAAGATCTCCATTAGAAATCCAAGACTAACCATCTTGGTAGAGGACGTAGATCATTTTCTTGATCGAACCTCTCCAAATAGCACGTACATACTATCTTGCTATTTCCTTTCAAGTTCATATCATATCTAACTATTTGTTTTTTTATTCATTGTAGATTGATTGATTGAACTGTGTTGTGTTTTGTTATATCATTTGCCTTAGTTTCTTATTTAACCCACTTTGAGCCAAAATACTTAGAGTGTGTGTGCGCCCCCTTTATCATACTTTGCGCCTATTTACATTACCAAATTCTGCTGTGCATTTCACTCACTCACATAGGCGCATATCATAACGCTTATTTGATAAAGTGTGCATTTGCAATTGAGTTTATTAAGGGTACGAAAAGAATTTTAAAACAGCTATTCACCCCCCCCTCTAGCTATTTTTCATACCCTTGTTGCCCTTTGGGACCAACAAGTGGTATCAGAGCAAACACCTTTATAAAACACTTTTGTTTTTCAAGCTTAACAACTTGGGTGCTGATTCTAAATGGCAAACTCAAAACCTATGGCAACTGCAAACTACACTCACGTTCCGGTCTTTGATGAAGATCATTTTGACGTGTGGAAATTCAGCATATTGACTCATCTCAACTCAATCGATGAAAGACTTCATGACACCATGGTTTATGGACCTTACATCCCTATGAAAGTGAATCCAAATCCGCTCACCAATGCTGCTCAACCAACCATCAAGAAACCAAGGGAAGAATGGACTGAAGAAGAAACAAGAAGAGTTGCAAATGATGGCAAAGCAAGAAACATTCTCCTAAGCACTCTAAGCACGGCTATGTAACAACAAGTCATGCATTGTGCTACTGCTAATGAGCTATGGGGTGCTATTGAAGAGCATATCGAAGGAGATACTGTTTGTAAAGAGAACAAGAAATACGAAGTGCAAAAGAGATTCAACAATTTCTCTCAACTCCCCGGTGAAACCTTAAGACAAACTTATGAATGCTACTGTGAAATTATTAATCTATGTATTTCACTTGGCATGAAGTTTTCAAACAAAGATTTGAATGTAAATTTCCTCCAAGCTTTTGGGTCAAGATATCTTCATAAATCCAGCGCTCTTGAAGACGCCGGAACTCTAGATGTATGGACTTTAAGGAACCTTTATGGAAATCTTAAGGTTTATGAGCTCAAACTCCAACGAATCAGTGAAACTGAAGGAAAGTCAAAATCCGTAGCAATGGTGGCGCATAGAGAAGAAGCGCATGCGCCTGCGCCGGTTCAAGAAGAGAAAAGTTCCGATCCCAAAATTTCTACCTCTGAGCTATTAGACATGGATGATGAAGACTTAGCTTTATTTGTGAAGAAATTTCAAAAGTTCAGAAAATTCTCAAGACCCGGCTTAACCAGCAAATTTCAAGGATCTACCAGTAGAGCTCCTCCAAAGTTCACGAGGAACAGTGATTCAAAAAGAAAAGAAGACCTTGTTTGTTTTAATTGCAGGAAACCATGACACTTTGCTTCAAGCTGCCCAACTCCAAAATTTGAATATATGCAGAAGAAGAGCAGCCATACTCCCAAGTTCACTCCCAAATTCACTCATCACAAGGGAATGGTTGTTGAAGAAGAATCACCAGCAAATGAGCAGAACACTTGGATTGAAACAGACACAGATGAGAGCGATGAAGATTCCGATGATGGACTCGTTTGTTTGGTGGCAAATGATGATGAAGTTTAAACCTATGATTTGGATGATGACTTCTCCAAGGATGTTCCTGATATGAATGTCTTGAATAAACCTATCAAGAAATCTGCAGGTTTTCAAGAAGTAAAAAGGAAGAAAGGACCAACCATCAGCGAGCTCGTTGAACAAGGATTTCTCACTCCGGCTCAAAGTGATGGTGGATTGTTATTCTCACGATCTGATCTAAGTGCAAGGAACAAGTTTAGAAAAGGAGCTTACATCAGACCTCAAGTTGAACCAACTGCTCCAATCTCCAAAATCAATGATGATGAAGTGATTGCTTAACAAGAAAAAATGTTAAAAAAGGCTGAAAAGGTAATCACTAGATTTGATAATATGAAGGAAGCCTTAGCACTATCATGTGATGAAATTTCCCAGCTTAAGACCGAGAAATCTCTACTTAAATCTGAACTCACCCTCCTTAAGGAGCAGATAAAGAGCATAACTCCTCTTACTGTCAAAAACACTTTTATAACAGAACATAACTCACTTCTTAAAGTTCAAAACGATGAATTGGTTGCTCAAATTACTGATCTTAAAAAGATTACAAATGAGTGGTCCAATTCTCGTGTCACTATGGAGAATATATTTGAGTCCCAAAAAGTCAGTGGTGATAAAAGTGGCTTGGGATTCTCATCAACTAGTGACAACTTTAAATGTGATATCTGTGCTGAAAGAGATAGTGAATTTACAAATCAGCAAACTTTTGAAACTCCCAAGGAAAAACATTCTAATTCAATGGGAAAAGGACAAGAAAAAGTCAAGAGACAAACATTCCATTATGTCTACCCAACAAAGCAATTTGGGAAAGCTAATGGGAAAGATATAGCTACAGATGAATCATCCTCTAGCAAAATCCCTCTTGAAACAAAGCGCGCTCCTTCTCCGAGTGCTCATTGTGCGCCTAGGAGCCACGTGCCTCATCGCCGTGCGCCTCCTAGCCCTATGCGCCCTCCTAGATCAAGCGCTCCAAAATTTCAAAAGAAGGATTTTGTTAAGGCTAGTCCATCTGACCCAAAGAAGAATGCTATCCCAAAGAAAAGTAAAGAGTTCGTGAAAACTCATGTGATTGGTGGCTTTCATCATTGTTCCATTTGTGATTGTTCTGGACACAAGGCCGTGGAATGCCTTTTGCGATTCACTCCCAATGCCAAAGGACGTAAAAATCCTAAGGTCAAGCAAGAGTGGGTTGTCAAAAGTTGCTAACCCTAGGACCCAAAAGGAATAAAGGGGACCTGCTTAAATGTCTATATTTCAGGTTCTTTGTTTCATGGCTAGATCTTCAAAAGCTAGAAATTATGAATGGATTCTTGATAGTAGGTGTTCAAGACACATGACTGGAGATGAATCCTTATTAGAAGATGTCCATGAAGAAAGAGGTCCCTCAGTAACATTTGGTGATAATAACAAAGGTCAAGTTGTTGCATATGGAAAGCTCAAGAAAGACAAAGTGTGCATTGAAAGAGTCTCTCTCGTCGAAGGGCTCAAGCACAACTTATTATCCATATCTCAATTTTGCGACAAAGGATTAGAATGCCACTTCACCTCAACTCAATGTCTTATCAAGAATGGAAAAACTGGAGCTACATTACTCACGGGATATCATAAGACAAGTAGTTACATTATTGATTTCCATAGTATGAACTCTAGTACTAATCTTTGTTTTGTAGCTAAAAGTGTGAGCGAAAATAGTTGGCCGTGGCAGTGGCACAAGCGCTTAAGTCACTTGAACTTCAAATATCTATCTAAACTCAGCAGGAATAATCTTGTAAAAGGACTTCCCAAGGTTGCTGATCATCATGACAAGAAGTGCGCCGCGTGTCAACTTGGCAAACAACCGAAGAAATCTTTCTCCAGCAAGATCAATCCCTCAACTTCTAAATGTTTGCAACTGCTTCACATTGATCTATTTGGACCAGTCACTACCGCAAGTATTAGAAGAAACAAGTATACTCTAGTTGTGGTGGATGATTATTCAAGATATACATGGGTGGAAATGATGATCTCAAAAGACGATTGTTACGACATTTTGACCACCTTATTTCGACTGCTCCAAACCCAAAAAGAAGATGACATCGTTAGTGTTCGATCCGACAATGGAACAGAATTCAAGAACAACGGTGTTGCTTGATATTGCGACGATCATGGGATAGATCACAACTTCTCAACCGCTGGAGTTCCTCAACAAAATGGTGTTGTGGAAAGAAAGAATAGGACGTTGATTAAAGTGGGAAAGACGATGATAGCTGAAGCGAAATTGCTAAAGTACTTTTGGGAAGAAGCTATCAACACAACATGTTTTACTCAAAATCGTTCCCTCATCAACAAACTTCACAACAAGACTCCGTATGAACTTTGGCGTGGTAGAACTCCCAACATTGTATTCTTCAAGATCTTTGGTTGCAACTGTTATATCCTCTACAACAGAAACGAACGTAGAGGTAAATTCGATGCCAAAGCCGACGAAGGTATTTTTGTTGGGTATGCCAAACACTCTAAAGTTTTTCGCGCTTTTAATAGATCTACATTAGTGATAGTTGAATCTGTACATGTTAAATTTGATGAACATTCTCTCCTTTAGCCACATTTGGCTCCAAATGTTGCTGATGATTCTGTTGAGCTTAATGATACAGGTGCTCCTATTTATGTTGCACCTACTCAAAATCAGAATCTATCAACTCAAGGAAATCCATCCACATCAGTTGCGCCTAACTCCTCATATAGTGCGCTAAATGGATCATCAGCTGCGCCTCACTCACATGTTGTGCCTCTTGATTCCTCTCATGCGCCTATATCTACTGCTGCATCTGGTGTAAACCCAAGTTTCAACTCTACACCAATTCAACCCCCAAATTTTGATGATTTAGAATCTGGTGAAGATGTACCAATTGAAGACCTTCAAGTTACTACAACTCAACCTAACTTACCTCCTGAAATTCGTGAAGTTAGAGGTCACCCAATCAATAATATCATTGGTGATCTAAACATTGGTGTTCGTACAAGGAGAGCTATAAACTTTGATGCTTACACTGCATTCATCTCTCAAATTGAACCAAAGAAGGCTGATGAAACGCTCCAAGATCCTAATTGGGTTGTTTCTATGCAAGAAGAACTCAATGAATTTGAACGATGTAAGGTTTGGACTCTTGTTCCAAGACCAAATGATCAAGGAGTGATTGGTACGAAATGGGTGTTCAGAAACAAGATGGATGAGAATGGAACCATCACAAGAAACAAAGCAAGATTGATTGCACAAGGCTATAGGCAAGAAGATGGAATTGATTACGATGAAGCTTTCACGCCCGTAGCAAGACTCGAAGCTATTAGACTCTTTCTAGCTTACGCCGCTCACAAGAACTTCAAGCTATATCAAATGGATGTGAAGAGCGCGTTTCTAAATGGTGAACTCCAAGAACAAGTCTACGTAGCTCAACCACCTGGGTTTGAAGATTCACAATTTCCAAATCATGTGTACAAACTCCAGAAAGCTTTGTATGGACTCAAGCAAGCACCAAGAGCATGGTACGATACACTATCAAAGTTTCTCATTGAAAAAGGCTTCACTCGCGGTAAAATCGATACAACTCTTTTCATTGCCAAACATAATGGTCATAAATTACTTGTTCAAATTTATGTTGATGATATTATATTTAGTTCTACTAATGAATTATTGTGCAAGCGCTTTGAGAAACTAATGAAGAGCAAGTTTGAAATGAGCATGATGGGAGAACTCACATTTTTCCTCGGGCTTCAAATCAAGCAAATGAATGAAGGCATATTTATCAACCAAGCCAAATACACAAAGGATTTAATCAAGAAATTTGGACTTGAGAATGCCAAAGCATATGATACTCCAATGGCTACCGGCAACAAACTCGATAAAGATTTAAAAGGTAAACGTGTTGATCAAACGCTCTATAGAGGTATGATTGGCTCGCTCCTTTATCTTACTGCTAGTAGGCCCGATATTATGTTTAGTGTTTGTGTTTGCGCTCGTTATCAATCTGACCCTAGAGAAGCGCACTTAATTGCTGTGAAACGTATTATAAGATATCTATCCGGTACTGTTAACCTTGAACTTTGGTACACCAAAGATTCGAACTTTAAACTTATAGGTTATTCAGATGCGGATTGTGCAGCATGCACAATTGATAGGAAAAGCACAAGTGGCACTTTTCATTTCCTCGGATATCGACTTGTGTCATGGGCGAGTAAGAAACAAGCTTCAGTATCTGTCTCAACAACCGAAGCTGAATATATCATTGCGGGAAGTTGTTGCTGTCAAATACTATGGATGAAGCAGCAATTGGTGGACTATGATATCATCTAAGAAAATTGTCCCATCGACTGCGACAACACTTCAACCATTGCCGTTTCTGAAAATCCTATCATGCACTCCAAAACCAAGCACATTGACATCAAATATCACTTCCTCAAAGACCACGTGGAGAAAGGCAATATTCATTTGGAACACGTGGGAACCGACTATCAAATCGCCGACATTCTAGCGAAAGCACTTGACACGAAACTGTTCATCTTTTTGAGAGGTGAAATGGGTATGCTTGAACTCAACTAAAATTCAATACAGTTTTGTCAATACTAATGATTTTGTTTTAGTGAGTTATGAGTATACTAGGTTTTATATATTAGATCATTTTCAAAGTTTCAAGGAAACTTCATGCGCCTGGAATGCGCCCCTCACTCTTTTCACGCCAAGTGCCTTATGCGCCACTATCATTCTGCGCGCCTAAATGAGCTATGGGCCTCCCATGCGCCTAATAAATGTTACGGCTAAATCAATGCTCAAAATTTATTATTTCAATGATTGATCGCATTCAATTTTCACAAGTACCAGGTAAGTTATTCTGATCATTTATTACAGGAATTTTTGTCTTTTGACATTCCCATAATTGTTCAAGGGTACTTGTGCAATTAATTTTTCCCTCGTTTTACATTTTTTGAAAAAATTTATTTTCTGGGGATATATTTCTTGCACCCCAAACTTACACCAAAACAGATGTTTTCGGGGTTTGTGCAAAAATTTAGTCATAATTGTTCATACACTTATGAGGGAAGTGGGACAATTTCTCCTTACCCAAAATGTCACATCAAAGTACTTTGGGTCATTCAGCATTTAATAGCCGTCTCATCCTTAAAATCCCTCATAAATACGCCGTCCTTTTTGCCATAATGAGCCGACATTTCTCTACTCCTCATTTATTACCCATCTCTTCATCTTCTATTTTTTATCCAAAAACCAACCCTATATATACTATCTCTACCCCTTCCCTTACCCATTTTAATCATTGCCAACCCTCTCACCAACTATCTATCTCTTCTCCCTCTCCTCCTTCCCGTCTCTCTCTCTCTCTCTATGTTTCTCTCTCTTTCTCTCTATATATTTCTCTTTTATTTTCTTATATATTTCATTAATGGGTCCAAAGAGAGCAACCAAAGCCAATCAAGACGAAATGGTATGGATCATAAACCTTAATATCTTAAATTTCTGCAATTTTTTCATGTTTTTCTCGTCTTTCTGTCTTTTCGAAATCTCAAAAACCCGGATCATCACTTTTCTTGTTTAAACTTGTTTCAGTGATCCGTTTTCAAAATCGTTTGTTAGGTTATGTTCGTTTTGTGATTTAGAATCCTTTAAACTAAACTTTTCGACGATCAATGCACTATATTTAGCGAATCTGAAAATCTTAGATTTTTGACTTTTCAAATTTTCGGATCTTTGAACCATTTTTTGGATTTGTTGTTGATTTTTACTTGTTTTGGTTTGCATTTTTGTGATCCTTGTGTTCAAGCGGTCATTTTGACATATTGTATGCTTGATTTGGTGAAGTTTCACGAATTGTGTGTTCTTGGTGTTCTTTATGTTCTTCAAGCACTCAAGCATGCTCTTCGTGTTCTTCGTTATTTTTGCATGACTTGGGTTTCAAAATTTTCAAAACTTGTTTTTCAAAATTTTCATGTTTTGATCCTTATTACTTGCATATGCATGTTTGATATGTGTTTGTGTGTTTTTATACTTAGTATGAATTTCACATAGATATGCGCCTAAGTGTTGATTTATGCGCCTAGTTGGTTATGCGCCTTAATGACCTTATGCGCCTTCCTTGATTCATGCGCCTAATAATTGTATGCGCCTTATGCAAATACAAATGTTATGCGCCTCACTCAACTTATGCACCTAAAGACACAATGCGCCTGAACATTTCATGCGCCTAAATTTTACTTAGTCAAATTTTTATGTTTAATTTTTCCTTAGTATGTTTCATAGAACCATGATATGCGCCTCGTATTTGTATGCGCCTACAGCATATATGCGCCTAATAATAGTATGCGCATGCTATTTTTATGCGCCTATATATTGTCCTGCGCCCACTTTATACTTAGCTCATTTTTTGATTCTATGCGCCCAATACACTCCTAACTTAAATTATTGTTATGTTTTTCAGGATCCAACAAATTTCAAACCTGGTGAGACATTTGATCTCACTGAGCTATCTGCAGTCCAAATTGGTGTTAATATTATGGACTTCATCAGACAGGCTGGTCTACTGCCTCTATTTACTTTGGAGCAACCCTTCTACTTACCGCTCCCCGTGGATGAATTCTTCTCAACTGCTGCTCTCGTTGAGACCCCTGCTGATGGATATGTGCGCTACAGGATATGCACTACCGTTCAGAACGTTGCTATAACTATCTCCACTGGCACTCTCAAGAATATCATCAACTTCAACACAACTGGCCCTCTGAGTGTAGCTGGTAAAATCAATACCTATCCTGCTGCTGCGCAAAATCTTATGGCGAGAACCCATCTCAACATTCCTACACTTCAGAACAACATCAAATCTGTTGAAATAAGGGATGGTGGTGATTTACTGGCGCATATCGCGCATTTAGTGGGGACTTCCATTATTTTCAAGACAGGAAATGTGAACAGATTTACAATAGAGCAGTGGGAATATACTGCAGCTATTATGGGAAACACAATCCTCAACTGGCCTCAAATCTTATTCAAAACATTGTCGGACCAGATTGATAAGTATAACAAGATCAAGCCTGATGGGAAGACGAAGTTCAAAACTCACTGCCGTATATTCACGAAGATATTTCTCACTTATCCTGCTCTTACTAATTTCCTCGTTTAGAACCCAGCTTATCAAACCACTGATGTTCCCATCTTTGGGAAAGACAGTTTGGTTATGAAAAGGCGCAGGAAGCGCATGGATAAGCGCGTGCCACGAGTTAAAGGAGATCAGTTGGTTAATGAAGCCACTGAGTCTGATGAAGATGCAGATGGCGCAGAAGATGGCACATATATTGAAGCAGCACCTCGCGCAGAACCAACAGTTGTTCCAGGCGCAGAAAAGGGCAAAGGCAAAAGGATTGCTGAAGGAACAAGCAGACCTCCTAAGCGCCCAAAAACTGAAACAGAAGAAGAGAAGGAACTTAAACGCGCTAAGGAAGCCAGTAGACTGGAAGCGCAGAAGAAAAGGGATGAAGACTATAGGTTAAAACAGGCTGCTGATTTATCCAAGTCTAAAAGGCGCAAAGGCGCAGGGTCTAGCGCTGATGTACGCGCGCCCACTCCAAATGCACCTCCTATTGTTCTTGCGCCTCCATCAAAGCCTTCTGCTCCTGCTCCAACTCAGAAAATATCTTCAGAGCCACTCTCTGTTGAGCGCCAAGCACTCAAAGATAGGCTATCTGATGAACTTTTTGGCGACTTGAGTGATGATCCAGTTCAGGGGGAGCCAGAGTCTTTGACTAGGCGCAAGAGCCCTTCTGCGCCTTCTCCTCGTGATTCTGCGCCCCCAACTATTTCAGTAGAGCCTACTTCAAGTGATGAATATCTACCTTCACCTCCTGCGCCCCATACTTCTCCTGCGCCTCCTCCTCACACTCCTTACATGAGTGTAATTATTTCATTGCTTCAGCAACTTCAGCAAGGCCAAGCTCACATTAATTCTCAGATGGAGCTTCATACTTCTATGCTTACTCAGCAAGCTGACGAGATTGCTGCCATTAAGGGGGAGATGGCGCGCATAGATGCGAATATCAAGGACAAACATTTCCTTACTCCTCAACAATGGAATGACGCTATAGATCAAATGAATGAACTTTTCAAAGGTACTCTTGCTTCCCTACATGAGCGCATAGATGGTGGCATCAAACTCACTAATGGCCAAGATTTCATTAACGCCAAAAGGGAGGTAGAGTTGAATATAGCAGGTGATATAAGGAAGTTGTTTGAGATGGTGGCTGGAGATAGCAAAAAATTACTGAGTGTTGTTGATAAACTCAAAGAAGTTAAGGATGAACTAGAAATCCTGGGCTTAACAGTATATGGTGCTGATCCTGGCGCAGAACCCAAAGCTCCTGAATCCCATGCGCCTTTAGCTCCTGAAACTCCTGTGCCCTCTTCCAGCTCTGCTCCTGGCGCGCATATTGACATTAATTCACTGCTCTCAAAGATTGATGTTTTGAAGGAATTAGTTGTCACTCACTTCAATGCCGCGCATTCCAGTGCAGACAGGCGCACAGATAGAGTTTACGCTGATATTCTCACTGCCCAAGCTGCTGTTGAAGCTAACTTCCAAGCCTTCACTGAAAACTTTTCACAACAGCAATCTATCACTCAGCGCACCATTGATGAGTATCAAAACATAAATGTTTATCATTTGCGCTACATTCGAGATGGTGTCACTGATACTCACGGTGTTGTAAACCGTTGTCACCAACTCTCCAAACAAATCCAGCGCTCTGTTTCTGAAATAGTAGAATGATTGAAGGATGACGACGCGCCTCCTCCCAACCCTTAGTTTTTGTTTTGTTTGTAAGTTGTTAGAACTCTTTTTGTGATTAGAAACTTTTATTAGTGATTTAGTGCTTACATGTTTTAGCACCTTTTGTTTTTGTTCTGTTAAATACTTGTACTCTGTAACTCTTACACCTTGAGTATTAATGAGAACAAAACATCACTTTTGTTTCAAAACTTGTTCACTCAAACTTCTTGTTTGTAGAACATTGAATGTTGTTTAAAATCACATGCATCATATTTGAACTGCTTCATATTTTATGCATTGAGTTTAAACTTTGTTTAAACATATTTGATAACTAAAACTCATATATCATTTTGAATGTGTTATAAACTGTCATTTCTATCTTTCCATTTGTAATGTTTTATCTTTATTGGAATATATTAGAAATCTATATCTTGGACTAGTGTGTGCATTAACTTGAGACATGATTTACCAACTTCATTTATTTGGACATGTTATTATCAAGTATAATGTTTGTCCCTGATATAGTAGGTAATGGCATCAATCAAATAGGGGGAAATTGTTGGGTATGCCCACTTATATCTCAGTTTCAATGTAATAGGATTGATTAGATTTGATTGATCCATCACCTAAGTTTTATTTCATGGACTTTAGACCCACATGTAAGAAGTATTTATACTTCATTTTTTAGGTTGTCCATTGTAATAGAATAGGCTTAGGAATAGGGCAAGAAGATCAAGATTCAAGAAAATCACGAGTTTGAGCCAAGTCATGCGCCATGCGCCCAAGCGCCTCTCTCACGCACCGCGCTGCGCAACGCGCCTCACAGTGCGCCTGCGCCTCTTATGCGCCCGCAAAGTGTAACGCTCATCTCTTAGCTCACACTCCTTATAGTGATTTATTCACTCAGTGATTTAATGAAGACTCGAAGACATGAAAAAGATTCAAACTACGCCAATGATCCAACGGTGGTTAAATAACACGTATGCACCCGCATCTAAGGACACCTGTCCATAACGGTCATATTTGTGTTATGTGTCTAACGGCTATAAAAGGACACGTGCTCCACTCAATGAGCGACAGCACATCCGTCCTTTCTCTGACTCACCAAGGATTTCCAACGGCTAGTTTTTGGGGCTCTACTATAAATACCCCATAACTTCAACCATTTGAAGTTGCTAAGCATTTCAAGAATTTATCTCTCAAGCATTTATTGAAGATTTGAAGATTGCCTTTGTTATTTCCAAAATTCTCAAGAACATCTTCATAACTTCATCCTTAGCCCAGATCCTCAAGAGAAAACACTTTAGTTTTCTTGTGCTCTCAATCTCAAAGATCTAAAGAGCCTTGAATTTAAAATCACACACGCACCTCTTTAAGTTTGATCACATAGATCTTTCTTTTAGAGATACACCGGTTATTGTCTAGGATTTGTTCTTTCATAGAATATTAGATCTTGAGTTAGTGTATAAGCTCAAAACGATTGTAATTTGTAACACTCTCTCATTGTATAAGATCTCCATTAGAAATCCAAGACTAACCATTTTGGTAGAGGACGTAGATCATTTTCCCGATCGAACCTCTCCAAATAGCGCGTACTTACTATCTTGCTATTTCATTTCAAGTTCATATCATATCTAACTATTTGTTTGTTTATTCATTGTAGATTGATTGATTGAACCGTGTTGTGTTTTGTTATATCATTTGCCTTAGTTTCTTATTTCACCCACTTTGAGCCAAAATAATTAGAGTGTGTGTGCGCCCCCTTTATCATACTTTGCGCCTATTTACATTACTAAATTCCGCTGTGCATTTCACTCACTCACATAGGCGCATATCATAACGCTTATTTGATAAAGTGCGCATTTGCAATTGAGTTTATCAAGGGTACGAAAAGAATTTTAAAACAGCTATTCACCCCCCCTAGCTATTTTTCATACCCTTGTTGCCCTTTGGGACCAACACCTCTTTGGTGAGCTTTTGAGGCAAACTTCCTCTTCGCGGAAATTCATTTCATTTCATTCTTTCCATACATTCATTTATTTTCTCTCCTTTCATTCATTTTTTTAGAGAGAGGGGAAACATTAGCCCCAACTTGGATATTGGCTCATCTGTAGCCCCTTAGTGGAATGCTTGTCACTTCTTGCTTTGACTTTGAAGCTCCGGGAAGTCCTTTGCTTGGTTGCGCACGTGCGATCATGGTCGAATCTTGGTGGTTGAGAAACAACATCCTTGCCTTTTCATTGTCTCGGGATGCCTTTGATGTGCATCCAGAAATTGTATTGGGGAGGTGTATCGGGGATGTGTATCGGGGAATGTGTATCGGGGATGGCTTGCCATTAACGGTCTCTTCATGCCAATTGATCACAATATTTATTCACATCAAGATTAATTGTTTGCATTTAGCGTTTTTATTCGTGTTGGGTCCATTCGTCCTTAATGAGTCGTCATTGACTAGTATGCTTAGAAGTCAATTCATCATTTTAGGGACGTATCAATCAATTGATAATAACAAGCAAGGCAATTTCAAGAGTAAATGTATATTGCAAATAATGTCTCAAGTCTAGAGATAAGAGAATGAAAATGACTCTTTTATTGAGATATCTTTGTACATACATGTCCAAGTGCGGACCTTTGCAAAAATAAAAAGACACAGTCCGGGACGGACTTTTGTGAGAATCTAGATCCTATGAGGCTGGAAGACTCATCATTTTTTTTAAGGGATGGGCTCCTACGACACGCTATGTTCCATTTTCTTCTTTGATTGTTGGAGGGTTTGTCGGCGGCATATTCCATGTCTTCCGCGGGGAACTTCGGGTTCCGTGTCATCGGGAAAGATGTCGCGAGATCTCCACTTGGCTTGGCATTGCAACCACCGGGCCCATATTCGGCCATCTCCTTTTGGTGACTTCCTTTCAAGGGGTGTGACCTCGCGCATGGCATTCGGCGAAGGTACGGATCTCCATTTGATGTAGCCGCCTTTGGGCCTCCGAGGCACGGGCCTCTTCTCATGGACGGTGTCCCAATCCTGCTCACGTGGATGGAAGTCTCAGACGTCATTTCAAATGTGGGCTCCTTGGTTGATGTTTCCAGTGGACAAGACCGCAAAGGACTTTGGCGTTTTAAACCTCGAGGTGAAATTATAACCATGATTTGAGAGGAACGCCTCATTAGCGGATTAGCCTTTTGGAAAAGAGTTGACCTCTTATTTTAAGAAAACTTGATTTCCAATTTTTTGAATGAGGATTGACACACGCATTTTCTATTTGAGTAAAAGACTCACACATTTCCTCTTTTTTTTTTTTATAAGGATCGACATACACACATTTCATTTGAATAAAAGACTCACACATTCAAATGGGTTTAACGAAGAGACGAACATGACTTAAGTTGGCCTAATTCAAATGGACTTTTGGGAAGAGGTGAGTGATTGACTCACTTTCCAAACAGACTTCCTAGGGTGACGGAGAGCGGCCCTAAGGGCCCTAACTTAAAGGTTACGGGGACAAGGCGCCTCCTTGGCTTGTCGGAATATAGTCAGAACAACATGGGACAGAACCTTACTAGCTTGGGACCAGATGGTACTCACACTAGTTCGAGCCATCAAGGCGATCGGAGCAACTGAGATGGTTATTACGTGGAGGTGCAAACTGAGGAGGCCAATGCTTGACCAAGGTATATTACCATGTGATTCCATGATAGCTAAACTCGAAGGGGTCATGGTCACGCGACGACACTGACGGGAACGAAATGGCATGAGGGCCGCGGAATTGGTCATCATGTGACGGCCCAAGGAAAGGGGAGAGAGTTACCCTAAGAACATTTTGTTTCTTTTCTTTAACAGGCGCTTTGGAGGATAACAGGGATCCGTCCAAAGACTCGACTAACTTCCTAGGGAACTACGCCTAGGGGTTTAACGGAGGTTTCAGCGGGGATCATAAACGGGATCACAACGGGTATCACAACGGGATCACAACGTGGATCACAACGGGATCACAACGGGATCACAATGGGGATCATAACGGGGATCATAACGTGGATCATAACGGGGATCACATCGGGGATCACAACGGGGATCACAACGGGGATCACAACGTGGATCACAGCGGGGATCACATTGGGGATCACAGTGGGGATCACATCGGGGATCACAAGGGGATCACAACGGTATCACAACGGGGATCACAACGGGGTCACAACGGGGATCACAACGGGGATCACAACGGGATCACAACGGGATCACAATGAGATCACAACGGGATCACAAAGGAGATCACAACGGGATCACAACGGGATCACAACGGGATCACAACGGGATCTAAACGGGAACCTTAGAAGGATAGCGGGGATCCATCCAAAGGCTTAACGAAACGCCTTTATGGAAGTCTTGGAGGATAACGGGGATCCGTCCAAAGACTTAACGAAATGACGCTCATTAACGCAAGAATGCAATGCGTCAAGGCCAAGAAGCAAAAACAGAGAAAAGTCATGCAATGTGCAATAATTTATTCATCCAAGTTTACTTAAAAAGCATTTTTATTTCCTAAATGGTTGGAAAAGATTTCTCTTCTTTTTCGCAGCTACTCTAATTCCTAGATCAGTGGAGTTCATCACTACGCCTATAGACCCCTCGTTTTTCACCTGTATTGCACGCTACCAAGGATGGACTTTCTCGGGCGAAGGTCCTATAGGGCAAGTGGCTTCCACCGACCGAAAGAAATGATCCTAAGGTCTAGTGCGTCGCAAGGTTCCCGATGTGCGGGTCATCCTAATCATGATTAAGCCCCAGTCGGGATTGAGACTGTTCCGAAGGCTGCACCGATATTCCGACACGACCTCATTTTGAATGAGGTGTCTCAATCCTCGACCATGAGCTTAAGGATGATTAACATGACTCGTTCATTAGGGCTTAACGACACGGTGTTACCCTATCTTTAGCACATGACCTTTGTTAATTGTGGTCGTCATTAACACACGGGTTAAAGGCGGGTTAGGCTACGCTTGAATTACATCAAGGAGCCGTAACCCAGGCATTAACTTGGCCACAATTGACTTTGGACACGTGCTTAATGACAATGGCAACGTGAACTAGATCAAAAACCAACCAAAGTCACGGTATTTGTGTATCACGGACATGTGTGGTTGACTCGGCTCGGAAGGGGAGGTGGAATGGACCCGTGCGCGCTCGAAAGGAACAAGAGCGCCAATCGAGCTGCATCTGGCATCCATCCCGGGTTTAAAAGGTATTTGGAACGTGCAAGGTCAAGTGCGCGTTGTGTGAAGTCAATTCTATATTCCCTTTTTGAGTCAAAATAGAGATTTTTATTTTGTTTTTCAACATGATGAGCATGGCATAAGCAAGATATGAACAAGTATGAACAAGTAGGGAGTAAACAATTTATACACAATAAGTCAAAGAATACAAACAAAGACCAAAACTTGTATATGTACCAAGTTGTGCACAACCAAGGATTTTGAATCAAACATTTTGCAAAAGAACAATTTTCTCATTGAAACCATTTGTACAAAGCAAGTTGTGCACAACGAGAAGAGTCAAGAATTTTTTACAGAAAAGGGGTATGCACAATGAGATTTTGTAAACCATTTTTATTGACAAAAGATCATGCATAACCAAGTTTTGGCCAAAAGAATAAAGGTAATGTGCACAAGTAAGGCTGTAGATTTGGAACCTGGACAAGCAGAAGCAAAAGGACATTCAGAATGTTGCTGCCATGCACAAAATTGTTAATTTGCAACATTCTGACCCTTTTACCAAACTAGTCGTACGGCTAGAACCATGGGGTTGAGATTTTTCTCAGTTTCTGCAACTTCTGATCATCATACTCTAGCTTATTGCATTTCCAGAACATATGTACTCAAAACAGTTCAAACAGAAACATCAAACACACACAAATATGCACAAAGTCAACTAACGGAAATGGGAGTTTGACCCACACAAAAGTGCCTTCAAAGCTTCCAAAGAGAAGTTTGCAAGCACTTTATCTCCCCAGCGGAGTCGCCACTGTAAGGATCCCGCCCCGTGACGAAGGAAACGAAGGGTTTTCGTTTCGAAGGGCGAAAAAACCAAACACGGTTATCACGCAAAACATAACGGAGTCGCCACATTTGTTAATTATTTAACCCAACAAATGGAAAGGTTAGAGATTCTATTAGTTCGGAGGTCAGGTTATGTCTTGGGAAGAGTTTCACGTCACCCAAGCCGCCTCAGACAAGTCCGAGTCTCCCTAATGTTGGTTAACAAAAGTACATGTGTGTGTGTGTATTTAACGGAAAAGAGTCTGTTTTAACTTTTATTCAACAATATAACTGAAAAGGGGGTCTTTTATTAAGAAAACAGGGATCAGAGGACAAAATGGACATTTTGCCCTCTGAGCCCAGAGTAGCCGTACGGCTCAAGATGTCTCTTCCTGGAATTTTACAGTTTGTTCAGAAACAGTCCAGTTCCAGGCAGAAACAGAGCATTCTGCTGAAACTGGACTTAAACAGTTATGATTCCAGTTTTATTTCAACACAACAAACTAAAACAAAATCATTCCTATGCCTAATGATCATCAATTGAACCCCAAAACAAGTATTTAGGTGTGATCAAAGCAATCATTGGAGAAAATCACACAAAGGTGATGAACATGGCCAAATGAGACAAAATGACCATTTGATGATTAAAGATGGAAACTTTATCATCAAGATGACATTTTTATACATTATTAACCTCTTAGGGACCAAATTATTGCATAAAGATTCAATCTTTATGACCCAAAATGGGATTTCAAAGCTAAATCAAAAGGGTAAGATGATAAACACTAAGGTTTTATCATCCCACATGATTATCATTGCCAAATCAAAACAAAATCAACATAAAGATTTGGAGTTTCACCATAAGAGTGGATCCTTAAGCCAAATACAACCTTGGGACAACATTATTTGACATAAAGATTTGATCTTTATGACCCCCAAAGGGGATTTTGAAGCTAGATCAATGTTTGGATGATAAAGATTGAAACTTTATCATCCAAATGACCATCCTTGCTACCAATGAACAGCATAATCAACCAAAACATGTGCCTTTTTCATTAAAGTAGATCATTAATTTGTTATAAGTAAGAAATTCAACAAACCATGATCATCCTTAGGTTAGAACCACTTTCACACAAAGTGTGAAGGGCACCTTGAATCATCCATGGTTTGGACCATAATGTATAACAAATATATATATATATATATATATATATATATATATATATATATATATATAGTGCTTGAAGGACAAGACTTGCAATGAAATTAAGTTGCTTGAATGGACAAGGCTTGTAAGAATTAAGAGATGAACAACAATAATATGAACAAACAAAAGAGATAAGATGAAGAGAAGGATGGGGAAGAAGGTGGCTTCACCTATGTTTAGTTAGGCCAATCTTCCTTTCTCTTTCACTCTCAAAACACTCTCTGGAGCAATTTTAGCAGAGTAACACTAACAATAATCGTTTCTCCCCCTGGAATAATCAGCAAGGGGTTCAATTTATAGGGGCTGATAGTGCCCAAAGTAGCTATACGGCTCATGCTGGCGACCTTTTGGATTTTTCAATCTTTTAATTCCAGAACAGTCCCTGTGTCCATATTTTGTCCTAGTGAGGTCTTGGCTTATCAGTTTATCCCCGAATGGTGCCTAGAATTCCTCTAAGTTGGTCAAATTCAGATTGGGGTACTTACAACACCCTTGTAGGGAATTTCATTTTTTGTGCTTTTTTTTTTTCTTGAAGGATATCGACTCATTAAAGGCTTAACGGATGACGGCATGAACGACACGTTAATTGTCTATAAAGAAAAGCTAGTCAAACCAATCGGTCAACTTTGGAGTGTCCTAGACTCTGTGAGTGCATGGTTTAGAAATGAACAAGGGATTAACCTCTACTGCTTCACAAGTGAAAACAGTGAGTTAGATAGCTCGGGTGCCACGAAGATAGAGGCGACAGGATCACCAAAATCTGTGCACTCAACGGAGTATCCAGTAGGCTGTGCAGTGTGACATGGACCTAGTGGTAGTGTGCGGATAACAACTAGTTATTTTTTAGGGAGAAAACAAAAAGTTTTTTTTTTTTTTGTATTTACATGTATGCAATGCAAAACAGTTAGGGGAGCAGTTAAGATGTTAACGCAGTAAAGTACAAGGGAAGAAGATATGTACAAGAGATAAAGTACAGGGGGAAGAAAGCAAGTAAGAATACAATCACGATATTGACGAAATTTTGACCCTCTATGTTTGAAGATGTTCAAAGCTAGTCCCCAGCAGAGTCGCCACTGTGAATACCCCTTTCCGAATGCGGGCGACGCACGGGAAGTCTTTATTTTATTTATCTTTATCTTATCTTTTCTATGGGATTAGGATATTCAAGTTGGCATTTAACCTTATTAAGAGTCGCCACGTTGTTTTTATCGAGCTAAAACATTGAGAAACAGCTAACAGAGAGGGTTCGGGGGTCAAGTTACGACAAGAGAAGAATATCAAGTTATCACTCCTATCGCCTGATAGATCGGACTTTCTATCATGATGAATGTATTAATAGTGTGTTAGTGATTTAGACCGTATCCGAAGATTGCCTACGTTCCCCTCATTTGAGAAGCTCATGTCGACGTAGTTCGCACATAATTGGAATAGAGAGAAGAAGAGGGATCATACAAGATGATCACATCCTAGAATAATGATTATACCATTGATAAGATCAATGTGTAGTCATCACATTCATCATGGGAGATTTACTGATCATGGGAATATTTACCTAATGTTTACGGTTTAGAAGTAGTTCCTAGATCTCGTGGATCATCATCGGCTATGCATATAAATAGGGATTAAAACATTAGATCTAGCATGTTACGCATGGTAAGTAGTAAATCTAGCATAATAATAAGAACATCATGAACATGTATGAAATAACACATAAGCATGAAGGTGGCTACTCTAGTCATAGAGCATTTTATGAATTCTAGTAAGAACATGAAGAACACGTTATGAATCATATGAATATAGGTGTATAAACATCATGAAACTAGCATAAATCAGATCTAAACTAACAAAACATGTAGAATTCTCACCAATCTTGACAAGAACAAAGTCGAATCTCTAGCGCGGATTTGTCGGACCTTCGGGATTGCTAGAAAGGCTTAGAGAGAGTTCTGTCTGCAGTTTAGACTGTAGAACTCGAGGGAGAGAATTGTGTGTCGAAATTATGAACTGGGGTCACCTATTTATAGGGTTTCTGACCTGGAAGAAGTGGCCGCCCGGCCCTTCCCTGACTGGCCGCCCTGCCGATCGAAGTGTTTGGCTCGGTTCTCAATGCTTTGATCAGCTTGGACTCTAGAGATAACGCCTATCTTTGTAGCTCATCAGATCAGGTCGTCAATATCTTTTTATCTGGGCTTTTTGGGAAATTCTGGATAAGTCCTGCGCAGTTCGTAAATACCTGGGAGGTCCCTGTGAGTTCTAGAGTGCCTAATAACTCATTTTCAGGTTGGGTACTAACACTTAGAGAATCTTTCATTTCTATCTAAGATAATAGCCCCTGTCACCGTGCTTCCAACCCTGATAAACATACACTCTAATTATTCACTCTTGCTTTCGATCAATGTGAAACCTCGAGATTTAACCACAATTTCAATTTACTTTCAATTGAGACATGAACCAAGGAGAAATCAGCCAAATCTGAGTTTAAGAGGTTTGGCACTACAGTGCCAGTATAGGCGTATGAGCGTGCTAAAGAACATGACATTGCTAAATTACATGTGCTATCGTGCAAAGTTTTTTTTGAGAAACAACAGCTACGACATAAGTTGCACGGCCCTGTCAGATAGATAAATAGCATGCCATGCCAGATAAAGAGCACAACTATGCAAGATGAAGAGCACGACTGTGCCAGATGAAGAGCACGACCGTGCCAACATGTTCCGCACTATGACGGACCGAAAAGACCTTTAGGTTTCGAAAACCCTACAACTTTAGATATAGGTCATATAAATAGTCCTTATTGCCTAGAGTTTTTCAGTATTTCATATAATCATATGATATTCTCTCTTGGGGTGCATTATATTCTTGGTCTAGAGTTCTAGATATTCGTGTACACAAGAGAGATCTGTAATGTTTATTATTTGGTTCTCATTAATAATATTTGTTTTCCCTCCAGCCGTGGACGCAGCTATCCCACGATAGTGAACCACGTAAATCTTGTGTGTTTGTGATCCGTGTTCGTTATTTTGTTCATATTTTCTATCTAGTTATAACAAATTGGCATAAGAGTTTTCTGGTTAGAAGAGCGTTTATGGATTTTCCGAAGAAGAAGATGGATAAGAAGATCGACAAATACAATGGGCAGAATAGTTTTAGTTTATGGCAGATCAAGATGATAGTTGGTTGAGAATACAAGGCTTGTGGAATCCCGTGATATATCAATAATAAATTGTTATCAATTTCTAAAATCAACCATTGAAGCTATCAATCCCGGCTGCATATATTTATATGAGGGTTTGACTTAATTCCATTTGGGCTCGGGATTCCTTGTCAGACAAGAAATCTGAACAATCTGGTCTGGGCTAGGATAGGTGGCCATACGGCTCCATTGGAGCCGTACTCCTCATATGGAGCCTACCAAACAAGATTTTCAGTTCCCATATTTTTAGCTTTTTTTTAATCCGTTCTATTGTGTGTGACCCAATTGGATTATACTAAGTTGGCAACGAGTCCGAACCATTCAGAACCCGTAAGTCATAAGCGGACTCTAAAAAGCCATTATGACTACCAAAATAGAATAACTTTGAAAGTCCAAAGTTACCTTAATATAACATATCACAATCCCTTTGTCACACGATATCATATTGGACATAAGTCATAGTCCAAGTCAACTTATGTTGTCCAATGCTTTCTCGATTTTGAGTAGATTTATATGAGCAAATGACATTAAACACATCAATTCATTTGGGTATGGCCATGCACTATCATCAATCTCACTTATCGAGTGGCCAAGCAGATATCTCTCTTGAGAGAGGGATAAATCCCATCTTGACTTATCATTCTTCCCTACAAGAATCCGATTATGCCAATCATAGCCGTTATAACTATCCTGTTAAAGGTAGCATTTGAATATGTCAAACATAATGTTCATCATGTGAAAAACCGTGATAATCTCAGGTCTAAGGATTCAAATGGTATGACTATTATGAGATTTAATTATGAAATACTGTTGATACTCCGAGACAAGGCCACGGCTTTAGGCTAGAGCGGTGGTCTATCCTAGGATGTCTAATTGGTTTTAGTTGTTAGAGTCTCCACCTATGTTTTAGAGGAACATAAGAAAAACCTAATATAGCCTAATTTTTATACGAAAAACCAGAGATTCATTTATGAGGTTCGGGGGTTAGGTTACAGAATGGGAAGTACATAAACACCCATTCCGCCTGACTAATGTCGGTCTTGCAAGTAAATGTTCTAAATAAATAAAAGTGTTCTTCCTATGCCTTTAAAAGATTATTTGGGGTAAAAAAAGGGGGGGGGGGATTTGAATGTAGGGAGATAACTCCTTGGTTAACTTCAATGAAATGAAGCAACCTTTGGTGTCATGTCCCAAAATGTTTGGGTGATTTCACGATTAATACAAATGAAGAAGAAGGAGATGAAGAAGATAGAGAGAGAGAGAGAGATAAGAAATACCTAAAGTCTTCAAGAACTTCAAGAAATTTGTTGTGCTTTTGGAAATGCCTTGTGAGAGTTTGTGAGTGTAATTTGTGATCAACATTCTTGGTCCTTAGTTGTGATCCAAAAGTGGTGCCTTTGTAATGGATGAAGATGGGGCTATTTATAGGTGAAGAGAGTTGTTTTTGGTGCCAAAACAGAGTCAACAACCAGATATTTACCAGGCAAAATCGACATTAATGAGCAAGGGAGGGATTCATGAAGAAAAATCTGTAACTGATGCTCAGAAGTGCGCGCCTCCTCCCTTGGGGGTAGAAGGCGCGCGCCTCAGACCCCAAAGGGTGGAGGCGCCCGACCCTGACAAGGATTTTTGATAGAATGGACTGAAAAGTTAGAACTGTTATTCAATTTATCCCCCAGAACTGACGGTATCAATCAGGAACTTAACGAAAGTAACAGAAACTAATGAAAAACACTTAAAACAAAGTATGAACACAAATTAAGCGTGAAATCTGGGTGAGCGGTCCAAGGCGAGGTATCTACACATACGACCATGACATAAATCTCATAATGGGTCAGTCCAGTACCTTGTTCTCCAACAAGTACCCATAAGAAAAACCTAATATAGCCTAATTTTTATACGAAAAACCAGAGATTAGTTTATGAGGTTCGGGGGTTAGGTTACAGAATGGGAAGTACATTAACACCCATTCCGCCTGACTAATGTCGGTCTTGCAAGTAAATGTTCTAAATAAATAAAAGTGTTCTTCCTATGCCTTTAAAAGATTATTTGGGGTAAAAAAAAGGGGGGGGGGATTTGAATGTAGGGAGATAACTCCTTGGTTAACTTCAATGAAATGAAGCAACCTTTGGTGTCATGTCCCAAAATGTTTGGGTGATTTCACGATTAATACAAATGAAGAAGAAGGAGATGAAGAAGATAGAGAGAGAGAGAGAGATAATAAATACCTAAAGTCTTCAAGAACTTCAAGAAATTTGTTGTGCTTTTGGAAATGCCTTGTGAGAGTTTGTGAGTGTAATTTGTGATCAACATTCTTGGTCCTTAGTTGTGATCCAAAAGTGGTGCCTTTGTAATGGATGAAGATGGGGCTATTTATAGGTGAAGAGAGGTGTTTTTGGTGCCAAAACAGAGTCAACAACCAGATATTTACCAGGCAAAATCGATATTAATGAGCAAGGGAGGGATTCATGAAGAAAAATCTGTAACTGATGCCCAGAAGTGGGCGCCTCCTCCCTTGGGGGTAGAAGGCGCGCGCCTCAGACCCCAAAGGGTGGAGGCGCCCGACCCTGACAAGGATTTTTGATAGAATGGACTGAAAAGTTAGAACTGTTATTCAATTTATCCCCCAGAACTGACGGTATCAATCAGGAACTTAACGAAAGTAACAGAAACTAATGAAAAACAATTAAAACAAAGTATGAACACAAATTAAGCGTGAAATCTGGGTGAGCGGTCCAAGGCGAGGTATCTACACATACGACCATGACATAAATCTCATAATGGGTCAGTCCAGTACCTTGTTCTCCAACAAGTACCCATAAGTTTAATTTGCATCCAATACACATAATCATCATATTATCATCCATTAAACTTATACTAGTTCTTCATAAGTACTAGGGACAGAGATTATTATAATAAACATGTAAAAGATATAATAATCAAATTTGTTATCTCTATAACAATGAAAGCATGATGTAACGTAAAGGCCTTTATCAAGAGTCTAGGGCATAATATCCAACAGATGTCCCTTATGCTTTAATCATGATGAGCATATATCAATCTGATCATAGAGACTAGAGAAAAGCATTGGATAGCCATCATGAACATTCAAAAGTACTTAAGAAGGACTAAGGATGCATTCTTGGTCTTTGAATGAATGGAAGATGATCTCGTTGTAAGAGGTTACACGGATACAAGCTTCGAAACCGACATAGATAATTATAGATCGCAATCTGGTTTTGTGTTTATGCTTAATAGAGGTTCCGTTTGCTGGAAGAGTTCCAAGCAAAGCACCGTCGCTGATTCTACAACCGAAGTCGAGTACATATCTGCATCGGATGCTGTTAAGGGAGCGGTTTGGATAAAGAAGTTAGTTACCTGGAAGTCTTTCCAAGCATCACTGATCCCTTGGAATTTTAATGTGATAGTAATGGAACTATTGCACAAGCAAAGGAACCAAGGTCACATCAATGATCTAAACACATTCTTTGGCGTTTGCATCTCATTCGAGAGGTCATTAA
This sequence comes from Campanula takesimana, assembly GCA_026119855.1. Taxonomy (NCBI): domain Eukaryota; kingdom Viridiplantae; phylum Streptophyta; class Magnoliopsida; order Asterales; family Campanulaceae; genus Campanula; species Campanula takesimana. The sequence continues at coordinate 370,837 of JAOWBW010001031.1, read as the reverse complement.
GAGGGGAGACTTTAAGATATGCAGACTACCAACTGATGATAGTAATGGGGATCCGCTTATGAAGCCTCTTCCGCAAACTAAACATGATGGTCATATAAGGTCCATGGGTATTAATTACATATATGATTGGACCTAGTGCAAGAGGGAGATTATTAAGGTTATGCCCTAGGCTTATAGGATAAACCTTTATGTGTTGTCATTTATCATTTATTATAGAGATTATTTATTTGATTATTATTTCTTTTGTATGTTTATTATAATATTCTCCGTCTATAGTAATTATGATTAATAACTAGCATACGTTTAATGGATAATCATATTATTATTATGTGCATTGAGATACAAATTAAACTTATGGGTATTTGTTGAAGAACAAGGTACTGGATAGACCCGTTATGAGATTTATGTCATGGTCAAATGTCATAATTAAATTTCATAATAGCTATATCATTAGAATCCTTAAACATGAGGATATCATGGTCTTCCACCTGATGAACGTTATGTTTGACATAGTAAACGGTATCCTTCACCGGGTAATTATAAAGGCTATGATTGGCATCTTTAGACATGGGGATATTATGGTATTCCACTTGATGAATGTTATGTTGACATAGTTAAACGTTATCGTTAACTGGATAATTAATTATAAAGCCTATGATTGGCATGATCAGATTCTTGTAGGGAAGAATGATATGCCAAGACTGTATTTGTCCCTCTATACGAGAAATGAGGACACAACAGATCAGGTCGGGCGGCCACTGAAAGTGGATTGGGCCGAGCAGCCACTTTGGATGGCCTGACAGATTATTCTAGAAATCATTTCTTCAAAGTTTCAAGCCTAGATCTAGCAATCTATCAAGAAGGTGTTCTTGAGTTCATTCAAAGTGTGGATAACGATAGAGGGTGTTTGCTTTAGCACCTAGAGTTCGTGTTCTCATATTTGATCTATGAGGGTTAGTATTCTAGTGTTCATCTTGTTAAATTCCTTTACACGTGATCCTATGAAACCCAACATTGGGCAATCCTAAGAATGGTCTATAACACATCTGAGTGCTCGAAGTAGCATATCTATTTTCTCAGGAAAGACAACAGTATTTACATAACACTGTACAACCACGGCCTCACCAAAAGCAAAATATTAAACACTATAAACAGCTACCCTAAAAGAAACACTACCTGAGGCTCCTCACCGACCAACGAACTCAACGATGTCCTTCCCCGTCCTCACAGCGATCTAAGGAAAACAACAATAAAGGAATGGGTGAGTCGAAACCCAGTAAGTTACTAAATGCAGCAATATGGCATTCTAATGTGCAATATACAATACTTAATCAAATGAAATTAAAGATAAGAACACATCTTTGATAAGATATAATAAGTCACCTATCCTACAGTAAGATAAACACAATAAAAAAAATACTAAATCAAGGTACACCACTGATTTCACAACACTTTCAACCTTACCTTTCATTATCTTTATTTCTTTAAAATGTGTTGTATGTCCAACACCCACATGCGGTATAGCACCGCAGCCAAATGCGTATTGTGACGTACCTACATGCGTATAGTGACGCACCCACATGCGTATCGTGACGTACCTACATGCTAATACTATAACACTCAGTAGTGAACCGGATATTCGTATTCACAAAAGATAGCTTACCAAAGTTACGCTATTGCTATAACAATGGGCTATGCATGCGCATAGTAACGCACCTACATGCGTAAAGTGACGCACCCACATGCGTAAAGTGATGGACTCACATGCGTATCGTGACGCCCACATGCATAATGTGACGCCCTGACACGCCCCCAAGTCCTGGGATTCCCTAATAGAACCTCGAACCTGGTGCGCGTGACTAATAAGAAGCGGAAAAACGGGAATGACACCTGAATAAATCAACAGGTATCATATATACTCAAGAGAAACGAGCTAAAATAGCTCACAACGAGTTCTATACCAATAAATTTAAACCAAGTGTGGTTATATACAAGTACTATACAAGTCTACCCAAGATACTGAGTCTAAACAACTGATACAAAATCGTCCTCACCAAAACTGGAAAGGATACAATCCCTAAACAAGAACAACCTGCCAAGTAGGTCCCTGCTAAGTCGAGCCTCACAACGTATTACCACTTGCTTTCCTGGGGGGAAAACAAATAAACAAGGAACGGGGTGAGATAAATCTCAGTAAGTTACTAGATACAAGTACATAGCATGTTATCATGTAATCATGCAAATCAAGAAGATTATCAAGTAATCATGCTCAAGATGTCATCAAGTAACAAGTATATGAGAGGATAAGCCAACTCATCAAGTATCTAACACATAAGGCTAAACTATCACGTTACAAAGGATATTCCAACCTTATTCCTCCCAAGTAAACCATTGTTGTCATTGCTTATTGCAGTTGACAAATCACGATCAATCAAGTTGCTGATGTGTAGTACACAATAGGACCCGGTAACCAGTGTCACACTCGAGAACAAGATTCAAGACAAGAGGTATAGCAGTCACTTTATCAGGCGTATTGCTCTAACAAAGGAGACTATATACCCTTACTATGATTGGTAGTAAGGGGTCAAGCGCAGATACATAGATCCCCGATTATCACTTAGCCCCAGCACTCGCGATAAGCGTGAACCTATATATCTCCGAACAAGCAAGGACCAGCTGGACTCACATAAGAATGCACAAGTAGGTATTTACTTGAACTACGAGAGTATAGAACTAATCCAAAAGTAGTGGACTAGCTCTTCATGAACCATGTAATCATGTGCTCACCAAATACAAGTACACGTATGCAATATTTGCGAATACCAATCAGTATAACAATGGCACATAATGTGTCCACGTAACACAATCAAGCCAAATTAGAGTCTATTAATAACAGACCCTAACCAAGTAATAGGGTAAGTCATACTATATCACTTTGTCATATGAAATATTTGCACGTACATATTCATATAACCTTTAACACACTAATGTGTCTATCACGATACCCTTACTTCCAAGTAGAGCCCAACATCTTAGACTCTAAGCACGTAGTCGAATAGGTCGTATTGTACCTAGTCACAATCATACCTCGCGTATATTTATCGCTAATCATCGAATACATTTTCCAACATATATTGTGTTCTATAATCATTGTTTTATGAATTATCTTCATATTACACTAGTCCCTATTTCTTTAGGAACCCATCTCAGGAACAAGATATTTTCTTTATACTTTATATACTTCATTGAGTATATGCACGATTAAAATCAATTACCAGCACATTAGTGCTTGTTTATAGCACTTTCAATACACTGTATTAGATTCACGTATGTCTTAGAGTTGATCATTCTCTATCTAGTTCCATATTCCAATTCTTTGGTTATTTATACCATATATCAAGTAGTCAAGAAGCCACATTCTATCAAGTAGCTATATGCAAGATTTGCACATACACAGCAAGGATAGTTCTAACATGTTAGTGCTTGTTCATAGAACTTTCATGTTCATTACCATACACACGTATTGGTTTCAATACATGAACAAGAGTTCTTGCTTTTATATTCAAGTTCACACTCCAATTCTTTGGATATTCAAGCTAAGGATCTTGTCCTGATACTTCTAGTGTTCTATAACACTTACAAGATTACTACCATACACATGTATTGGTTTCAAGGCATGTACAAGATTTTATCATCTTATATTCGAGTTCGCAATCCAATTCTTGGATATTCAAGTCATATACAAGATTTAATTGTCTTATACTTCAAGTTCAAGCTAAGTAGATGAGTTATACATCTCATACTTCCAAGTTCATCATCCTATACTTTGGATGTTCAAGCTCAAGACATTGCTCTAGTTCCCCTAAGGTACACAAACATTGGAATCAAGACACATATAACACATTAGTGCTTGTTCATAGCACTTTCAAGACAATTAAAATGGTTCTTACTCTTAGGCTCAAGTTCTCATTTTAATTCTATGAGTACTCATGTTCAAGACCAAGTTCTAATGCTTCAAAAGGTACATATACACTTGCTAGGACATCTTATACTAAGGCTCTATGCCTTAGGAGGGGTAAAGTTTCATTTCATTTGGGATTTAAAACACTTTTTGTTAAAACAGGGGACCGGGCGGGCGCTCACTCATACCCGGGCGGGCGCCTGCTCTAGCATTTTTGGAACCCAAAACCCTGGCAAGATGGGCGGGCGCGCAAGGCTCATCCGGGCGGGCGCTCGATGGTCACGCGGGCGGGCGCCTGGTGCAAATTTCAGCAAACACTCATTTCTTTCCCAGGCTTACAATTGTCCGTCCCAAGCGTAGGAGTATACTTTTACTAACATAATAACAATACCAAGAGTACCTAGGAGTGAAGTATCATACCCAGGACACTATTTCAAGTTCATTTTATTTCTTTTACCGTCCCACAAATAATAGGATAATTTTCTTTTATTCCATTTAAATATTTCACCGTCCCAAAAGTATAAGTATAATTTTCTAATATACTCATTTAGGGATACTTTCATTCATTTCACCTTCCCACAAGTATAAGTATAATTTTTCTAATATACTTGTATAAACATTTAATCAAGTTAATATTTCACCGTCCCACGAATAGGAGTATAAATTTTCTAAAACCTTAGGAGTATATTTTCATATACACAGAACACTTCTTCAAGTCTATTTCATTCTTTGTAATTCATAATAATACTACCTTCGTCCCAAATTTACAAGTATCACAAAATTCAACCAAATCACGAAATTAACAAGTACAAGTACCAAGAATAACATATATGCATGTTATTACAAGCAAGGGGGAGCTAGTGACTTACCTAGTCCGAAATCAAATTCACCCAAACTAATTTCTGTTCGGCAGGAAACGCTCTATTCACCGCCCTGATCATTTATGCGGAGTCGGATTTTCGAACAGATGCATAAGTAAGCAAGAGGGATTGAGAATAGGGTAAAACCTAACTTTCTTCTGAGACAGAGAGAAAGAACGAGAAAGAATTTAGGGAAAACAACGATCTGAGAAAGGCAAACCAAAGTTTTATCCTTTCAAGTTTCAAGAATTGCACTTTGGCCCCTCAAGTTTCACTTTGAGCAATTTAGCCCCTGAACTTTAATTTTCACAAATGACCTTAATGTTTCAACTTAAACAATTAAGACCTAAACTTGCTAAATTAGTTAAATAATTAACTTAATTAAAATAGCATATAAATATGCTAGACAAGAATTTAACAGGAATTAGGACGGGCGTTACATCCTCCCCTCCTTAAAGAAAATTCGTCCTCGAATTTTACTGATCGAAATTATAACACATATAAATAACAAATAGAACTCAAGAATAGCAAGAATATGGTATACCACACCATATTATCAATTACCTGCGAGTATTATTCTCACATAACCTTCTCGATACCGTGACTTTCCCATGAAACTTTCACAAGAAGTATTCGTGCTCAAGACATTTCCTTTAGAATCAAGTATCCATACAAGCAATTACCCATATACTAAGTAATTCGTGTGATGGAATTTCCACTAAATAGCAAGCTCATACAATAGCCACAAGGAAATCCACTTCACATGCCCGTAACATATGATCAAGAAGCAACCTCGGTTAAGTACCCAGAGTGCTCAGAAAGTTATCATAATCAAGATGTAAAACAAGGTGTAGAACAAGATGTAGAATAGAATCCCTGTCATATATTATATCCACAGGTATCCCATGTAATCAAGATGCATCGATCATAACATCAAAACACATAAAGTCAAGCAGACTTGATTACTCAATCCGCTATAACCAAACATCATCGGGACTCATCTATTAAATGGTAATCCCTCAACAAAATCCATCATAATATATTCATATATTCACAAATCTCAAAGGATTATAACAAATCAGCTGATCACTGATATTCTGCTTTCAAATATTCGCAATTCAAGGATTTAGTTGAATACTCAGAAATTTCTCCCATTCAGTACCATTAATCATGAAATACAAGTCTTTATGTTCAATGAATCCGCTAATACCATAGCCGTGGGATCACAATCAATTTCAAGTCATGAGTAGAATTATTCTATTCATAAAGATTCAATCTCCTCGAAGCATATGCAAGTACGTTACCATTTTGAATTAACACACGTTTTATCTCTTGTTCGAGCTTCACTATGCATAATGAATTTATCATATCCACTATATCGGTGAAACTTGACATATATACGAGAAAATAGTAACACTGTTCATATCCTCCAAATAACCATCATACTAGTCGAATCCACTAGGCAATGTCAAATACTGAAGTTGTGGTCATCCATCATTTCAATATTTAAAAAAAAAATTGGCTTCACGATTATCAATCCATCAGAAAGTGTAGATTTCTGTGTCAAATAGTTAATAATAGAGATACCTTCGAAATTCATTAATGAATCTCTAACAAGATCAAGAAAATCTCAAGAACAATCGTACCTCGGTTATTTCCACTTGTACAGGTCAATAAAGATGCCTGAAGTAAACCCACTTCAAGATAATAGATCCTCTATCTCTTGCTAGCTTTTGGAAACAATTGTTTCTCTCGAGAAATTTTAATACAATCAATTCTTAGTCTGCGACTTTGTATACACCAACAGGTCATTAATCAATTCATCGCAAAGAAATCAAATTATGGTTTGAAGATATCATTCATCAAATCCATCAATACTGCTAGATCATATATCAATTGAAATATCATAATCACGAATTCATAACAAGCATACCTGATATAAGAAGATGTCTTCAGTATATCCTCATAGTTGAATTTCCAAATAATGGTAGCCACTTATCAATCAAACACTGAATAGACCACTGATTAACTTCAAGGATCAAATAATTCATCCATACACGATAACAAGTACTGGTTCATTATAGTCACTTGGTTGAATTCTTTGCATTCAATATGAAATCTCAAAGTACCATATCTCTTCATGCCAATCAATACAGATACACCCCACGCAGATATACCAAGCTGGCTGAATCCTCTTTCAAGAAATTTCTCAAGTTGAACCTTCAACACTTTGAACTCAACCGATGTCATAAACATTGATTTAAATATCAGCACTATATTTGTACCGTAGCAACTCAAGATAACTCATGGTTCTCATCATGTATCATGTACTACTCAGTAGAAATTATATCTGAGATCCCATAAAGAATGGATACATCCTTCAATTTTTGGTGTAGACATTCTTCCGTCAACCACATATGCTAAATATTCAGCACAACCTTGATAATCATTTTCGAGCTTTCAATGCAGAACATGAATATTATACATAATTATATCATGCTCATATAAATAGTCAAGCATACTAGCATAAAAATATTCACCATCTATTGTGGCAAAGAAGAATGGCATAACATATAGAAAGCCAAATCATAACACGTAAAAGCCAAGCCATAACACGTATCACATCAATGCCCCATGCAGGTGACATGACCAAGTTAACATATAACGTATAGGGTGTTATCACCCATACTTCTATCAAGCTCTTATAAATAACGATATCAATCATGTAGTCTCTTACTAGAGAATACACTTTCACGTAAATCAAGGAATGAGGACAAGCATGCATATATAGCACGAAACAATGTCCACTGCACAAGATAGATACACCTAAGTCTTTAAAGACTCCCGCTCTCGATTCTCAAACCATCTTATTCCAATTAGGATCAACACTATCAACACCAGTCCTATGCCTGGTATAACAACAAGTAACGAAGCACTCGACGTCGGTAGCACACCCAAGACTAACCCAACCTAGGCCATAGACCCTATACAGTCTTAGAGCTAAACCATAGCTCTGATACCAACTGGCACTCCCCCAAGTCCCAGGATTCCCTAATAGAACCTCGAACCTGGTGCGTGTGACTAACAAGAAACGGAAAAATGGGAATGACACCTGAATAAATCAACAGGTATCATATATACTCAAGAGAAACGAGCTAAAATAGCTCACAACGAGTTCTATACCAAGAAATTTAAACTAAATGTGGTTATATACAAGTACTATACAAGGCTACCCAAGATACTGAGTCTAAACAACTGATACAAAATCGTCCTCACCAAAACTGGAAAGGATACAATCCCCAAACAAGAAAAACCTGCCAAGTAGGCCCCTGCTAAGTTGAGCCTCACAACGTATTACCACTTGCTTTCCTGGGGGGGGGGGAACAAATAAACAAGGAACGGGGTGAGATAAATCTCAGTAAATTACTAGATACAAGTACATAGCATGTTATCATGTAATCATGCAAATCAAGAATATTATCAAGTAATCATACTCAAGATGTCATCAAGTAACAAGTATATGAGAGGCTAAGCCAACTCATCAAGTAGCTAACACATAAGGCTAAACTATCACGTTACAAAGGATATTCCAACCTTAATCCTCCCAAGTAAACCATTGTTGTCGTTGCTTATTGCATTTGACAAATCACGATCAATCAAGTTGCTGCTGCTGTGCAGTATATAATAGGACCCGGTAACCAGTGTCACACTCGAGAACAAGATTCAAGACAAGAGGTATAGCAGTCACTTTATCAGGCGTATTGCTCTAACAAAGGAGGCTATATGCCCTTACTATGATCGGTTGTAAGGGGTCAAGCGCAGATACATAGATCCCCGATTATCACTTAGCCCCAGCACTCATGATAAGCGTGAACCTATATATCTCTGAACAAGCAAGGACCAGCTGGACTTACACAAGAATGCACAAGTAGGTATTTACTTGAACTACGAGAGTATAGTACTAATCCAAAAGTAGTGGACTAGCTCTTCATGAACCATGTAATCATGTGCTCACCAAATACAAGTACACGTATGCAATATTTGCGAATACCAATCAGTATAACATTCGCACATAATGTGTCCACGTAACACAATCAAGCCAAATTAGAGTCTATTAATAACAGACCCCAACCAAGTAGTAGGGTAAGTCATACTATATCACTTTGTCATATGAAATATTTGCACGTACATATTCATATAACCTTTAACACACTAATGTGTCTATCATGATACCCTTACTTCCAAGTAGAGCCCAACATCTTAGACTCTAAGCACATAGTCGAATAGGTCGTATTGTACCTAGTCACAATCATACCTCGCGTATATTTATCGCTAATCATCGAATACATTTTCCAACACATATTATGTTCTATAATCATTGTTTTATGAATTATCTTCTTATTACACTATCCCTATTTCTTTAGGAACCCATCTCAGGAACAAGATATTTTCTTTATACTTTATATACTTCATTGTGTATATGCACGATTAAAATCAATTACTAGCACATTAGTGCTTGTTCATATCGCTTTCAATACACATGTATTAGATTCACGTATGTCTTAGAGTTGATCATTCTCTATCTAGTTCCACATTCCAATTCTTTGGTTATTCATACCATATATCAAGTAGTCAAGAAGCCACATTCTATCAAGTAGCTATATGAAAGATTTACACATACACACCAAGGATAGTTCTAACACGTTAGTGCTTGTTCATAGCACTTTCATGTTCATTACCATACACACGTATTGGTTTCAATATATGAACAAGAGTTCTTCCTTTTATATTCAAGTTCACACTCCAATTCTTTGGATATTCAAGCTAAGGATCTTGTCTTGATACTTCTAGTGTTCTATAACACTTACAAGATTACTACCATACACATGTATTGGTTTCAAGGCATGTACAAGATTTTATCATCTTATATTCGAGTTCGCAATCCAATTCTTGGATATTCAAGTCATGTACAAGATTTAATTGTCTTATACTTCAAGTTCAAGCTAAGTAGATGAGTTATACATCTCATACTTACAAGTTCATCATCCTATACTTTGGATGTTCAAGCTCAAGACATTGTTCTAATGCCCCTAAGGTACACAAACATTGGAATCAAGACACATATAACACATTAGTGCTTGTTCATAGCACTTTCAACACAATTAAAAGAGTTCTTACTCTTAGGCTCAAGTTCTCATTTTAATTCTATGAGTACTCATGTTAAAGACCAAGTTCTAATGCCCCAAAAGCTACATATACGCTTGCTAGGACATCTTATACTAAGGCTCTATGCCTTAGGAGGGGTAAGGTTTCATTTCATTTGGGATTTAAAAAACTTTTTGTTAAAACAGGGGACCGGGCGGGCGCTTGCTCTAGCATTTTTGGAACCCAAATCCCTGGCAAGATGGGCAGGCGCGCAAGGCTCATCTGGGCGGTCGCCCAGAGGACCAGGCGGGCGCTCGATGGTCACGCGGGCGGGCGCCTGGTGCAAATTTCAGCAAACACTCATTTCTTTCCCAGGCTTACAATTGTCTGTCCCAAGCGTATGAGTATACTTTTACTAACATAATAACAATACCAAGAGTACCTAGGAGTGAAGTATCATACCCAGGACATTATTTCAATTTCATTTCTTTTACCGTTCCACAAATAATAGGATAATTTTCTTTTATTCCATTTAAATATTTCACCGTCCCAAAAGTATAAGTATAATTTTCTAATATACAAATATACTCATTTAGGGATACTTTCATTCATTTCACCGTCCCATAAGTATATGTATAATTTTTCTAATATACTTGTATAAACATTTAATCAAGTTAATATTTCACCGTCCCACGAATAGGAGTATAAATTTTCTAAAACCTTAGGAGTATATTTTCATATACCCAGAACACTTCTTCAAGTCTATTTCGTTCTTTGTAATTCATACTAATACTCCATTCGTCCCAAATTTACAAGTATCACAAAATTAAACCAAATCACGAAATTAACAAGTACAAGTACCAAGAATAACATATATGCATGTTATTACAAGCAAGGGGGAGCTAGTGACTTACGTAGTCCGAAATCAAATTCACCCAAACTAATTTTTGTTCGGAAGGAAACGCTCTATTCACCGCCCTGATCATTTATGCGGAGTCGGATTTTCGAACAGATGCATAATTAAGCAAGAGGGATCGAGAATAGGGTAAAACCTAACTTTCTTCTGAGACAGAGAGAAAGAACGAGAAAGAATTTGGGGAAAACAACGATCTGAGAAAGGCAAACCAAAGTTTTATCCTTTCAAGTTTCAAGAATTGCACTTTGGCCCCTCAAGTTTCACTTTGAGCAATTTATCCCCTAAACTTTAATTTTCACAAATGACCTTAATGTTTCAACTTAAACAATTAAGACCTAAACTTGCTAAATTAGTTAAATAATTAACTTAATTAAAATAGCATATAAATATGCTAGACAAGAATTTAACAGGAATTAGGACGGGCGTTACACGCCCACATGCGTATCGTACGCACCCACATGCGTATCGTGACACACCCACATGCGTATAATGATGAAATCACAAATACATATGCCAGCCAGACTCAAATGCACAAGTAGATGTTTACATTTTTTAAAAATTTACATGAACAAAATTATAATTTGTTCAACAATACCAAATAGCCGTACGCAATGTATGCAAGCAACAATAAACACCGTATTATATAAAATGTCCACTTTCAAGGTATAATTACTACTAACAAAATTATCCCAAACAATCCATTTTAAAATAGTACCAATTATTTTGGACTATCTACGCACAACCAACATACCCAAATAAATAGATTAACAACACTATTTTAATTATACTTCTACTCCGTCTCAAAATTAATATCTAATCTCATCAATTCAATCCAACAACAATAATTTTAACAAATATGCTTCTAAAAGTAAAAGAATAAAATTTTAATAACCGGAATTTAATTTATTTATTTATATTATTTTCGGTTTTGTTAAACTAATTAAATGATAGTTAGAATTATAAAGTAACTTAAAGAAGTGGGCCCAAGGAATTTGGATTGGCCCAATATTTGTATTAGTAAACCCAACCCAATTAGGAATCAACCCAAGGTATAAATTAATGAGTTAGTCAACTTAAGAATTCATTATTATCATAAACAAAAAAAAAAAAAAAAAGAAAAACAAACCCTAGTTCTAAGTGTAGCCGCCGGCCGAGCATAAGGAGGGGGGAGAAGGGATTTTCCGGCCATTGTTTTGGAGATACAATCCGATCATTCTCAAGGTAATGCTAAATCCTACTCTCCAAAATTTATTTCATTGATTTTGGATTATTAAAACTTAATCTACGCATGATTTAAGAATATGAACATTAGGGTTTTGCATGATAGTAATTATTGGTAAAATCCTAAAGGGAAAATTGATTTAATCAAGTTGCTATGGTGAATTAGTGATCTTCATGCCTAACGTTATTTTTAAGATTGATTTATGATCATGATTCAAATTGATTTATATTATGTAGTGCTTGGGAATTTAACATATAAATCATTGAGGTCGAATTGGGTTTATCAAAAGAAGAAAAAAATTATGGATTTCCCCAAGAACTAGTTTCGGCCAAATGGCCTAGATCATTGAAAATTTATTTTGTTGATTTAATTGATCCTCGTTAAGTGTATTGTAAATAATATTGATGTTTGGGAAATTAGAAAAATTTAAAGAACTAGAAAATTGATCAAATCAAGGGATTTTAGGTCATGCATGTCTCGGCAATGGTAGTGAATTATGGGTGTTGAATTCGATTTGAAGATGTTAAGAATTGGGACGGAAAGTTAGTGTTTCCGTTAAGTTTCTAATGGAAAGAAAACAAAAATCGTTAAAAGAATTGTTGACAAGTTAGAAAGATTAACTTGAGAAAATAGAATAGTACTTGGAAGACCTTAAAAGTTAAAAAGTTAACGAGAAAAAAAAAAGATTAGAAATTTCAGTTAGTTTCCTAACAGAAAAAGGGCTAAACTGAAAAGAAGTAAAATTAGAAGAAAGAAAAAAGGGAACCCTTGAAGTTAGAGGGGCCTAAGTGATTAAAAAGAGAAACTTAGGGGACCTTATGAACAAAAACCAAAGTCCAAGGACCTTTCTGTAATTAAAGAAAAGTTGAAGGACTAATCTGCAATTAATCCAAAGTGGAAGGACCAAATTGCAATTGAATTAAAGTTGAAGGACTAATCTGCAATTAATCCAAAGTGGAAGGACCAAATTGCAATTGAATTAAAATTGAGGGACTAAACTGCAATTAATCCAAAGTAGAAGGACCAAATTGCAATTGAATTAAAGTTGAAGGACTAAATTGTAATTAACCCAAAGTCAGAGGACTTAATTGCAATTATATCAAAGTTAAAGGACTGACTCGTAAATCAAAGTCAGAAACTTAAACGTAAGAAAAGAAGTAATGAAGTAAAGAAGTTAAAACGCATCTCTCAGTTAACTAAGTATAAATAGTTAACAATGTAGAGAGTACTAAAGAAAATTACTCCGTGCTTTGTAGATTTGCACAGAGAGGAGATTGCGAGGAAAAGCAATTCAGGTAAGGGATTACGTTCCTTACAGTATTTGAACTCCTGTTTATTGGAATTCGGTATTTCTTTCTAAAGACAGCTATCAGTATGGCATGATAGTATTTGAATGAACTCTGCGTTATTAAACGTTCCTTGAAATAATCTATACTTAGTGATGTCCCCATCGATCTACTAAGTATCGAAGTTTGAAACTTGTATCACATACTTGTACCATGGTATGTTCTAATTTTAACTTGTAAGTTAACTACTTACTTGTTAAGGCATCCAATGTCCAGTTAGAAAAGACATTGACGGACAGTCCAGTTAGAAAAGACTCGTCCTTAAACTAGGGATTGCATGAGTGATCACATGCCTTCTCTCAGGAATTGTCTGATTACAAGGATGATTCTAGACCCCGAGCATATGTGTGTGGATACCATATATGTTTCGACCCACACTATTTGCTGAAGAAGCTAGGTGTACAAATTGTACCTTTGGCATTGAGGTTATAATGTACGTTACCAAGGAATTGACGGAAACTTGAATGAATCCCTTTGGATTGTAGTGCCATAATCCTTTGAAAGTGAAATCTTAAAAGTAATAAGACTGTATTGTTCTGCAGCCTTGAATCCAAAAGTAACTGAACCTATCGTTGAAAAGTTATTCTAAGTATTCGTTCTGGTCGTCTCTCCTTAGTAACCGGAGAGGCCACGTATGAACTTACTGAGCATTCGTTCGCTCATCCCTTCTCTATAAATTTTGTTTTCAGGATTTAAGTAGAAGGACAAGACAAGGAAAGTAGCCGTGGGAAGACGGTGGATTGAAGATTCTTAATTTAGTAGTTTTAAGTACGCTTATTTATTTGATGTAAGTTGAAGTACATTGAAGGTTAAGGTTGTTGCCTACCAAGACATGTTTAAGTTACGCTTCCGCTATTGTTTTGAATTTATGGTTAATTAAGGGGCTGTTGTGAACCCTAAATTGAAGTATTTATTATTGTTATTTATTGATATTAAATGCCATTAAATGCTCAAGATACATTAAGAAAATTCGGGGTGTTACAAGTAACTTACAAAATTGACGAAATTCGACCGATTAAACTTTTTATTTTCGTAGCCAAAATGATTGTAGACGCAAACTCTACACTATTTTCGTAGCCAAAATGATTGTAGACGCAAACTCTACACCGCTACGGAGTCGTATCGTGAAATTAACGCTTAAATCAAGAGGAAAGATTAGAAAACAGGGCTGAAACCCTCGTCGGTCAGAGGAACGGAGGACCGAGTGTTTGGTGTCCGGGAAAATGCTTCTAAACGAAGTACCGATTCATGTTTTTATTTTCAGCTTTTACAAAATGCCCCCTCAAGAATTGGTTTATTACAATTAAACCCCTAAGATATTTAATATAACACACTAGGTCCTTAAAGATTCTTAATTCTGTAGTACTACTCTAACTAATTAGCTCCTTTTATATTTAACTAATCATTTTGCTAATTCTTAATTCTGTAGTATAATTTTATAATTTATAATTTAATTATATACATATATTTATTATTATTTTATTATTTTTAGACGAGTCAATATATGGACAAAACATTCAAATAACATATTAACACACAAATATTGCACAAAGAAATTTTGCAATGCATGAAATATGTACGCAAATGAGACGGACGTTACACCTCACCCTATATTTGAAATCATTGAGAGATTTAGCCATGATGATGATAATCGTAACCATGATAATCAAGCAATCATTGGAGAATTTATGGACTCACAAGAAAGGAAGAAAAATGGACTAAGAATTCTTAACCAGACATTAAATATAAAGATTAACATGAATTTAGGAACATCTGAAATAACAAATCATGATCACCACTAGGCTTAGAACCATTAAACACATCCTAAATGTGAGGGCACCTTCGGGATCATCTCGTGATTTGGGTCCATGGATAATACGTTAAATGGCTACATTTCAATTGTTGGTCCCAAAGAGCAACAATGGTATGAAAAATAGCTAGAGAGGGAGGGGTGTATAGCTGTTTTAAAATTCTTTTCGAACCCTTGAAAACTGAATTGCAAATGTGCACTAAGTCCTTTAAGCGTTATGAAATGCGCTCCAAAGATAGAGTGAAATGCACAACAGAAATTAGTTAAGTAAAAGGAGCGCAAACAATGAGAAGAAGCGCACACACACTCTAAGTAATTTGGCTTAAAGAGTGTGTGTAGATACCCCGGGGGAAACCATGGCTTGGCTAGAGCGCGTGAATTATCCTAGGATGTCTATTTGGTTTTAAAGTGTAGAGTCGCCACCTATGTTTTAGAAGAACATAAGAAAAACCTAATATAGCCTAATTTTATATACAAAACCAGAGATTCGGGAGAGACAGGTTCGGGGGTTAGGTTACGAAGTGGGAAGTACTTAAACACCCACTCCGCTCGGCTAAAGCCGGTCTTGCTACTTTTGGTGTTCTAAATATGAAAAGTCCTTTTATTTAATGTGAAATGTGCTAACAATTGCAATGGAAAGAAAAGGAAAATTCTTTATGTATTGATTAATATCAAAGATTACATGTAAAAACTATGCTAACAATTACATTAAGAGATAAATAGTAAATTAAAATGGAGTTTAGAATGTTGAAATATAACTTTGACCAAACTTCAATAGTGAAGTGGCCTTTTTGGTTATGTTCCTTTTTATGGAGATAGCATAGAGAGGTAGAAAGATGAATAATGTAATTAAAAAAGTTTGATAAAGAGAGGTAATGATATTGAGAGGTCCAAGGCGGGGTGTCTACAGTGTGTAAAAAGGAACTAAGGCAATAACTCACAAACACAACAATATCAAAATCTGCAAATAACAAACAAGCAAGTAGTAAGATAAAATTGAAATGTTGAAAGTAAATTGCAAGTAATAAAAGAGCGCTATTTGGAGATGTTCGATCGTGAAAATATTTACGTCCTCTACCAAGATGGTTAGTCTTGGATTTCTAATGGAGATCTTATATTATGAGATTAATTACAGACTACAACTTTTGAGTATGATCAACTCAAGATCTATTATCTATGAAAGAACAAATCCTAGACTAAAACCAGTGTATCTCTTTCAAGAAAGATCTAAGTGATCAAACTTGAAGAGGTGAGTGTGTATTCTTAGTTTCAAGGCTCTTTAGATCTATGAGATTGAGAGCACAATAAAACTAAATTGTTACAAGGCTTTTAAGATCTGGGCTAGTGATGAATGTATGAAGGTGATCTTGGAAATCTGGGAATTTTAAGAACAATCTTTAAATCTTCAAACTTCTCTCTCAAAGCGTGAATTCTAGAAACTTCAAATGTTTGAAGTTATGAGGTATTTATAGTGAGCTTGAGAAATGTAGCCGTTGTGAATCCATGTGTTGGGTCTCGTTGATTGGAGCACGTGTCCAATTATAGCCGTTAGACACAAAGTATTTGAGAGTTGTTGAGGACAAATGTATTCATCTTGAGTGCTCTTAAAACTTTGATTCACCGTTGGATTCTGGCTTTGAGTTGGAATTCTGAAGTCTTCATATCTTCACAAGTCTTTAAAATTTGTCTAAGTGTTGAATGTTGAATGGGGCGCACCACAAATCAAAAGGAGCGACTTGAGTATTGAGGCGCACCATGCTTGGAAGAGGCGCATCAAATGGAGAGATGCACCAATTTGAATGAGGCGCACCGTTTCAAGAATTTGGTGCTCCTTACTGATCTTTGAGGGCTCGTCAAACTGATGGAGGCGCACATTACTTATGTTTGGGGGCGCACCATACTCTGATACTTAGAAAATTTTCTTGATAAAATCCTATTACTAAGCCTAGTCTATAAAATAAACTATATAAAAAAATGAAGTATGCATACTTCTTACATAGAGTCCTAAAGTCCATGAAATATAACTTAAGTAATGAATCAATCAAATCTAACATTAAAAATATGAGATATAAGTGGGCATACCCAACATTAATAATGGATTAAACTACAATAACAACCAACACTAGGATGATAAGAGAAAATTATAGAGATTTAAAGAGTAAGAAGAAAGATTTGAGATAGATTAGGTAGAGAGAAGGAGGGTTTACCAATATTGGGATGAATCCTATCTTTTTGGGTTTTTGATCTAGTTATAAACTAGGTTTTGGTGATCTTGTGATTTTAAGAGAGTGGAAGTGAGCTGAAAATTAGGTAGAGTTTCCCCTAGGGTCTAGAATGCTTCTTCTGAAATGAATGGACAAGGGTCTTATTTATAGAATTTGATAATGACAAAAATGTCCGTAGGGACATCTCTTGCTTTTTACATAATCATCCGTACGGCTAGGAATGTAAACCACCTTGACTTGTTCTAAATCTTTCTGCCAGCTGTCCTAACAAGGAAACTAGGTCAAGAAGCAATTCCAATGAGGTCCTTTTAGGGTTTTTAATGTTGGAAAGGCCTTTCTTCAATTAGATTGGCATAATTAATGCCCGGAATGCCCCTAAACATTATATATTGAAATAATTGAGGGAGGCGGTCCAGATTGGAGTATTTACAAAGGTGCACGAGCAATAATTGTGCGGTCCATACGAAGTATATGTACAATAGTGAGTTTTGTGGAAAAATTTGAGTATTTCTAATATAATTCTAGGATTCAGGGCCACATATCTGAGGAGAGAAGAATGTTTTCTAGTCTGCTCAAGACTACTGATCTGTGTTCGTTAGTGATCCAAGAGCTGAAGTGCATTGAAGTCCGAGAAAAGTTTATCAATCTGAATTTGAGATAGACGGAGTCTATCAATCTGTGCTAGCAATAACGTGTGGTATTCGAATCTGGTGGTCGTGAATCTGATGTTCAATTGGTGTTGCTAAATAGGCTATTTAGAACACATATGGAACATGTTTCGATTTGGTAAATTTTGTGTATTTATGTTCATGGTTTAGAGCTCTAGACAATCTTTTCCACAATCTGAGTCTGGAATTCGGTTGCTCGGCGAAGCATGCTGTTTGTCTGTGTAGGAAAAATTCTTATGCCTGTTGTGGCAAATCTGATTGTTCGTGGAGAACAAGTTGTTATCTTTTGGCAAAGGCAAATTTAAGGTGGAGGTAGATAAATCATTTCTGGTATGGAGGATGCATCTCAAAGTGGAGATGCGTTGAGTTTTCGTCGTACTGATTATTGGTTATGGGAGATTCACAGTCAAGGTGGAGATTTGTTGCGTTTTGTGCCTTTTGAATCATAGGTTTAAATGAGGCACGAACTAAGGAGTAATCAGCCAAATCTGAGTTCTGGAGGTTTGGCACGACGGTGCCAGTTTAAGCGCGCGACTGAGCCAAGTTAAATGCGCGACGTGCAAATTCGTTTTTGAGAAACAACATCTACATCACAAGTTGCACGACCGTGCCTACCTATTCCATACTATGATAGGCTGAAATGGCCTTTTAGGTTTTGAAAACCCTCTAGCTTTAGGAATAGGCTGTATAAATAGTCTTGATCTAAGGCTCTAGATATTCGTGTATATAAGAGAGATCTGTTATCAGTGATATTTGGATCCTATTAATAATATATGTTCGTTATTTTGTTCATCTTTTTTGTTCGATTATAAAGCGTAGGCAACACAATTGATGTGATATACATATTCAATTACCGACTATGATTAAGTACAATTCACATTATTTAGCTTATGTTCACATTATTTAGCTTCATAAGCTGTAACGATCTGAGCCCGCATGCCCGACCCGCTACATAAGCACCACGCAACTGGTCCACTGAGCACAACAATTGGGTCCAATTGGCTTATCACATGCCTACCCAAAAGTCCATGAATGTTATTTGTGCTCAATGGTAGTATAGTGGAGGCTTATATATCACAATCAAAGTCCATATCTTTCAGATATGGGATGGGAGATTTCACATAAAGTGTTTTTTTTTTTTCTTTTTTTTTTTTCGTTTTGTTTTTTAAATTATAATCCGGGGATATGGTTGTGTATATTTACTTCAGCCACTAGATCGATTTACTTTGATAGTCCTTGAGTAATGACAGATTGAAAGTTTTATAGTCGAATTGCAATGCAATGCTTGTTGATGGGAAGACAAAAGACTATTATTATTATGCCCTGACCACGGTTGATTAAGGGTTGTCAAGGCAGAGGAGTTTATATACTCCCTCTCTCCCACCTCACTTGAGACCTAATAATAAATGAACATAATAACTAAGGAAAAAGAATAAAATAAGGAAAATGCGTGTTAGAAAATTGAGAGATAATGAGTAGGGTTAATAGTAGGTTGGTTGAATAAATTGTGTGGTTGAATGAAGAAAGAGAATGAGTGGGTGGGGTAAATTAAATATAAAATTATATATAAAAAAAACTATCATTGTTTTAAGGAGTCTTAAGTGAAGTAGGACGGATCAAAATGAAATTAAATCTCAAATAAAGAACGGTGGGAGTATATGAATGAATGAATGAACGAACGAATGAAGAAAGCGATGTATCAGGGGTGTAATAGTGCCAAGTAGGTCTAGTTATCGCTATCACACATTCATTTGTTTCAAACCTTCACTTGTTATGTCCAAATTCAAACAAGAAATTTTTACAAGCAAAACAGGTTTCCGACCGTTGAAGGAATACCATTTTTGGTAATTAAAAGTCTTTTCATTAGATTCCCAAAAAAGCAATCTCCACCCATAAACTCCATCTACTCTCTTTATTGAATCCCATCCTTGACTTTTCACACATATCATATGTTTTCTTTTTCTTTTTTAAAGATTTGCGCAAATAATTTTAATTGCGTGAAAACCTTTGAAACCAAAATTAATTAATACTCTCCCCCCCCCCCTTCTTAAATGAATTAATGTCTAAATTTTTATTTTAAAAGAAATTTTCAAAATGTGTGCTTTTTCTTCATTTCTATGATGATTATGATTATCCAATTTTTATACATTTACACGATAATAAAATAATAGCAATTTTATTTTTTAAATTTTTTTAAAAAAACTTTAGGGAGAAAATTTTTTTATATAAAAAAAAGATTCTCATTTTTAGATAATTATTTTCTAAATTTGGACATTCATTTAAAGATGTAAATAGTATTTTAATTCTCATATAGCTATCGTCATATAACATAGAGGGTGTGGATAATAGGTAAGGATTATTAGTGAGATATGAAATAGTAAGTGTTAGTTGACGTGAGTATGACAAAAAAGTCCTACTAAATAAAAATTATTTAAAACTTTCTATTTTCAAATTTTACAATTTTTTAAGACACTTAAATTTCAAATTTTGATCAAGTCATAGTTTTGAATATCTTACGAGTATATTTGCGTTCTCGGTTGTCCATACTTATTTAACACAAAATCTTGGGAAAAACACGTTTTTTCTAACTCCCAAGAAAAACGTCTTTTAAAAAATGCGGTGGCATTTTTGTAAATATGTGGAACTGTAACACCCCAAACTTTTTTCAATAATAAAAAAGTCTTTAAATTAAATAACATCTATCCCAAAACCAGGGGATCTCAATCATCAACCACAATCCAAAACCAAACATTTAATGTAACGACTAGTACAACCAACTAGCTCTAAAATAACGGTAAAGTAAACTGTCTAAAATGCTTCAATAAACCAAGAGCCGCCTTTCCTTGCGACCTATCCGTTCCCTCTACTCTTTACCTGGGAAAAATATAAAGAAGGGGTGAGCGAAAAATGCTCAGTAAGTTCATACGGGATCTCTTTGGGTACTAGGAAGAGATGACCGAAAGAACGGAGCCAAACAATACTTTCATTGAAAGGCTAATCATCAATAAATTAACTGTAACACACTCAAGATTAACAGTTCCAAATACTGAGACGAAATTGTGGTACTATCACAAGGATAATACTGATGGAGATTGTATATACACAAGTTCGTCAATTCCATATATAGTAACAATACACCTTTTCAGGGTGTTAAGGGAATAAGAGACCTTACGCCTTTTTAGGGCGCTCCCTTATTAAGATATATCATGATCATTAAACTACTTCATCAAGTAGCATATAAATGTCTAAGTTCTTTTCAATCAAACTAGACAGTTTTTATTTAAGTCCTTTTCAATCAGACTAATTCCCGCTAAGCCCTTTTCAATCAGACAAAGCTAATTGTACCTGTTGAGAGGACTGGTTGAATCTGTTTAGGGGATCCGTTTGCCGGTTTAAAGTTCGTTAAGCGGACTGGAATGATGACGAGGTGGTGATTCCAGTGGTTCACCATGGACCAAATTGTTGTTTGGAGCCGTATTTGCTGTGTGCTTGTACATGTTATGTGTATGCTTTGCAGATATATGTGCTTGTGTGAGATGTGAAATAGAAATTGCGAGGGAAAATTGTGATTGTGGTGTGATGTGATTTGCAGAAAGCGTGAATGATGTTCATACCTTCACTTACCATTGCCGCTTGATTCGAGATTGATTTTTGATGTTTGCGACTTTGATGGAGAATGTTGCGCTCTTGATGATGAGGAGTTGCTTTTGGCTTTGATGGAGTATCGGTGAGATGACATTCTTGATGATGGGTTGGTCGTGCCCAAGGGCTGCCTACGTATCCCTTGAAAGGAATCAGACCAGCGTAGTTCAAGTGTGATGGAAAATGCTAGGGAAGAAGCTTAGAGCAAAGCAAGATAAAACACATACTTTTTACACAAGTAAGGAGACAAAGAAAGTTTATTTACAAAATAAAATAAAAAAAATTGTCTTTTTAAAAAAAAAAAAAATGATTAGAGGGAAAAGAATATGTACACATGTGAGAAAAAAGATTTTTTTTTTTTTTTTTTTAATAGTTCGTGTGTGAACCATTTTAACCTTTGTGTGTTTGTAAAGCCAACCCAAGATCAAGTCATGTTCGGTCGAAATTCGAATTGCCTCGCTTGAATTCTGTTGTCGCTGTTGTACCCAACGAATATGGATGTCTAGCCCCAAGATATTTGTCGATTATGGGGCTTCAAATACTTTCGATGCGGAGATAAGGGGTTGCTGATTGTAAAGCCCCTAGAACGACTTTGGTGCCAAAATTTGAGTGACTCGTGAAGCCCCAAGATAAATCAGCTCTTGGCCCATTCAAATAAATCGCCTTTTGTTGTTGACGTGAGCAAGCCCCAAGAGAAGATTATTGATACCAAGCTTCGAGAGATTGCTAAGCCCCAAATGTCATGTACTTGTTGTTTGCGAGCTTCAAGAATGTGAAGACCTTTCGATGTAAAGCCCCAAAAATGTCTTGGAATTGGCTTGGTATTGTATTGAGAGTGGATGCCCCAATTGGGTAGAAATTTTGAAAGTGATCTTCTTCTTACTCTTATTGGGGAGATGAATGGCCTTATTGTGGTCGGTGCCCAAATGGCGGAAGGTCCATGTTGACAATGCAGCAAGGACTTCGAAAAATGTCTTGGGAGAGATCGTGGCGTTGTTGAGTTTACGGATGACAAGGTCTCAGTGGTCCTTTGAGGATGTGATGAGGTCTCGAATGGATATCTTTGCTTGAGTCTTCTTGAGTTGAACTAATGACGGATCTTCGGATGCAACTAGTGCTTGGGCGCAACTTTGTCTGAGCCACACTTTTTGCTTTTGATCTTGGAGAAGGGGGTACTGAATTGCAAAAACAATGGGATTTGCCATAACTCTATTTATCGAGTTAACGTATTGTCATTTCCTTGAATATTTTTCCATTTTCTCTAAGACTTATTTCATAATCTCATCGTAAGTCAAAATATAACAAGAATCATCAAATTCATTCATAACATCGGAGCCCTTATTTCTAATGTGAAGTGCTAAGAGACCCTTGAAGCTTGCTTGGTTCCATGAAGACTATTACCCACATTGAATTGCTCGGGTATCATCCCCCAAAAATATTGTCAATTGCGAAGCCCCAATATTTCCCTTTGCTTGGATTGCTGTAATGTCGTAGCCCAAAAGATTGTAGATTGCGAATCCCCTTGAGACCTTTGGTGCCAAACTTATTGAGGAAGCTTCCAATGTTGCATATGACTTTGCTGGGGCCATCGTTAGGAGGTGAAGTGAATTGCTTCTTGCTGAGGGAGCCTTTTAAACTTGACTGTAGCCCCTAGTGTGCCAGCATTGATTGCAAGTAGAGCGAGAAAGGAATATCCATGATTGGGGGAACATGCACGAGCACACATGACATGAAGGCTTTCGACATTCCTCTTGAGAGACTTTGAGGATAGTCTCACACATCTTTCTTGAGCGTAGCCCCTAGGGCTCATTAACTGTCGAATGAAGCAAAAGAAGCTCTCGTTCTTGAGTTACATAGCCCCTAGGTCGTCATCATTTGTCGAGCAAAAGACTCGTCCTCGTGTGGGGGAACAAGCATAAGGGGACATGGAAAGAGCTAATCTATTTCTCGGGAAGCCTTTCGACATACTTTAGGTGCACATACTTGAAGAAGCTCGAAAACTGAGTCACACGTTGTTGCCATTTGTGATCCAAACCAATTGACTCACTGGGGACTATTTGTGCAGCCTTGTACCCCTCGATGATGGGCTCATTCTCGGATGGATCTTGGTTATCATGGGGCTTCTTTCACATGAACCTGAAAATACATATTGCAAAAACAACCTCTCTTATGCCAATAACACAAAACGACCTTTGATTGTGCCATATCTTGTTGAGCCCTTTACAATTACGAAGTTGACTCGGTGGGGAATTGACTTGCTGAGGAGATTCAATGTAGAACTTGTGCGGTCGTCTTCTTTAGAGCCTGGGGATCTCCATTTCTCTTTCCCTTCTCTCTCTCACTCTCTCAATTTTTTTTTATGATGCACACTCTTTTTTGCCTAGACCGCCCTTTCGGGTTTTCAATCTAGCGGGCATCTCTTTTGCGTCTTTATTATTTTTTTTGACTCAATTAATAAGGAAGTGTGCATTGACTCTAGCTGAGGATGAGAGACATGTGATTTTGCGGTGGAGACCTTTGTCACTAATGATTAGTGACATTGACTCGACTAGGGAAGTACCCCCTAGTATTGACTTCATGTATTTATGTATTTTTTGAATGACTCACGAATGCAAGTAAGTCATTAAGAGGGAAGAGAATGAAAGCCCCAATTTGATTGCGAGAAATGGGAGTATCGCTGAAGGATAAGAAGCCCCTAGACTCGATAAGGAACGCAGAGCGATTCCAATTCTAAGAAAGTTATTCAATATTCTTGGTAATTAATTCCTTGGCAAATGAATCATACAAATATGTCTTGAAAAGTTTGAGAGGAAGGCCAATCGCCATAACGCACTAGGGCTAAACATATCTTCTTCCTTGCATGAGACCGGACCCAAAGGTTGCCTACGTTCCTCCAGTGTAGAGGCTCAAGTCACCGTAGTTCTTGTGGATGCTCCTTTCGTTGTGATGGTTATTGATGATGTTGCTTCATTATTCGTGATGGTTGTTTCGCCTTTCATTGGTGGAATGATGTTGATCTTGTACTTCCTTGAATGGGGGGAATTTTTTTTTTTTTTTTTTTAATCCTCCTTTGAAACATTGATTGATCTTTCTCCATGGTTGTAGTTCCAACTTTCTTGATGTCTTGGATTTGTCGTTGATGTTTTCGCCTTCGTCACGATGTTTAGCCCCTAGGCGTTCAAGTGATGGCCTTCATTCCAAAATTGGTTTAGACATCTTTTCATCATTTTGCCAAGAATTAAATCGAACAACTTGGAATAGTGTATGGGGACAAGAACGACTCTTTATTTGATGACTCAATGGACTCGAATATTTACATAAATGGGTCAAAGAAAACTTAATGCACACTTAAGAGGACTTTTGACTCTTTTTTTTTGTTCCTATTACTAGGTAGAGAAAGAGAAACGGAGATTGTTGTCGTCGTCCTTGTCGTTGTAGTGCTCCTTGTGGAATGATCTCTTGTTGAAGCCCCATTTCAAATCTAAGCCTCTTCCTTGATGATTTTCTCTTCACCCACGGTAAATTCACCATTGTCAATTAAATCTTGGATGATGTTTCGGAGAACGAAGCATCCCTCGGTAGTGTGGCCGCTATGCTTGTGGTAGTTGCACAATTCACCAAATTCATGATTCTTCGGTATCATCTTCAGCTTGTACCCTTCCAAAGGTTTGATCTTTCCACTTGCCATCAAGATTTCGAATGCTTCGGTTTGGGTTATTCCTAGGAGAGGAGTGAAAATACGGTTGTTGGCGGCACCTTTTTGACTTTTGAGGAGCGGGACACTTGAGCATGTTTTACTGTTGACCTTTGCCTTGTTGTCGGTGAACTCTTGCAGACGGGCCTTAAGTTCGGAAACCTCTTCTTTGTGAATCCTCCTCTCAAGATCAAAACATGCTTGCCACAAATCGTATTTACGGCGGGCATCCTCGGCAAGTCTATCCATATGTTCTCCCATGGCTCTCATTATGTTGAATAGCTTTTCGTTGGACACGGAAACATTCCCACCTTTGTTGTTGTTGCCGTTGGAAGACATTGGACCTATTGGAAGACATTGGACCTATTGGAAGAACACGGTTGGTCTTAGGTTGGCCCCACAAATACCTTTTGAATAAAATAATTTAACCCACAAACAAGAAAACGACTCAACCACATAGAGAAAAATGACTATTTTATTTATTTATTTATTTACAAAAGTCGGAAGGACGTAGTCCTTTTTTTGGGGTTTCTAGAAAAAATAGTGGAATCGTCACACTAGTATATAGACCTTCTCGCGGTCCCATATAGTCATCGGATTCCACCACGCTTGTGAGACCTAAGTGTGACGGGATTAAACTAAATTAATGTCACAAAGCATACATGCGGGGACGGAGTTTTATTTCATCCATAATAACCACTTGGGGATGGATTTTTATTTCGTCCATAATAACCACTTATTTCTTTTGGAAATGGCATGTATGATTTCATGACATTGGTTTAGGGAAATTTCGACACATGATAACCGACATGGTCACGGAGTGTTAAACCCTAAATAGAATGTGTTGGCTTGTGCTCGGCTAAAAAGAGGCTTAAAGGTCACCCCCGGCATGTAGTCATGAACTACGCCACGGGCTGAGGTTTACCGCTTCGAGAGAGTCAAGTTCGTATGGAGCTTGAAACTCTCTAGGACGGGCCTCGACAGGTTTGGGGTTATGAACTTGTGCGACTCGATTGTGAGGAATTCATAGGGATATGTGCATGTAGTGAGATGTCAAGTCAAGTGACAAAATATTTTTATTATTTTTTATTTTTTTAAACAAAATAAAAGCAAATAAGCACATATTTACAAATTTCGAATCACCCGTGTGACCGATAAAATAAACATAAAGTAAAAACTATTTTGTGCAGGCCCGGTGCCCACACACTGTAACTATGTCCATTCTGTTCACTGTTTCTGTTCTGGAAAATGGCACAGACGCGCGCGCATTGGGATACCTATGAGGGAGGCGCGCGCATTAGAGAAAGAGGGGCAGAGGCGCCTGCTTCTGGATGAAAACCTGGAAATCAGTGGGTTCAAGGGATTGCCTTGACCCTAAATAAGAAAACTTTCCCCTGTAGAATTTGTTAGCACATAAACATGAAATGGAAGGACAAGAAGGGAGGCGGGCGATTCTGGTGGTGAAGGTCGGAGGCGCGCGCCTTAGGCCAAGAAGGCCAGAGGCGCACGCTTCCCACCTTTTTCCACCAGAATGCCCAGAAAACAGTAAAAAGAACACCAAAAGTAAGAAACACATTTTAACCCTCTATGTTGTCCCCAATAGCCGCCACTGTAGATACCCCAGAAAAACCACTACTTGGCTAGAGCGGTGAATTATCCTAGGATGTCTATTTTGGTTTTAAGTGTTTAGAGTGTTTTTAAAGGAACTTAAGAAAAACCTAAGAATAGACTAAATTTATATACAAAACTAGAGATTCGGAAAGAGAAGGGTTCGGGGGTTAGATGACGGAGTGGGAAGTACTTAAACACCCACTCTGCCCGGCTTAAGCCGGTCTTGCTACTATTGGTGTTCTAATGCTAAATGGTCATTCTTTTATTGATATTAAAAATGTGCTAACAATTACATAGTAAAAAAAAGGGGAATTGCAAAGGGAAATAAAAGAGAATTGTTTTATATATTAATTTATCCTAAAGATTACATGTAACAACTATGCTAGCAATTACATTTATATAAAATAGGGAAATTAAAGTTGTATTTGAAATCTAGGGAGATAACCTTTAACCAACTTTAATATAATAAAGTGATCATTTGGTCATGTCCCATTTGATGGGGATTGCATATTAAGAAGAATAAAATAAGAGATGAAAGGTGAGGTTGTATCTTAAGAAGAGGACTTCAAACTTTGACTTGAAAAGAGTTTTGTGTAGAGTTTTGATGCTTGAGTTGTTTGTTAGGAGAATCCTTGTTAGAGAATTCTTGAGAGAAATGTGTATAATGTAGTAGTGAAGAAATTTCAAGTCCCTTTCTAAGGTAAAATGAGAGGGTTTTTATAAGTGAAAAAGGGAGGAATATATGGTCTTTCAACCAATAAGAAAATAAGTAAAAATAAATAATAAAGAGAAAAATCAAATAAAATAAAGATAAAATATTTGGTATTAGGGAAAAGACTAAGAATATGGGATTGGGAGTTACAAACCTAAGGGGGGTTAACTTGGAGCTAAAAAGGAGTTTTTGTGATCAAGAAAAATGAGGGAAAAGACTGCAATCCGTAACTATCATACCGGGAGGCGCGCGCTTCCTGCTTCGGCCGCGAAAGGCGAGCGCATCCCGTAGGCAATGCCAGAGGCGCCCGCGGGTGAAAATGACATAATGACAGAACTGACTCTAAAGTTAACTCTGTTATTCAGTTTAGTCCATAACTAACGGAATCAGTTAGGAACTTAACCGAAGTAACATAAAGTAACAAAAACAAGTTAAATAAAAATACTATGTATGTAATCGGGGTCAGAGGTCCAAGGTGGGGTGTCTACACTTAGGAAAGAGTTAAACACTTATATTTTGTCAAGCAAGGGATTTCCTCCATTATACGCCATAATGCTCAAAGAGCTCAAAAAACAAAGGGACTCTCTCCCGAAAATGCCCTTGCATGTTTCCTCCAAGAAAAATACTTTAAGTACCCGTTCCATCAAGTCAGCTGGATCACTCATAAAAAAATAAAGGCACCAAAAAAGTATCCCGTTAGGTTGAAAACCCACAAGGGCGGCCTAGGAAAAAAGCATGGTGTGCCATAAAAGACGCAAAAGAGATGCCCGATAGGTTGAAAACCCGCAAGGGCGGCCTAGGCAAAAGAGAAGGTGCGTCATGAAAAAGGGATGGGTTCCTAACATCACCTCAAAGGTCAAAAGACGACATCGGGGCTACCCCAACATCGATGACAACAAGGAAATTGGGTTTATCCCAACATCGACAACAACAAGGACATTGGGGCTATGCCTACAACGAAGGCATTAGGACTGTTCCTACATCAACGACAAAAATGTTCCCTACTCCCGATCACTCCTAAGAAATGGACAAATCTCAAAAGGACTTTATGCATGGGAAATCTCGGAGTTAAGTTAAAATCAAAATTTGACTAAAATGCTTCGTTAAAAGATTTTCCTTTAAGATAAGCATTTCCAATCAGCCCCTTTGGCATCATTTATGAAAGACAACGTTTCAAGCAAAAAACTTTTGATCTCCATTTCAAAATTGCTTCTCAAAGTCTTGGACTATTTTGTCCACAAATATGTCTTGTAAATCTCCCCTAGGCTCTCTCTCCCGGTCTTAGAAAAATTTTTCTTACCTTTAAAAGGCCTA
Source organism: Campanula takesimana (assembly GCA_026119855.1). Taxonomy (NCBI): domain Eukaryota; kingdom Viridiplantae; phylum Streptophyta; class Magnoliopsida; order Asterales; family Campanulaceae; genus Campanula; species Campanula takesimana. The sequence continues at coordinate 341,711 of JAOWBW010001031.1, read as the reverse complement.
GTTAGGTCCCGTCACCTTTAAGATAAAGTTAATTCTCTTGGAAAGCGAGCGGATCGGCTCTTCCATTGAATCTCGTTAAAACTCTTAGGACTATTTGTTAGAGATTATGCCCTAGGCCCTTGAGAAAGGCCATGTGTTACATCATGTTCTCATTTTGTTATGGAGATAACAACTTGGATTATTATTGTAGACACCCCGCCTTGGACCTCTCATATCCCGATTGCATACACATTCTTTGTCTTCCTCTTTTCTGTTAAGTTTTGTTACTTTTCGCTAACTTTCGTTACTTTCTGTTAAGTTCCTGACTTACTCCGTTAGTCTTGGATTTGACTAAGTGGAAAATTCAACCTTGAGTGTTTGTTTCATTTATTTTCGTTGACTTTCGTGATGTTCATTAAGTTTATGGACTAATTCTGCATAACGGGGTTAACATTTGGGCTAAAATATGAATTTTCTGAAGCTGGGATGCGCACGCCTTTGCCCTCCTTTGTGGGAGGAGTGCTCCTCCCATAGGGGGGGGGGGTGGGAAGTGCGCGCCTCCCGCTTCCAGAATCTCAGATTTGGCCAAATTTTCCTCCTTTTTTGATTTGTAACCCCCAAGGCCATTATGCCTTGGCTTGATCCGGGGAAGGGCCATCTTTGTGACCAAAAACACTTCCCTAACACCTATAAATACCTTTTCATTGCACCATGGAAGGGGAGGAAGAATTCTTGAATCAAAAACACTTTAAAACACATAAAATCCATTTTCAAAGAGTGGTCACTATAGACAATTTGGTTCTTCCCCATTCAAGCACAAGGTACAATGTTCATTCTCTTATAAACTTTTAATCTTATCTTTATTTTCTCTCCTTGTTAAAATCTTTTTATTACACTCTTCATCTTTAATGTGTATGCAATCTCCATAAAAGGGATACAACCAAAAGGCCACTTCACTATTGAAGTTTGGCCAAGGTTACATCCCAACATTCTAAATTCCACTTTAATTTTTATTTAATTTCTTCATGTAATTGTTTGGCATAATTTTTACATGTAATATTTTAGCATAAATTAATAAATAAAAACAATTCTCTTTTATTTCCTTTTAATTTTCTCCTTTCTTTCCATTGTAATTGTTAGCACTTCTTACATTAATAATTGAAGGACTTTTCTTTTTAGTATTAGAACACCAAAAGTAGCAAGACCTGCGTAAGCGGGGTGGAGTAGGTGTTTAAGTACTTCCCAATCCATCACCTAACCCCCGAACCCCTCATCTCAAGAATCTTTGGTTTCGTAATCAATAAAAAAAGGCTATTTTCTTAGGTTTTCTCGCGTTCCTCTAAAACGTGGGTGGCGACTCTTAAAATCAAGTAGTCATCCTAGGTTAATTCACCGCTCTAGCCAAGCCGTGGTTTCCCGGGGTTTCTACAGTGGCGACTCCGCTGGGGACTTAGAGGGTTAAACTTGCGTTTTTCATTTTTGGTGTTCTTTTTACAGTTTTCTAGACATTCTGGTGGAAAAAGGTGAGACGCGTGCGCCTCTGGCCTTCTTGGCCTAAGGCGCGCGCATCCCACCTTCACCACCAGAATTGCCCGCCTCTCATCTTGTCCTTCAAATTTCATGTTATTGTGCTAACAGTTTCTGCATGGGAAAAGTGTTTTTATTTAGGGTCAAGGCAGTCTCTTGAACCCATGAATTTGCAGGTACTCCCCAGAAGCGGGCGCCCTACCCTCTAGTGCCTAAGGAGCGCGCCTCCCATCCTCACAGCATAAAGCGCGCGTGTCTGGGCAACTTTCCAGAACAGAATAGTGCACAGAACAGAGCAGCTTTGACAGTGTGTGGGCACCGGGCCTGCACAAAACCATCTTTTAATTCTCTGTTTTATTTTTATCGGTCACACGTGTGATTCGAAAGTTGTAAATTACGTGCTTATTTGTTTTTTTTATTTCCTTTGAAAAAAAAAATATTTTGTCACTTGTTAGACCTCACACTACGCGCACATTTCTTATCAACTGCTCACTATCGAGTCGCACAAGTCCAACCCCAAACCCGTCGAGGCCCGTCCTAGTAAGTTTCAAGATCCACCCGACCTTGACTCTTCCGAAGCGGTAAACCTCAACCCGTGGCGTAGTTCATGACTACATGCCGGGGGTGACCTTTAAGCCTCATATTTAAGCCGAGCACAAACCACACAATTCTAGTTAGGGTCTAACACTCCATGACCAAGTCAGTTTTCATGTACCGAGATTTCCCTAAACTAATGTCATCAAATCATACATGCCGTTTCCAAAAGAAACAAATTGTTGTTATGGGACAAAATAAAACTCTGTCCCCAAAGTGGTAATTTTGGACGAAAATAAAAAAATTCATCCCCGCATGTATGCTTTATGACATTAATTTAGTTTAATCCTATCACATGTAGGTATCACAAGCGTGGTGAAATCTGATGAGTATATGGGACCGCGAGATGGTCTATATACTAGTGTGACGATTCCACTATTTTTCTAGAAACCCCAAAAAGGACTATGTCCTTCCGACTGTTGTAAATAAAAAAAGTAAAAAAAAAAACTTTTTTCTTTATGTGGTTTGAGTCTTTACTTTTGTTTGTGGGTGAAATAATTTTATCCAAAAGGTGTTTGTGTGGCCATCCTAAGATCGACCGTGTTCTCTCCATAGGTCCAATGGCTTCAAACGGCAACGACAACTGCATTCCCGTGTCCAACGAAGGGTTATTCCGCATGGTGGAAGCATTGAAAGGGCAAGTTGATACACTAGCCGAGAATGTCCGCCGCAAGGATGATTTATGGCGAGTCCGTTACAAGCATGTGAAAACGGCACACAAGAAAGAAGTTGCTCAACTCAAGAACCAATTGAAAGGGCTCACGAGTGAAAGAAAGGTCCAAAGCATTGATACCGGTTTGGTCAACACTCTCATGTCCTACATTGACCAAAGGCTTAGTGGGCTAAATTTGCACAAGGGCCCAAGCACCGATCTTCATCAAGCTTCTCTCCTCATGAACATAATGGAGGCTCTTCCCGAAAAGTTCAAGATGCCCGATATTGGCAAGTTCAACGGCAACTCTTGCCCCGACGCTCATGTTGACTCCTACATTTGGGCCATGCTACAAAAGAAAGTGTCTCCTCAAATAATGGCACAATGCTTCCCGCTTACTCTCGAGGGGGTCGCAAAAGATTGGTATATGGGTCTTCCAGTTTCCACCCGCCTCAATTGGGATGTCGCTATGCTTGCCTTCAAGTCACAATATCAAGGCAACTCCATATTCCGCCCCACTAAGAAGGAATTGGAGAGCACCGTGCAAATGGGTGATGAATCATTTGGGGACTTCTATCGCCGTTGGAATAACAAGCTAGCCGAGATGGTTGATAGGCCTTCCAAGAAGGAACAAATGGACATCTTCTTGAAGTGTTTGAAAATGGATTACCGCACTCACCTTAGTGGGGTTTTTCACTCCGATTTTGCAAGCATGTATGATGCGGGGGTTAGAATTGACAATTTGCTCCGAGAAGTGGCTGAGTACTCCTATGACACAAGCTTCAACGACAAAGGGTTCCCAAGAAATGACATGGAAGAATGTAGTGACATGGAAGACTACAACGACAATGAGGACTACAACGACATGGGGGATGACGACAACAATCTCCGTTTCTCTTTCTCTACCTAGAAATAGGATAAAAAAAAAGAGAGTCAAAAGTCCTCTAATGTGTGCATTAATGTTTTCTCTCGTCCAATGTTAAATTTTGAGTCAATCATTAAATAAAAGTCATTCTTGTCCTCATACACTCTTCCAAGTTGTTCAATCTAATTCTTGGAAAAATGATGAAAAGGTGTCTAAACAAGATTTGGAATGAAGGCCATCTCTTGAACGCCTAGGGGCTAAACATCGACGACGGCATCAACAACGAAGACATCAACAACGACGAAATCAAGACAAAGAAAGGTGGAGCAATGATAATGAAGCAAAGTTTTCAAAAGGGGATATAAAAAAAAAAAAACCCCTCAATCAAAGAAATACAAGATCAACATCATTCCACCGATGAAGGACGAAGCAACAACCATCACTGCGAATGGAGCATCAACAAGAACTACGGTGACCTAAGCCTCTACACTGGAGGAACGTAGGCAACCTGCGGGTCCGGTCTCATGTAAGAAAGAAGATATGTTTAGCCCTAGTGCGTTATGGTGATTGGCCTTCATCTCAAACTTGTCAAGACATCTTTGTACGAGTCATTTGCCAATGAATTAATCACCTCAAGATTGAACAACTTTCTTAGAATTGGAATCGCTTCACGTTCCTTGTCGAGTCTAGGGGTTTCTCTTCTTTTTGCGATACTCCCAGTTTCTTGCAATCATACTGGGGCTTTCATTCTCTTCTCTCTTATTGAATTACTTGCCTTCGTGAGTCATTCAATAAATAAAAATATATGTCAATACTAGGGACCACTTCCCTAGTCGAGTCAATGTCACTCATCATTAGTGCCAAAAGGTCTCCACCGCAAAATCACATGTCTCTCATCCTCCGCTAGAGTCAATGCACACTTCCTCATAAATTGGAATCGCTTCACGTTCCTTGTCGAGTCTAGGGGTTTCTCTTCTTTTTGCGATACTCCCAGTTTCTTGAAATCAAACTGGGGCTTTCATTCTCTTCTCTCTTATTGAATTACTTACCTTCGTGAGTCATTCAATAAATAAAAATATATGTCAATACTAGGGACCACTTCCCTAGTCGAGTCAATGTCACTCATCATTAGTGCCAAAAGGTCTCCACCGCAAAATCACATGTCTCTCATCCTCCGCTAGAGTCAATGCACACTTCCTCATAAATTGAGTCAAAAAAAAAATGAAGACGCAAAAGAGATGCCCTCTAGATTGAAAACCCGAAATGGCGGTCTATGCAAAAAATAGGGTGCGTCATAAAAAAAATTAGAGAGTGAGAGAGAGAAGGGAAAGAGAAATGGAGATCTCCGGCGTTTAAGGAAGACAACTGCACAAGTTCTACATTAGGTCTCCTCAGCAAGTCAATTCCCCACCGAGTCAACTTTGGGATTTCAAAAGGCTCGACAAGATATGGCACCATCAAAGGTTGTCTTGGGTTATTGGCATCATTCTCCAGCAGTGTGCATTTTTTGGTTCATGAAAAGAAGGCCCGTGGTAACCAAGACCCATCCGAGAACGAGCCCATCATAAAAAGGTACGAGGTTGCACAAATAATCCCTAGCTAGTCAATTGGCTTGGGAAGCAAATAGCAACAACATGTGTCTCAGTTTTCAAAGATTCTTCAACTATGTGCTTCTAAAGTACGCCGAAAGGCTCCCGAGAAATGGAGTAGCTCTTGCCATGTCCTCTCATGTTTGTTCCCTTGCACGAGGATGAGTCACTCTTGCTTTGCTCAACAAATGGTGACGCCCTAGGGGCTATGTGACTCAAGAACAAGGGCTTGTTTTCCTTCATTTGACAATCAATAAGCCCTAGGGGCTATGCTCGAGAAAGATGTGTGAGACTATCCTTAAAGTCTCTCAAAAGGAATGTCGAGGAGCAGCTTCTTGTCATGTATGCTCATACTTATTCCCCAGATCAAGGATAGCCCCTTCTCGTTCCACTCCTAATCAATGGTGTCACTCTAGGGGCTACGATCAAGTTTTAAAGGCTCCCCCGGCAAGAAGAAATTCACTTCAGTGTCCCCAGCCGAGTCATGTGCAACATTGGAAGCTTCCTCAATTCGGCACCAAAGGTCTCAAGGGGCTTCGCAATCTACAATCTTTTGGGCTACGGCATACAGTGATACAAGCAAAGGGAAATATTGGGGCTTTGCAATAAACAAGCTTTTGTCCAGTGGTACCCGAGCAATGCAATTTGGGAGTAGTCTTATGGCTCCATGAAAGGGATCAAGCTTCAATGGTCCCTCAACACTTCCAGTCAAAAGGCCTCTTGGTTTTAAATGAAGGCTCCGATGATATGAATGAATTTGATGATTCTTGTTAGAACTCATAGCGAGATTCTGAAGGAAGTCTTAGAGAAAAGGAAAAAGATTCAATATGCTAGACTCACCCGGCTGAGTTATAGCGTGCAATGCCAATATGTTAACTCTATAAGCAGAGTTACGGCCAATCCCAATGTTTCTGCAATACAGCACCCCCTTCTCCAAGATCAAAAGCACAGGCTGCATCCGAAGATCCGCCGTCGGTTAAACTCAAGAAGACTCGAGCAAACATACCGTTCGAGACTTTATCACACCAAGACCTTATCATCTGTAACAACATCACCATCTCCCACGAGACGTCTCCCGAAGACCGTACTACATTTTCAACATGAACCTTCTGACATTCGGGTATCAACCACAAAAAGGGCCATCCATCTCCAAGAAAGAGAAAGAAGGAGATCACCTTCAAGAGTTCTTCCCAATAGCGCCATCCGCTCCCAACATAATTCTAAGCCGATTCCAAGAAAATTTGAGGCTTCACACCGAAAGGTCTCCACATCCTGCCATCTACAAACTTGATAAGCCCATGACATTTGGGGCTTAAAGATCTCCCGAAGCTTGGTATTAATAATCTTCTCTTGGGGCTTGCTCTCGTCAACATCAAAAGGCGATTTATCATAGGGCTATGCAAGATTGGCATCAAGGGCATTATAGGGGATTTTCAATCAACAACCCCTTATCTCGGCATCGAAAGCCTTTTGCCCATAATTGACACATATCTTGGGGCTAGACATCAATTTCGTTGGACACCACGGCAACGACGATAGAATTCAAAGCGAGGCAATCCGGACTTCGACCGAACATGACTTGATCTTGGGTTGGCTTTGCAAACACACAATGGTTAAAATGGTTCACCCACAAACTAACTACAAATTTTTTTTTTTCTCATGCGTACATTTTCTCTTCCTCTTAGTCTTAAAAAAAAAAAAAAACGACAAAAGGATTTTTCTTTTTCTTTTTCTATGTGTAAAAGTTCGTGCTTTATTTTGCCTTGCTCCTAGCATTCTTCCCCAGCGTTCTCCACCATCCTTGAACTACGCTGGTCTGATTCGTTTCAAGGGATACGAAGGCAGCCTTTTGGCACGACCAACCCACCATCCAGAATACCATCTCACCGACACTCCTTCAAAGGCAAGAACAATTCATCACCATCAACATCATCATTCTCCATCCAAAGCATGGACATTCTTCATCAAAAGCATCAACATCCTTCAGAAATCCATCCCCAATCAAGCGGCAATGGTAAGTGAAGGTATGAACATCATTCATCTCAAACAATCTCCGCTTTCAAAAATCAATTCACAAACAGAATCACTTTACTTCTCTCTCATACAAACTGCTTTCAAATCACATCACACCACAAGCACAATTTCCCTCATAACTGCCATTTCACATCACATACATGTCACAAGCACATATACCTGCAAAGCACACACTTAACAGGTACCACCACAAGGTCAACAGCATCTGCAACTCAAGGCACTTCATCCCCAGCAGAAAGTGATCCGCCATCAACTACGCCTGTATCCCACAGAGTCAAACAATTACAGTTCAATGACAACAACTCGGTCCATGGTGAGCTGCAAAATCACCACCTTTCCATCAAGCAACACAACAATAACACATATAGGCAGACAGAACCTCGGTTCCCGCCATCCGCAAATGGATCCCGCATCAGCAAACGGATCCCACATCAACAAATGAATCCCGCATCAGCAAACGGATCCCACATTCAGAAAACGGATCCCGCATCAGCAAACGGATCCCGTACCAGCAAACGGATCCTACCATCACCAAACGGATCCCGCATCAGCAAAGGGATCCCACATCAGTAAACGGACCCGCATTCAGCAAACGGATCCCGCACCAGCAAACGGATCCCAAATTCATCAAACGGATCCCGTATCAGCAAACGGATCCCGCTTCTGCAAACGGATCTCGCATCAGCAAACGGATCCCACTTCAGCAAACGGATCCCGCCTCAGCAAACGGATCCCGCTTTAGAAAACGGATCCCGCTTCAGCAAAACACATCCCGCCATATCCTTTCTATATCAATAAATTCGCTCACACAGGGAGCGCACCCCTATCCTTCGTAAATTTCAAATTCATGTTTTATTGAGTCTTTGTTTTCTCTTGTCGATGTCCTCGGTGGTTGTCTTTCTTTCATCGACGCATTTTGCTTCGCAATCCACGTCGCCGAGGGGCTCTGTAGACACCCCGCCTTGGACCTCTCATGTCCCGATTGCATACACATTCTTTGTCTTCCTTTTTTCTGTTAAGTTTTGTTACTTTTCGTTAAATTTCGTTACTTTCTGTTAAGTTCCTGACTTACTCCGTTAGTCTTGGATTTGACTAAGTGGCAAAGTCAACCTTGAGTCTTTGTTTCATTTATTTTCGTTGACTTTCGTGATGTTCGTTAAGTTTTTGGACTAATTCTGTTAGTTTTGGGGCTTAACTGCATAACGGGGTTAACATTTGGGCTAAAATATGAATTTTCTGAAGCTGGGATGCGCACGCCTTTGCCCTCCTTTGTGGGAGGCGTTCTCCTCCCATAGGGGGGGTGGGAAGCGCGCGTTTCCCGCTTCCAGAATCTCAGATTTGGCCAAATTTCCCTCATTTTCTGATTTGTAACCCCAAGGCCATTATGCCTTGGCTTGATCCGGGGAAGGGCCATCTTTGTGACCAAAAACACTCTCCTAACACCTATAAATACCTCTTCATTCCACCATGGAAGGGGAGGAAGAATTCTTGAATCAAAAATACTTTAAAACACATAAAATCCATTTTCAAAGAGTGGTCACTATAGAAAATTTGGTTCTTCCCCATTCAAGCACAAGGTACAATGTTCATTCTCTTATAAGCTTTTAATCTTATGTTTATTTTCTCTCCTTGTTAAAATCTTTTTATTACACTCTTCATCTTTAATGTGTATGCAATCTCTATAAAAGGGATACAACCAAAAGGCCACTTCACTATTGAAGTTTGGCCAAGGTTACATCCCAACATTCCAAATTCCACTTTAATTTTCATTTCATTTCTTCATGTAATTGTTTGGCATAAATGTTACATGTAATTTTTAGCATAAATTAATAAATAAAAACAATTCTCTTTTATTTCCTTTAATTTTCCCCTTTCTTTCCATTGTAATTGTTAGCACTTCTTACATTAATAATTGAAGGACTTTTCTTTTTAGTATTAGAACACCAAAAGTAGCAAGACCTGCGTAAGCGGGCCGGAGTGGGTATTTAAGTACTTCCCACTCCATCACCTAACCCCCGAACCCCTCATCTCAAGAATCTTTGGTTTCGTAATCAATAAAAAAATGCGATTTTCTTAGGTTTTATCGCGTTCCTCTAAAACGTGGGTGGCAACTCTTAAAATCAAGTAGACATCCTAGGTTAATCCACCGCTCTAGCCAAGCTGTGGTTTCCCGGGGTATCTACAATTATATGTTTTTCATGTTTATATGATACAAATTAAACTTATGGGTACTTATGAATAACTAGTATAAGTTTAATTGATGATCATGTGTATATGATAAAATTAAACTTATGGGTACTTGTTGGTGAACAAGTACTGGACATGACCCACGTATGAGATTTATGTCATGGTCAAATGTCATAATTAAATCTTATATAGTTATATCATTTGATATCCTTAGACCTGAGATTATCATGGTCTTCCACATGATGAGCATTATGTTTGACATAGTCAACCGCTACCCTTAACCAGGTAGTCATAAAGGCTATGATTGGCATAATAGGATTCTTGTAGGGAAGAATGATAAGTCAAGATGGAATTTGTCCCTCCTCCAGAGAGATATCTGCTTAAGCCACTCGTAGAGTGAGATTGATGAAATGCGTTGTCACGCTCAAATAAATTGATGTAATCAATGTCATTTTCTCATATCAATCTACTCGGGATCGAGAAAGCATTGAACGAGATAAGTTGACATGGACCATGACTTATGTTCAATATTATATCGCGTGATAAAAGGATTGTGATATATTCTATGAGGATAAACGAACTTCGTTAAGTTATATTAATTGGGTAGTCATGATGGCTTGCTAGAGTCCGCTCATGACTTATGGGTTTGACCTTGGTTTGACTCATTTACAACTTAATATAATCCTATGGGGTCACACACAAAAGAACGAATTTACAAAAAGGCTGAAATTGGAATTGCGTAAAAGAGCGTAAAAATCAGAATTAAGGAAAAACTGGAAATTGGTTCCAGGAGGCCAGATCCGGCCGGACCTCCCTAAGGACCCGGTCGGAACAAGGGAGGGTCCGGGTGGACCATTCAAAGGACCCGGACGGATCAAGCCTAGATTCGGTCGGACTAGGATGATGCCCCGGGCGGACCTTAGTATTTCGGGCCTGGTTTTCCTGATTCGGTTTTTTACGGGATTTTTACCAAATCTCCTAAAGGGTTTAGGATTTTTGAGTTTAAATACATTATCTCTTTGTCCTATTCTATATGGTATTGAATGGGAGTAACCTATGTTAGTGTTGGTGCCCTAGGCACGTTTATTTAAACGTTCTGTATGTTATCATTTTATTCATATTAATAAAGAGATGTTTTGATTATTATTATTGTTCATGTTTACTTATAATAATCTCCGTCCCTAGTACTTATGAAGTACTAGTATAAGTCTAAATGTTCATGGGATGATCATGTTAGACTTATGGGTACTTATTGGGAAACAAGGTACTGGACATGACCCTCTGTATGAGATTTATGTCATGGTCAATGTCATATATATATCTCATATTAGTTATGTCATTTGAATCCTTAGACATGAAGTTATTATAGTCTTCCACTTGATGAACATTATGTTTGACATATTCAAACAATACCGTTATCCAGGAAGTTACACGTAGGGAAGAATAATAAGCTAAATGGATTTTTCCCTCTTCGGAGAGATGTCAAGCTTGGGCCCCTCATAGAATGATGTTGATGAAATCTTTGGTCAAACTCAAGTAAATTGATTGGATCAATGTCATTTGGATTATCAACATATTCGGGATCGAGAAAGTATTGAACAAATACAAGTTGACTTATTGACCATGACTTGTGTTCAATGACATCATGGGCAAAGGGATTGTGACATGTTCTATGAGGAATACAAACTTGTATATAGTTACACTATTTGGGTAGGTATGACGGTTTGCTAGAACCTAATCATATCTTATGGGTTTTTTTTTAAACCCATTGCCAACTTAGTATAATCCTATCGAGTCACACACAATTAGAACGAATTGAGAAAAGGCAAAAAGGGTAGTTTTCTGTTCTGGCACGACCGTTCCAGATATAAAGCACGACCGTGCCATTAACCAACAGCCGGGAAGGCAGGCGCGCATCGATTGGCACGACCGTACCAATTGTAGGGCACGACCGTGCCAGGGCTGCTTGGACATAAAGTTTGCAGCTTAATTGGGTGACGGGATTTAGGTTTCCTAGGTATTTAAGGGTTAAGGACTAAGACCTATATAAACATCTTTTCACCAGCCATTAAGCATATGAAACCTAGTTGTTTGGGGAAATAATATTCTTGATTAGTGATTGAGAATCAAAGATTAAGAATTCATAATTTCATAGCCTTTTGGTCTAGCAACCAAGATCAAGAAGTTTCTTAATATTCGTTCGTGGTGTGGATACCAATAGAGGGTGAAACTTATCATCTTCAAAGTTCGTGTTCCTGCTGTTGTTCGTGATCAAGTTTCATGTCTCCCCCAAGATTCAAGGTTGTTAATCAAAGACAACAAGGGTTAGTATTCTAGTATTCATTATGCATGTATTTGACTTAATCATGTGAATGGATCTATGGGCTTTGGGTTTCATGAAAATTTTAATGCTTTAATTCCGTTCATGTTGATTATTTCAATACATAATCATGCTGTGTGTATATAAATTGTTTATGTGCCTAACATGATTTGAATATTTGAATTATGATGTTTATGTGGTCTATGCATTTTATGTGGTTTATTGTTTTATAAACTTTAATCGCACTATTCAATCGCAATAAAAATTATGGTGGATTTAAAATTGTTTGGATTATTAATTTCTGATTGGATCAAAGTCTTGATAATCTATAGATTCATGAATAAATGGTTTATTCAAGGTTTTGATGATCATGGTGATTGGATCACCAAGAACACCAAATCCTAATTGAATCGGGGGGAAACAATTTTGAGACAAATTTTGAATTTTAAAATTTTCAGAATTTTTAAGGGGTCCGACCGGACCCATGCAGAGACCCGGCCGGACCTAGGGTTTTGGCGCGGGGGCTCGTGCTAGGGTTTTTGGTTGGATCTTGGGGTTTGAAATTCCTAGTTGTTTTAGTCTTGTGAATTATAAGATTGGATCAAGTTTTGGATGGCTAGCCTACGTTCTTGAGACTGTGTTTCCCAAAATTGATCGCAATCAAAGATTCAGAGATAAAACGAAGTTAGAATTATGAAGAGTTCATAATTGCTAAAATTGAGAAACAAAGTTCTTGATTCAAGATTGGAGATTCATATGGAATTGTGAATGCAATTGGCCTACGTTCATCGAGACCATCTATTGTTTAGTTTCGGCCACATGAACTACTTTCTTGGTTTCTTGAATTAGTGCGGAATTGTGGTTGCCTATGGCTTAGTTCGGCCGCACTTCTTGTTGTCTTGATTTAGAGATGATAATCAAAGTTCAAATAGTCTCATCCTCATAATTATAGAAAAACTAATGACACATAAATATTATGCTTAAATTAATGGAGATTAATTTAGTGACTAAACTTGATGCTCAACATGTTTGTCTTATGTGCTCATAAATGTGTTATATGCTATATGGTGATAAACCTTCTTTGAAATTTTAAGTCCTTTTGCCATGCCATGATTAAAACACTTCTAAGTACATGGGTAATTTTGTGTGGGCTCGCCAAAGCGAGGTGCATTAATTTTATTCATGGATGAGCAAGATGAGTGAATAAGAGTGTCCTATACGTTTAAAATGGTTGGACTTAATTAGGCGTCAAAACAGTTTTGGGCCTAAGGCAAAGATGAGATTAAACATGCTTTTGAAATTAGATTTCTTAAGAATCTCAGAAAAGGATCTAAGAGTAATATGGGATATGGTTGGCAAGTTTGTCTACCTAATTAATTTGATTTTGAGCGGTCACGCCAAAGCGGACTTGAATTTAAATTAAAGTTGGATCTTAGCCCATTTAAATTATATTATACAAATGTTGTATAAGAAGGTTATATAATTTAGTGGGAGTATTTTTTTTGGAAAAATACATTATTTATCTCTTTAATGAAATTGGTACTTATAAATTTTGGAAATTTTGCATAATTGTAGATAATGACAACCAACACTCAATCAATTTCGTTGCGATCGATCCTTGAGAAGGATAAGCTTTCAAGATAATGGTACAAACTTCATGGATGGGATCTGAAGCCTAAGAATAGTTCTAAGGCAAGAAGATAAATTGTACATTCTTGATGGGCCTATTCCTAATGAACCCGAAGCCAATGCCCCTAGGGCAGAAAGAGACAATCACAAGAAATATCGTAATGATTCTAGAGATGTGAGTTGTCTCATACTCGCGACTATGTGCTAAAAAACCAACAAAGTTTGGAACATTTGGAAGCCTATGAGATAGGCGTGGAGTTGAGAGACGTGTTTCAAGAGCAAGCTAGGCAAGAGAGGTATAAAACCATTTTTGCATTCACTTCTTGCAAAATGAGTGAAGGGCACCAAGTGGGACCTCACATGCTTAAAATGAAAGGCTACATGGAGCATCTTGAGAAACTTGGCTATCCGATTTCATTGGAGCTAGCCACGGATCTCATTCTTAATTCATTACCTAAAAGTTATAATCACTTTGCTAGTGCGGAGATGAAGATAGTGGAGAAAGGTTCTCCAGTGCTCATGGTTCATGATGGAAAGCAGACAATTGCCAAAGGGAAGGGTAAGGCAAAGGTTTCCAAACCCAAGATTAGCAAGGCAAAGGTTGCCAAGGCTATAGAGGCAAAACCCGATGCACAAAAGGATACAATTTGTTTCCATTGTCAAGAAATTGGTCATTGGAAACATATTTGCAAGGCTTTTAAAGAAGAGCAAAAGAAGAAGAAGAGCAGTGGGACTGCGTCAACTTCAGGTATCTATATGATATATATACTCCTTTCTACCACTAGTTCCTAGGTATTAGATACCGGATGTGGTTCTCACATTTGTTTAAATGTGCAGGGACTAAAGAATAGGTGACTAGATAAAGAAGGTGAAGTAGACCTGCGTGTGGGGAATGGAGCAAGAGTTGCTGCATTAGCCGTAGGGACTTGTGAAGTCACTTTACCTTCCGGTTTAATACTTATTTTGAACAATTGCTATTATGTACTGGATTTAAGTAGGAATATTATTTCAATTTCTTGTTTGGATAATGCAGGTTTTAAATTTCTTATTGAGAATAAGATATTTTCTATTTATTTAAATGATGTGCTTTATGGTATTGCAATTCATTTAATGGTCTTTATATCATTGATGTCAAGAATGAAAATAATGAAAATGTCTATCATATAAATAAGAAATCTAAACCTAATGATGTAAATCATACTTATTTGTGGCATTTCCATCTTGGTCATATTAATGAGAAGCGTATCTCAAAACTCGATGGGTATGGTCTTTTGGGTTCATGTGACCTTGAGTCATATGATACTTGGGAGTCGTGTCTTCTTGGAAAAATGACCAAGACACCTTTTACCAAGTTGGGTGAAAGGGCAAGCAACTTATTGGGGTTGATACATTCCGATGTATGCTGACCACTAAGTATCAATGCTAGGGGAGGATTTCAATACTTCATAACCTCCACCGATGGTTTTAGTAGATTTTTGTATGTTTACCTAATAAAACATAAAAGTAAAGCATTCGAGATATTTATAATATTTCAAAATGAAGTAGAAAAACAACTTGGCAAAAGTATTAAGGCACTTCAATCGGATCGAGGTGGAGAATACTTAAGTCAAGAGTTTGATGATCATCTAAAGAATTGTGGAATAGTCACAATTGACTCCACCCGGAACGCCATAATGGAATGGTGTGTCTGAGAGGAGGAATCGAACTTTGCTGGACATGGTTCGATCAATGATGAGTCAAGTTGATCTTCCGATATCCTTTTGGGGTTATGCACTAGAAACCGCCACTTTCACGCTAAATCGTGTTCCAAGTAAATCGGTTCAAAAGACTCCATATGATATATGGAGCGGAAAGAAACCTAGTTTGTCTTTCATGAAAATTTGGGGTTGTGAAGTTTTTGTCAAAAGACTTGTCTCTGACAAACTTGCACACAAATCTGATAAATTTATTTTTGTGGGATATCCTAAAGAAACTAAAGGATATTACTTTTACACCCGAATGGACAACAAAGTGTTTGTTGCCCGAACTGGTGTTTTTCTAGAGAAAGAGTTTCTTTCCAAAGAAATTAGTGGGAGTAGAGTAAATCTCGAAGAGGTTCGAGAACCAGAAAATGACATTGAACCGATAGTGGAGCAAGAACAAGTCCCACAAGGAGTTGTGGAACCTGTTCAAGATACATAAGTAACTCGCATATCTGGTACGTTACGATCCGAGCCCGAGAGATATGGGTTTCTTGTAATGGATAGTAATAAGGTGGAGATCATTGAGAATGGTTAACCGACCACCTACCAAGAGGCGATGTCATCTCCTGATTCGGATAAGTGGCTTGGAGCCATGGAATCCGAATTACAATCCATGCATGATAATCAAGTTTGGAACTTGACTGATACACCTGATGGTGTAAAAAGCATAGGACGCAAATGGGTCTTCAAGAAGAAGACTGACATGGATGGGAAGGTGCATACTTACAAAGCTAGGCTTGTAGCAAAAGGTTATAGGCAGATTCATTGTATTGACTATGATGAAACCTTTTCACCCATAGCAATGATCAAGACTATAAGAATTTTGATTGCCATAGCCGCATATTATGACTATGAGATATGGCAAATGGATGTAAAAACCGCTTTCCTTAATCGAAACTTACAAGAGGATGTTTATATGACACAACCTGAAGGTTTTGCACAAAATTCCAAAGTATGCAAGTTGCAGAAATCCATCTATGGATTGAAGCAAGCTTCTAGAAGTTGGAATCTCCGTTTTGATGAATCAGTCAAAGATTTTGGCTTTATCAAGAATGAAGATGAACCTTGTGTATACAAGAAGATTAGTGGGAGCATAGTGCTATTCCTTATTTTATATGTGGATGACATATTGCTCATTGGAAACGACATTCCTACACTTCAGTCTGTAAAGACTTGGTTTGGAAAGTGTTTCGCAATGAAAGATATGGGTGAGGACGCATGTGTCCTTGGCATTAAGATCTATAGAGATAGATCAAGGAAGCTAATTGGTTTAAGCCAAAGTACATACATTGACAAGGTCCTTAGAAGATTCCGCATAGAAGAATCTAAGAGAGGGCACTTGCTAGTGTTACATGGAGTTTCTCTAAGCAAGACTCAATGTCCTAAGACAAAAGATGAGCGTGAGAAAATAAGTGAGATTCCATATGCCTCGGCAATTGGATCCATCATGTATGCCATGATATGTACTAGGATGGATGTATCTTATGCTTTGAGCATAACGAATAGATATCAATCCGACCCCGATGAAAGTCACTAGATGGCAGTTAAAGCGATTCTTAAGTACTTGAGAAGGACTAAAGATTCGTTTTTGATCTATGGAGGAATGGAAGATGATCTCGTTGTAAATGGTTACACGGATGCAAGCTACCAAACTGACAAAGATTATAGTAGATCGCAGTCGGGTTTTGTGTTTATGTTAAATGGTGGAGCTGTAAGCTGGAAGAGTTCCAAGCAGAGTACATTCGCTGATTCTACAACTGAGGCTAAGTATATTGCTGCATCGGATGCTGCAAAGGAAGCTGTTTGGATTAAGAAGTTCATTGGTATGAATATGTGTGTTTAGAATTGAGAAGATATTCATAGCAACATTAAAATATGAGAGTCGCCACACCGTTTTAATTAGCCAAAACATTAAGAAAAAGCATGTAAATGGGTTCGGGGGTCAAATTACGATAAAAGAAAAATATTAAGCGTTATCACTCCTATCGCCCGAATGATCGATCTTTCTATTATGATGCGGTGTATGTTGTGTGTAATGTGTTTTGAGACCGAATCCGAAGATTTCCTACGTTCCTCTCAATGTGAGAGGCTCAGGTCAGCGTAGTTCGAGAAGAGTTTAGAATATGTAGGAGAATCGGGATCATGCATAATGATGGGGGAATTACCCAAAGATTAGGGTTTAGAAATAGTTC
This sequence comes from Campanula takesimana, assembly GCA_026119855.1. Classification (NCBI taxonomy): domain Eukaryota; kingdom Viridiplantae; phylum Streptophyta; class Magnoliopsida; order Asterales; family Campanulaceae; genus Campanula; species Campanula takesimana. The sequence goes on along the minus strand of JAOWBW010001031.1, from coordinate 324,401 downwards.
CTAGATCATGTTCGGGTTGATGAACCCTAGATCATCATCGGCTATGAAATAACACATTAATCATGAAGATCGCAACCCTAAATCTAGCATAAATAAGGTTTTAATCTAAGAACATGAAAAACATGCGAGAAACATATTATGAACATATGAATAATATGAAGAATATATGAATAAACATGTTAAGAACATTAATATTATGGATCTAAACTAAGAACAGGGCAAGAACATGAAGAAAAGTTAGAAAACTTACCTATGTTGGCAAGAAATAAACTTGGATCTTCTTGGGAACTTCGAGAGTGTTCTTGGATGCTTGAATGCCTTGATTAGGGAGTATTTTCATCACTTAGGGAGCCTAAACTTGATCAAAATTTGGATTATTGACCGATATCAATTTATGAGGCTAGGAGCCCTTTACATAGGAAACTGGCAGAGAGATCTGACGGCTGAGATCATTCGAGGCAGATGTGGCCGCGTGGTTAAGGGCGGAAGTGGCCGCGTGGCCAAGGGCGGAAGTGGCCGCGTGGCCAAGTCCTCCGTCTGATGTGATTTTCAAGCTAGGGTTTATTCTGATTTATGGAAACCCTATTTTGGCCATTTTGGTACATTGAGCTATATTTTGGGAATCCGGGACAAGTCTTTTCAAGGTTTCTAATTCCTATAAAGTCCTTGTATATTTGGGAAAGCCCTAATAAACTCATTTTCAGGTCAGGTACTAACAGTAGCCCCTAGGCGACGCTTCTTGTAAGGCAATGGGGGGTCGGCGATAAGAAAAGAAGGATCCGTTCTAAAACATGAGTTTCAAAACAGAGGAAAGATAATGGTGGGACGGCTTAACCTTTGTAGGCGACCTACGTATCCATGGAGGAATCAAGCCGGACGTAGTTCAAATCTACTGGGGAAATTGCAAACGATTCATCCTTTGGTGGGAATCACGCCTTCTGCTGGGGATAACTTCGAGTTATAAAGGAAACATCTACTGCGGATGAAAAATGACCACGTTGGTCGGGTGGCTGAACCTTTTCAGGCTTCCTACGTATCCTCGGGGGAATCAAGCCGGTTGTAGTTCGGAGATACGAACAAGAATTGTGCGAGATATAAAGACAGCAAGGTCTAGGTAATCCCAAGATAAAAATGGCAATTGCCGGAACCTACGCAATTGAAACAATAGGGCTTCTGCAAATCGAGATAATAAAATAACAAATGATGGAACTTACGCAATGAGAAATGGTAGGGCTTCTGTGCATCATGATAATAGAACTTACGTAACGAGAAATGGTAGGGCTTCTTTGCATCACGTTAATAAAAGTTACGTAACGAGAAACGGTAGGGCTTCTGTGCATCACGATAATAGAACTTACGTAACGAGAAACGGTAGGGCTTCTGTGCATCACAATAAAAGAACTTACGTAATGATAAACGGCAGGGCTTCTGTGTATCACGATAAAATTTAGAATGTACGAGATATGAAGACGGAAAGGTCTAGGTAATCCCGATGCTTCTCTGAAAAGAAATAGAAATTTTGGGGAGGCTTTCTTGACCTAAAGGTGATCAATTTATTAAAATGTTTCAAATACAATAGACTCTCGGAGAGTCACATAGGTAATAGACCCTCACATGGATTCTTGGACAAGTCTCATATGATGAGGGACCCTCGACGAGTCACAAGGCGGGTGGACTTACCATGAGTCGCAAAGATGACGGATTGTTATGAAGTTGCAAAAAGGGATGAACTCTTAGGGAGTCACGAAGGCAATGAACTCATAAGGGAGTCACAAAGGTGATGAACTCTCAGGGAGTTACAAAGGTAAAGGACTCTTGGGAAGTCGCAAAGGTGATGGTCTCTCGAGGAGTCGCAAAGGTAAAGGACTCTTGGGGAGTCGTAAAGGTGATGGACTCTCGGGGAGTCGCAAAAGCGATGGACACTCGGGGAGTCGTAAAAGCGATGGACTCTTAGGGAATCACAAAAGCGATGGACTCTTGGGGAGTCGCAAAAGAGATGGACTCTTGGGGAGTTTCTAATACGGGAAGCATAGTGTTTGGGTTCTACTTATCCTAAATTAGGAGGGAATGCATAATATGAGGCTACGAGCCATTAAGATCAAGGCATTAGGTAAGGGACATTTTTCTTGGTTGCCTAGGGGTAGGACCTGAGGCTTTTTTAAGGAAAAAATGGATAATAAAGATGGTAATCTCATAGTTTTAAGATAGGGATGCCAAATATGTTATGGATTCTTAGGCTTTAGATTATGTCTTTGGAGATAATGTGGGTTTCTTAGGCTTACGGGCTAGGGATTGGAGTTCGTTAAGCATAAAGAGAGTATGGTATCCTAGGTTTAGTACTAGGGCTTTGAGGTTGAGGTTAATGATTGTGAATTTCCTAGATTTCAAGACTAGGGTTTAGAAATATCCTAGGCTTCGAGGCTAGGGTTTAGAGTTGTGGTAGGTTTAGAGGTCGCAAAGGCGTTGTAGCTTCAGACATAAGGCTGGGAGTTAGAAATGTTACAACTTCCTAGGCTTGAGGCTAGGGTTTGGAGAGAATACGACTTCCTAGGCTCACGGCTAGGGATTGGAGAGAATACGACTTCTTAGGCTTGAGGATAGGGTTTGGAGAGAATACTACTTCCTAGGCTTGAGGCTAGGGTTTGGAGGCTGGAAGTGTTTGAAGGTTGGTCTTTGCTTAGACTAGGCAAGTTTGAGGTCTAAGAGTGTTATGGTTTGGGGCAGGTGAGCTTGATACCTCAAGGATGGGTAGGTTTGATAGGTTAGACCTAGGCTTAAGTAAACCATACTAGAGTTCTAGGGCTTAGCTAGGGTAAGACTCAGATAGGTGCTAAGGAAACTGGGGCCTAATGGAATGGTAGGTGTGAGATTCAGAAGCTTTTGAAGGCTAGACAGGACAAGGTTTTGAAGCGGGTAAATCTTTTGTCCTAAAGGGTCGCATTTTGGGTCAAGACCAGGCAGGTTTGAGGTTGGCTTAGGAGATATGGGTTAGGATTGGATGATCCTAGTTTCTAGCAAGTTAAGGGTTTAGAGCGGGCAGGGTGGGTTTGGAACCTAAAGTGTTGAGAGTTTAGGCTAGGTGCCAGCCCTAGGTGCGGGAAGGGATTTGGATATGTGACCATGTTGGAGCTTAGGTAAGGAATTGTGTATTGAGTTCCAAAGACTTTGCTTGAGTACAATAGGTACCTAATAGGATTAGGCATGCTTAGGTCCTAAGTTTTCCTTAGAGGTCATGCGCTTGACCAAGCTCGTTTGGCAATTGCGAAGGTAGGTTAGGGATGGGACCAAAGGTGTTAAGGCCACGGGTTTTGACCGGATGGGTTTTGAGATCTCTATGGCATGGCACGGTACGCAGGAGATCCTATGTGTTTTGAGCAAGTTCAAGGTTTGGACTTGTGGGGAAGCCAAGGTTTGAGATCTAAAGAGTTTAAGGATGGATTACGTAGGTTCGAGGTTTGGACTCAACTAGGATTAAGTAGGTTAAAGACCTAAGGGGTTGAAGATCAGACTAGGTAGTCTCTCAAGGATAATGGGTGACACCAGGTTGGTACTTGGGGTTTAGACCCAGGAGGTATGGACGGCATAGGTTTAGTTGGTCGGACCAAGCAGGCTTGGGAACTAAAGAGTTTTAAGGGCCGAGATCTAAGGTTATAAACCTAGAGGGTAGACATTCTTGTGATCTAAAGGGTTTAGGAGTTGAGACCTAAGGTGTGGATCAGATATGCTAGAGACCTAAAAGATAGGTGTTTGGTAGACTCGAATGGGCTTGGGATCTAAGGGATCGTTCAACAGGTTATACTGGGTAGACCTAAGAGGTTGGACCTAAGAGGATAAGAGAGCCATGGCTTAGACAGGGTAAGAACGAGTATGTGTTGGTAGGTTTTAGATCTAGGAGATCGGGTAGGCTCGGGACCGGTAGGTTTGGGATCTAATGGGTCACTCTAAGGATTTGGCTTTGGTAGATCGGTTTAAGGTTTGAGGTTTTGGATAGAGCCGGTTTGAGGCCTCAGGAGTCACGCTACAACTTGTAGAGGGTTGAGCTAAGGGGTTATGGTGTAACCTAGGTAAGACTCTCCGGGTAGGTTCGGGACCTAAGGAGTTATGGTGTAACCTAGGTAAGACTGACCGGGTAGGCTAAGGTTTTGAATCAGGTAAGATTGGGACCTAGAGAGTTGAGGGTTTAGGCCTAGAGGTCTCCTAAAGTATGGGAGATAGGGTGAAGGACTGAGTCGGTTTAATAATCACAGAGATGGGTTTCAAATGGACCGAGGATGTTTTTACAATTTTTGTGGAGACCGAGAGCACGGGTTTATAAACAAAGTGTCGGGGAAGAGAAAACTTTTGAAAGTGTTATGATTTTGTAAAGATGCCTCATAATTAATTACGATTCTAACCAATTCAAAGAGCTCGTCATGTGCCGAGCTTGACGATGAGGGATGATCTTGATGCTCCGGTGTTCTCCGAGAAACCACGCAGCTGACCCATTCTGTTGAGGACGCTCTAGTTTGGTGAGCGGGTATCCTCCTTCCTTTGAGAAATTCTACATCAAGCTTGATGATGAGGGATGCCCTTCTTCTAAGTATGTGCTTGTTGAAGCCCCGGTATTCTTTGAGAAATCACATAGGAAGTCCCTTTTTATTAGGGAAGCCCCAGTTTGATGTAGGCGTAGAGCGGGGTATCCTACCTCCTTTAAGACGCACCCTTTTTCTGCCTAGACCGCCCTTGCGGGTTTTCAATCTAGCTGGCATCTCTTTTGCATCATTTTTTTTTTTGAAATCATTCAGTCAACTCAAAAAAAGGAAAAGAATTGTTTGAAAACATGCAGGGGCATTTTATAGAGAAAGAGAAAGAGCGAGAGTGCTCGTATATTGACTCTTTAGACAACTTATGAGAGGTGTATGTATCATTGGAAGGAAGCCCCTGCTTGATAGAAAGTGAGTGTTTGGATCTTCCTAGATTGTAGAAAAGAAGACTTGTGAGACATTTGAAAATTGTTTTATTCAAGATTCTCATTTGATTGCTCGAGAATGGACCGCATTGATTGATTAATGAGTTCTGGTTAAGTAGCCTCAAAATAATAAATGTTTTGTTCAATTGCGAGTGAAGAAACCAAAAGTAGAAATATAGGGCAAGAGAGAAGAGAAAGAAGATTGGCTACGAGGTGGGTTGTGTTTATATTGGACCGAACCTGGAGGTTGCCTACATTCTCCTTAAGGTGAGAAGCTCAGGTCCGCATAGTTCGAGGGAGAACCGGTTGATAATGATGTAGCCGGGTTTGAGTTTAGGGGTGTAAGGTTTGTTTAACAGAGGTGAGTTGTTCCTTATTGAGGTGGGCTGCTCCGTTGTTGCTCGTTGAGGTTAATTGCTCCATTGTAACTTATTGCGGTGGATTGCTCCATTGTAGTTGTCGCAGTGGATTGCTCCATTGTAGTTGTCATAGGCTGCTGCTGCCGTGTTAAACTTCTTTGCAGGGAAAGAAAGAAAAATAGAACATTTGAAGTGAAAAGAAAATGGGACTTTTACTTTTCTATGGTGATAGCCCTTTCTATTTTTCTATTTTTTATTTTATCTCTTTGTGCACACCCTTTTTTTTTTCCTAGGCCGCCCTTTCGGATTTTCAACCTAGCGGGCTTCTTTTTTGTGCGATGCTCTAATTTTTGCCTAGGTCGCCTTTTTGGGTTTCAACCTAATGAGCCTCTTTTTTTTTTGTACATGAAACATTGGGCAAGACGAGCCCCTAGTTTGCTTTCGCCTTTGCCGATTGCAAGGTATCCTCCTTATAGTTCAAGCAGCCTTTTACTGGCGAGGGAGATCCGTAACCCCTTAATTCTTACCGGCAGAGATCCATCGGATTGTCACGTGCACCTATTAATGGCATGAACAACTTCGTGCATTTCTTTGATATTTGCGATGGAATACGGACAGCCCAGTGTATCGGCATGTAGTACTCATGAAGGGAACAAACAACCTCTTGAATTATCGCAGCATGGATTCCTATTTGACGATGAGCATCTGCAGTCCATTTCTTTGTTATGACCGTATGGAAAAGGGGTCCAATGGTTAGATGGGAGGTGTATGAGGATTTTGTATGGGAGAGGGAGAGAGTGTATGTGAAGGATGCACACGGGGTGAGTGTATAGTTGGTATTATATGGATAGAGTACATGGAGGGTGTACACAGGGGGAGTGTATATAGAGAGTGTATGGGGATAGAATGTAGAGAGAAGAGAAAGAGATTCGTTCATCCCAATTGATCGAAGCATTTGTTATCTTGAGATTAATTGTTTACTTAGTTATGTGAATGGTTTGTGGGTCCATTTACCTTGTAATGAGTCTTCATTAATGAGCAAGTTTAAGATTAATTCATCATATAAAGATATAGCAATCAAGTGAAAATGGTGAATAAGACAATTTTCATGGAATTGATTTATGCAAGATTATGTCTCAAGTCTAGAGAGAAAAGAAATAAAGACTCTTTTATCGGAACTAAAAGATATAAACTGACTAGTCCGGGGTGGACTTTTACTAAAGAAACAAAAATCGTCCAAGGTGGACTTTTGACTAAGGACACTCTAGAACCTACGAAGACTGAATGACTCCTTTTTTATTATTTATTTAAAGGAGGTAGCTCCAATTTTCTCATTCTGATATCCAACCACATTCCTTAGGCGCGTGGAGGAGTTGGTTTGAGTTATCGGGATGTGGCCTCTTTGCATTGCTCCCCTTGTTGACACTGCGGGAATCCTCCTCATCAATGTCTACATCATCCTTGGTGTGTTGAGGTGATCTGAAGTGAATTGATGAGAGATTTTTGCTAGCATGATCGCAGATCTCTTGTCGTTGATCCCAAACACCACCTTGGATTATCGTGGCTAGCTCTTTGAGCTTCTCAGAGATGCTTTGTCTCTCCTTTGAATGACGGGCCTCTTGTTCCTCGGGTGCGTTGGCCATCTCCGTCCTATGGCGCTTTTCTTGGGCTTCTAACGCCAAGTGCAATCTTTCGGCATGACGTCTGTTTCTTATGTCGAGGACCATCTTCAAGTCTTCTATGTGCCTTTTCTTGTTATCATTTATTTCATATTAATAAAAGATGTTTTGATTATTATTGTTCATGTTTACTTATAATAATCTCCATCCCTAGCACTTGATAAGAACTAGTATAAAGGCTGAATGATCATGGGATGATCATGTTAGATTTATGGGTACTTATTTGGAACAAGATACCGGACATGACCCCACCCGCCGTATGAGATTTATGTCATGGTTTATGTCGTACATATATCTCATATTAGTTATGTCATTCGAATCCTTAGACATAAAGTTATTATAGTCTTCCACTTGATGAACATTATGTTTGACATATTCAAACGCTACCTTTAACTGGGTAGTTATAAAGGGTATGATTGGCATAATCGGATTCACGTAGGGAAGAGTAATAAGCTAAAGGGATTTGTTCCTCTTCGGAGAGATGTCAAGCTTGGGCCCCTTGTAGGAATGATGTTTATGAAATGTTCGGCCGGACTCAAATGGATTGATTAGATCAATAGCATTTGAATTATCAACATATTCGGGATCGAGAAAGAATTGAACGAAAACAAGTTGACTCCTTGACCATGACTTGTGTTCAATGACATTGTGGACAAAGGGATTGTGACATATTCTAAATGGAATGCGAACTTGTATCTAGTTACACTATTTGGGTATGTATAACAGTTTGCTAGAACCTAATCATATCTTATGGGATCATGTTTGGACCCATTGCCAACTTAGTGTAATCCTAGAGGGTCACACACGAATAGAACGAATCCTAAATGACTAAATTAGAATTATGGAAAAATCTTGTTTTCTGGTCTGGCACGACCGTGCTGTTTAAAGGGCACGACCGTGCTGAATGGTTCAGCACGACCGTGCCGCTCATAACTCACGGCCGTGCCAAAAGTCGGGAAAAGGGTGATTGGCTCGAACCAATCTGCACGACCGTGCAGGTTATTGAGCACGACCGTGCTAGGCACGATCGTGCCAATTACTGAGCACGACCGTGCCAATATTCGAGGAAAGGTTGGCAGGTTCGATCCCATTGGCACGACCGTGCCAAATAAAGGGACACGACCGTGCCAGATTTCCTGAGTGAATATGGAATTGCCTTATTTAAGGTGACGGGATTTAGGAATCCTAGGTCATTAAGGGTTAATGACTAGGACCTATAAAAGGATCTTTTCACCAGCCATTAAGCAAGTAATTCCTAGTTCATTGAAAGAATAATATTCTTGATTAGATCAAGAAATTCATAATTCCATATAGTAAAAAATAATTGTGAAAGTGTGTTTTATAATTTTGGTCTAGCAACCAAGATCAAGAAGTTCCTTGATATTCGTTCGTGGTGTGGATACCGCTAGAGGGTGAAGCTTATCATCTTCAAAGTTCGTGTTCTTGCTTTCGTGATCAAGCTTCAAGTCTCCACCAAGATCAAAGACTAAAATTCAAAGTCATCAAGGGTTAGTATTCTAGTATTCATATTGCAAGTATTTGATATAATCATATGAATGGATCTATGGGCTTTGGGTTTCATTAAAATTTTAAATGCTTTATTCCGCTGCGCATGTTACTCCGAAACCCAACAGTGGTATCAGAGCCCCGTTCATGTTGATTATTTCAATACTAAGATCATGTTGTGTGTATATAAATTGTTTATGTGCCTAGCATGATATGAATATTAGATTATGATGTTTATGTGTTATATGATTTTATGTGGTTTATTGTTTTATAAACTTTAATCGCACTATTCAATCGCACTAAAAATTATGGTGGATTTCAAAATTGTTTGGATTATCAATTTTTGATTGGATCAAAGTTTTGATATTCAAGGGATTCAAGAATAAGTTGTTTATTCAAGGTTTTGATGATCATAGTGATTGGATCACCAAGAACACCAAATCCTAATTGAATCAGAAAAACAATTTTGAGATAAATTTTGGAACTTTAAAAATTTTGATTTTTCGCAAGGGGTCCGACCGGACACATGCCTTGACCCGGCCGGACCTAGGGTTTGGCGCGGGGGTGGGGTTTGGGTTTTGGGTATGGATCTTGGGTTTAATTTTCCTATTTGTTTTAGTCTTGTGATTCTAAGATTGGATCAAAGTTTAGATGGCTAATCTACGTTCATCGAGATTGTGTTTCCCAAATTTGATCGCAATCAAAGTTTTAAAGATAAAACGAAGTTAGAATTATGAAGAGTTCATAATTGCTAAAATTAAGAAACAAAGTTTTTGATTCAAAGATTGGATATCCGTGTGGAATTGTGGATGCAATTGGCCTACGTACATCGAAAACGTCTATTGCTTAGTTTCGGCCACATGGACTACTTTCTTGGTTTCTAGAATTAGTGCGGAATTGTGGTTGCCATATGGCTTAGTTCAGCCGCACTTCTTGTTGTCTTGATTTGGAGATGAAAACCAAAGTTCAAAGAGTCTCATCCTCATAATTATAGAGAAACTAATGACACATAAACATTATGCTTAAATTAATGGAGATTAATTTAGTGGCTAAACTTGATGCGTAACATGTTTATATTATGTGCTCATAAATGTGTTAAATGCTATATGTGATAAACCTTCAAGAAAAAGTTTTAAGTCCTTTTTGCCATGCCATAATTAAAACACTTGTTTGTACATGGGTAATTTTATGTGGGCTCGCCAAAGCGAGGTGCATTAATTTTATTCATGTATGAGCAAGATGAGTGAATAAGAGTTTCCTATGCGTTTAAAATGGTTGGACTTAATTAGGCGTCAAAACAGTTTTGGGCCTAGGCAAAGATGAGATTTAACATGCTTTTTGAAATCAGATTTCTTAAAGAATCTTATAAAAGGATATAAGAGTCATATGAGATATGATTGACAAGAGTTGTCTACCTTATTAATTTTATTTTGAGCGGTGAGCCAAAGCGTACTTGAAATTAAATTAAAGTTGGATCTTAACCCATTTAAATTATATTATACATTGGACGTATAAGAAGGTTGTATAATTTAGTGGGAGTATTTTTTTTGGAAAAATACATTGTTTAATTCTCTAATGAAATTGGTACTTATTAAATTTTGAAAATTTTGCATAATTGTAGATAATGACTAACAACACTCAATCAATTTCGTTGCGATCGATCCTTGAGAAGGATAAGCTCCAAGAGAATGGTACGAACTTTATGGATTGGATCCGTAGCCTAAGAATTGTTCTTAGGCAAGAAGATAAGTTGTACATTCTCGATGGGCCTCTTCCTGTTGAACCAGAAGCTAGGGGTGAGCAAAAAAACCGGAAAAACAGATAACACCATTAAAAACCGAAAAGCCGAAACCGAAAAAACCGAAACCGAGCCTTTTATGCCGGTCCGGTTCACATAAATTTAGAACCGATAATTTCGGTCCGGTTTAGGTTTTAGATTAAAAAAAACCGGTAAGACACCGAACCGAACCGATAGTGCTAAACTACGTCGTTTTGCCAATACTATATATATTATTTATCTTCCTTTTTTTTCCACACATTCACACACCACGACTCATTTTAAACATTCATTTTCAATCAAACGTATGTACACTTCAACTCTGAACATCAAGAGAACTCATTGTTTGTTAATTGTTGAATGGGGAAACAATCGGGTTCTGAACGTTTGTTATGGATGGGGTGCTGGTCAGATATGTGAACATTTTGTGATTGGCTCTTTTTGATGTTTCCTAATTTGAGGTTTAATTTCCATCTGTAGGTGACCTATTTTATTTTTTTTCTTTTTTTTTCTTTTTCACTATTGTAGGATTTGGAGCAGCCTCTGAACTTCATTGGCGTTGAGAGTCTAGGGCCACGACACGTGCTGGCTAATTTGAAGGAGCTTCTGAATACCTTACTTTCGCCTGAATATATTGATACGTGCCCTAGCTAGCCCCTGTAGACACCGAACCAAACCGACACCAAAAGCCACCGAACCACTAAGAAACTGATCTTTCACGGTTTCAAAAACCTCACACCGATAGCTATTGGCTCGGTTTCGGTGTTGGCTTAAAACCGAGCCAAACCGAGCCGAGCTCACCCCTACCAGAAGCCAATGCCCCTAGGGCGGAAAGAGACAGTTACAAGAAACATCGTAATGATTCTAGAGATGCAAGTTATCTCATGCTTGCTACTATGTGCTCAAAACTCTGACAAAGTTTGAAACATTTGGAAGCCTATGAGATAGGCGTGGAGTTAAGAGCCATGTTTCAAGAGCAAGCTAGGCAAGAGAGGTACAAGACCATTGTTGCATTCACTTCTTGCAAAATGAGTGAAGGGAAACAAGTGAGTCCTCACATGATGAAAATGAAAGGCTATGTAGAGCATCTTGAGAAACTTGGCTATCCAATCCCATTGGAGCTAGCCACGGATCTCATTGTTAATTCATTGCCTAAATGTTATAATCATTTTGTGATGAATTATAACATGCATGGAATGAATAAGAATCTCTCCGAGTTGCATGGTTTGCTTAAAACTGCGGAGATGAAGATTGTGGAGAAAGGTTCTCCTGTGCTCTTGGTTCAAGATGGGAAGAAGGCTAGTGCCAAAGGAAAGGGTAAGAAAGTTGTCAAACCCAAGATAAGCAAGGCAAAGGTTGCCAAGGATTCTGAGGCAAAACCCGATTCACAAAAAGATGCAATCTCTTTCCATTGTCAATAAATTGGTCATTGGAAACGTAATTAGAAGGCTTTTTTGGAAAAGCAAAAGAAGAAGAAGGGCAGAAAGGCTGCGTCGACTTCAGGTATCTATATGATAGATATTCTCCTTTCTACCACTGATTCTTGGGTATTGGATACCGGATGTGGTTCTCACATTTGTTTAAATGTGCAGGGACTAAAGAATAGGAGACTGCTTAAAGAGGGTAAAGTAGACCTACGCGTGGGGAATGGAGCAAGAGTTGCTGCGTTTGCCGTAGGGACTTATGAAGTCACTTTACCTTCCGGCTTAATACTTGTTTTGAACAATTGCTATTATGTATCGGATTTAAGTAGAAATATTATTTCAATTTCTTGTTTGGATAATGAAGGTTTTAAGTTTCTTATTGAGAATAAGAAATTTTCTATTTATTTAAATGATTTGCTTTATGGTATTGCAAATTCATTTAATGGCCTTTATGTCTTGGATGTCAAGAATGATAAAAATGTCTATCATATAAATAAGAAATCTAAATCTAATGATGTAAATCATACTTATTTTTGGCATTGCCGTCTTGGTCATATTAATGAGAAGCGTATCTCAAAACTCCATGGGGACAGTCTATTGGGTTCATGTGACCTTGAGTCATATGATACTTGCGAGTCGTGTCTTCTTGGAAAAATGACTAAGACACCTTTTACCAAGCTAGGTGAAAGGGCAAGCGACTTATTGGGGTTGATACATTCCGATGTATGCGGACCATTAAGTAGCAATGCTAGGGGAGGATTTCAATACTTCATAACCTTCACTGATGATTATAGTAGATTTGGGTATGTTTACCTAATTAAACATAATAGTGATGCATTCGAGATATTTAGAATATTTCAAAATGAAGAAGAAAAACAACTTGGCAAAAGTATTAAGGCACTTCGATCGGATCGAGGTGGAGAATACTTGAGTCATGAATTTGATGATCATCTAAAGAATTGTGGAATAATTTCACAATTGACTCCACCCGGAACACCACAATGGAATGGTGTGCCGAGAGGAGGAATCGGACCTTGTTAGACATGGTTCGATCAATGATGAGTCAAGTTGATCTTCCAATATCCTTTTGGGGTTATGCTCTAAAAACCGTTGCTTTCACACTAAATCGTGTTCCAACTAAATCGGTTCAAAAGACTCCATATGAGATGTGGAGCGGAAAGAAGCCTTGTCTATCTTTCATGAAGATTTGGGGTTGTGAAGCTTTTGTCAAAAGACTGGTCTAAGACAAACTTGCACACAAATCTGATAAATGTATTTTTGTGGGATATCCTTAGGAAACTAAAGGATACTACTTTTACAACCAAACGGACAACAAAGTTTTTGTTGCCCGAACTGGTGTCTTTCTAGAGAAAGAGTTTCTTTCTAAAGAAATCAGTGGGAGTAAAATAAATCTTGAAGAAATTCGAGACCCAGAAAATAACATTGAACTGATAGTAGAACAAGAACCACAAGGAGTTGTGGAACCTGTTCAGAATACACAAGTAACTCGCAGATCTGGTAGGTTACGATCCGAGCCTGAGAGATATGGATATCTCATAACGGATAGTAATGAGGTGGAAATCATTGAGAATGATGAACCGACCACCTACCAAGAGGCGATGTCTTCTCCTGATTCGGATAAATAGCTTTGAGCTATGGAATCCGAATTACAATCCATACAAGATAATCAAGTTTGGAATTTGATTGATGCGCCCGAAGGTGTAAAAACCATAGGATGCAAATGGGTCTTTAAAAATAAAACTGACATGGATGGGAAGGTGCATACTTACAAAGCTAGACTTGTAGCGAAAGGTTATAGGCAAGTTCATGGCATTGACTATGATGAAACCTTTTCACCCGTAGCAAAGATCAAGTCTATAAGAATTTTGCTTGCCATTGCCGCATATCATGACTATGAAATATGGCAACTGGATGTCAAAACCTCTTTCCTAAATGGAAAACTACAAGAGGATGTGTATATGACATAAACAGAAGGTTTTGAACAGAATTCTAAGGTATGAAAGTTGCAGAGATCCATCTATGGATTAAAGCAAGCTTCTAGGAGTTGGAATCTCAATTTTGATGAATCAGTCAAAGAATTTGGTTTCATCAAGAACGAAGATGAACCTTGTGTATACAAGAATATTAGTGGGAGCATAGTGCTATTCCTTATCTTATATGTGGATGACATATTGCTCATTGGAAATGACATTCCTACACTTCAGTCTGTAAAGACTTGGTTAGGAAAGTGCTTCGCAATGAAAGATATGGGTGAAGCCGCATATGTACTTGGAATGAAGATCTATAGAGATAGATCAAGGAAGCTAATTGGTTTAAGCCAAAGTACATACATTGACAAGGTCATTAGAAGATTTCGCATGGAAAATTCTAAGAGAGGAACCTTGCTAGTGTTACATGGAGTTTCTCTAAGCAAGACTCAATGTCCTAAGACAAACGATGAGTGTAAGAAAATGAATGATGTTCCATATGCCTCGGCATTTGAGTCCATCATGTATGCCATGATATGTACTAGGCCGGATGTATCTTATGCTTTGAGCATGACAAGTAGATATCAATCCGACCCCGGTGAAAGTCACTGGATGGCTGTTAAAGCGATTCTTAAGTACTTGAGAAGGACTAAAGATTCGTTTTTGGTCTATGGAGGAATGGAAGATGATCTCGTTGTAAGTGCTTACACAGATGCAAGCTTCCAACCCGACAAAGACGATAGTCGATCGCAATCGGGTTTTGTGTTTGCATCGGATGCTGCAAAGGAAGATGTTTGGATTAAGAAGTTCATCACTGAACTTGAAGTGGTTCCTAGTATTGCTAATCTAATAGACCTTTATTGTAATAATAATGGTGCTATTGCTCAAGCAAAGGAACCAAGGGCACATCAGAAATCCAAACACATACTTAGGCGTTTTCATATCATTCGAGAGATCGTTGATAGGGGAGACGTGAACATATGCAGAGTACCTACTGATGACAATGTCGCGTACCCACTAACAAAGGGCCTTCCACAAGCTAAACATGATGGTCATGTTAGGTCCATGAGTATTAGATACATGGAAGATTGGGCCTAGGGCAAGTGGGAGATTGTTGGTGTTGGTGCCCTAGGCACGTTTAATAAACGTTGTAATTGTTATCATTTATTTCATATTAATAAAGAGATGTTTTGATTATTATTTTTCATGTTTAATTATAATAATCTCCGTCCCCAGCACTTGATAAGAACTAGTATAAAGGCTGAATGATCATGGGATGATCATGTTAGATTTATGGGTACTTGTTTGGAACAAGGTACCGGACATGACCCGCCGTATGAGATTTATGTCATGGTCTATGTCGTACATATATCTCATATTATTTATGTCATTCGAATCCTTAGACATGAAGTTATTATAGTCTTCCACTTGATGAACATTACGTTTGACATATTGAAACGCTACCTTTAACCGGGTAGTTATAAAGAGTATGATTGGCATAATCTGATTCACGTAGGGAAGAGTAATAAGCTAAATGGATTTGTCCCTCTTCGGAGAGATGTCAAGCTTGGACCCCTCATAGGAATGATGTTGATGAAATGTTCGGCCGGACTCAAATGGATTGATTAGATCAATAGCATTTGAATTATCAACATATTCGGGATCGAGAAAGTATTGAACGAAAACAAGTTCACTCGTTGACTATAACTTGTGTTCAATGACATTGTGGACAAAGGGATTGTGACATGTTCTAAATGGAATGCGAACTTGTATCTAGTTACACTATTTGGATAGGTATGATTGTTTTCTAGAACCTAATCATATCTTATGGGATCATGTTTGGACCCATTGCCAACTTAGTGTAATCCTAGAGGGTCACACACGAATAGAACGAATCCTAAATGACTAAATTGGAATTATGGAAAAATCTTGTTTTTTGTCTGGCACGACCGTGCTGTTTAAAGGGCACGACCGTGCTGAATGGTTCAGCACGACCGTGTCGCTCATAACGCACGATCGTGCCAAAAGTCGGGAAAAGGGTGATTGGCTCGAACCAATCAGCACGACCGTGCTGGTTATTGAGAACGATCGTGCCAATTATTGAGCACGACCATGCCAATATTCGAGAAAAAGTTGGCAGGTTCGATCCCATTGGCACGACCGTGCCAAATAAAGGGACACGACCGTGCCAGATTTCCTGATTGAATATGGAATTGCCTTAATTAAGGTGACGGGATTTAGGAATCCTAGGTCATTAAGGGTTAATTACTAGGACCTATAAAAGGATCTTTTCAGCAGCCATTAAGCAAGTAAATCCTAGTTCATTGAGAGAATAATATTCTTGATTAGATCAAGAAATTCATAATTCCATATAGTCAAAAATAATTGTGAAAGTGTGTTTCATAATTTTGGTCTAGCAACCAAGATCAAGTAGTTCCTTGATATTCGTTCGTGGTGTGGATACCGCTAGAGGGTGAAGCTTATCATCTTCAAAGTTTATGTTCTTGCTTTCGTGATCAAGCTTCAAGTCTCCACCAAGATCAAAGGCTAAAATTCAAAGTCATCAAGGGTTAGTATTCTAGTATTCATATTGCAAGTATTTGATATAATCATATGAATGGATCTATGGGCTTTGGGTTTCATTAAAATTTTAAATGCTTTATTCCGCTGCGCATGTTACTCCGAAACCCAACACTCTTTGCATTGCTCCCCTTGTTGACACTGCGGGAATCCTCCTCATCAATTTCTACATCGTCCTTGGTGTGTTGAGGTGATCTGAAGTGAATTGATGAGAGATTTTTGCTAGCATGATCGCAGATCTCTTTTCGTTGATCCCAAACACCACCTTGGATTATCGTGGCTAGCTCTTTGAGCTTCTCAGAGATGCTTTGTCTCTCCTTTGAATGATGGGCCTCTTGTTCCTCGGGTGCGTTGGCCATCTCCGTCCTATGGCGCTTTTCTTGGGCTTCTAACGCCAAGTGCAATCTTTCGGCATGACGTCTGTTTCTTATGTCTAGGACCATCTTCAAGTCTTCTATGTGCCTTTTCTCTTGGAAGTCAAATCTTTCGGCCACGCAGGCAAGGGCCTTCTCAAAGTATTTTGACGACATGCAGGTGACCTATGGTAGTGATTTGGCGCATTAAACATTTTGCATTTAGTTAGGCTCATAATTAATGACAAGGCATCGTTATAAAATTTCTTTTTGAAAAGAGTCGGTCTCCACATTTTTGAAATACATCTTTTGATAAAATTTGAAAGTTTAACGGGGCCAAAGTTGCCTACGTTCCCCTTACCATGAGGGAGAGGTCCCACACAATAAGAGGCTCAAGTCACCATAGTTCGAGTCTAGTTAGACTTAAAAAGAGGTGAGAGATGACCACAGGGGTCAGTTTTGTAAAGTCCGGGTATTTTTTAGATAAAGAGTGACCTTTGGGGATCAAAAAGAGGGAGATGACGCGGTCCTTGGTCAATCATAGGTGAGGAAGACCTATAGGAGTTGGTTTTGACTTAAATCGGGTCGAGTAGGGTTTGACCTAAGGTTTGACCTAAATAGGCCGAGAGGTGGTTCAAGCTAGAACACGTCGATAATGGTGGGTTGACCTAGATGGGTGAAGGATAGGTCGACCTAAATGAGAAGGGGGATTTACTTATATGGTGAATGGATCAAGGTACCTAGTTGTAGCGGGTTGCGTATGGGAGAATTTAAGTGGGACAAACATGGTTTGACCTAGGCGGGTAAAATGTAGGTTGACCTATTCGGGTTGGTTGACCTAGATGAGCCAAGAGGTAAGTCGACCTAAGGGGGTCAAGGATTGACCTAGATGGGTAAAAGGTGAAGGGGGAGTTTTAACCTAAGACGGACAAGTTGACCTAGATGGGTCAAGGATGGTGTGCGGACCTAGACGGGTCGAGACGGGTTGACCTAGGTAGGTTAGGGCAACGGTGGGTCAAGTATGAAAAGTAATGACCTAGGTGGATCAAGATGACGGTTTGACCTAAATGGGTCGAAGGTCAAAGGTAATTGGGTTAACCTATGGGGTCAAAGGTTGACCTAAGAGGTCGAAGGTAATAAGGTTGACCTAGGGGGTCAAAGGTTGACCTACGAGGTCGAATGTAATAAGGTTGACCTAGGGGGTCAAGGGTTGACCTACGAGGTCGAAGGTAATAAGGTTGACATAGGGGGTCAAAGGTTGACCTAAGAGGTCAAAGGTGATAAGGTTGACCTAGGAGTCAAAGGTTGATAAGGTTGACCTAGGGGGGGTTAAAGGTTGACCTAAGAGGTCAAAGGCGGATAAGGTTTTGACCTCGGGGGTCCTAGAGTCCTTCTAGATGCAATGCACGTTTTATTTTACGAAAAGTTTTGCATTATTTACATCCAAATTGTTAGGTCCAAGGAGTGTCCTAATCTCTATGTGTGGGTTAATACGGGTAGGATAAAGGCTCCCACCACTTGCAAAGCGTACACGGTGAGTGGAGGAAACGAGTGTCTCGAAAGAGGGCGACAATAGCACCACCTATTTCTGCACATCGAATACTCCGAAGGTGATGAGGGTTATGTGCAGTGCTGACACAGACTAGTGGTAGTGTGTGGTAAGAAATTAATTCTTTTTAGGGAGAAATAGAGAAGTTTTTGTTATTGTTATGCACGCATGTAATGCAAGAGAGAGAGAAAGATAGATAAGAATGAACATCATGATAGTGTAGACACCCCGCCTTGTACCGCTCACCCCGATTGCACATTTGATCTTGTGTTTCTCCCCATTTTAAGTGTTTCTCGTTAGTTTCTGTCACTTCCGTTAAGTTCCTGACTGACTTCATTAAGTCCAGGGACTAAACTAAATAACAGGGCTGACTTTCTAGTCCATTCTGTCAAAATCGCCTTCTCTGAGTCGCGCGCCTCCGACAGGAGGATCCGGACGCGCGCGCCTCCCGCCCCCAAAGCAGGAAGCGCGCGCCTCTGGGCGTCGGTTACAGATTTCTGGCCAGGATTCTCTCCCTTGCTCAATTTACAGGATTTTTCCCGGGAAAGATTTCTTGGTGACTGAGTTTTGGCACCAAAAACATCTCTCTTTCACCTATAAAAACCCCCCTTTACCTCCATTTTCAAGGACCTTGGGCTCTCAATCTTACACTCTCAATAAGACACTAAAATTTCACACTTACAAAGCATTTCCAAAGGATTTCTCCAAAGAATTCATCAAGAAGTGTTTGAAGTCTCTTGAAGTCTAGGTAAAGTTATTTCTTTCCTCTTCTTAACTTCATCTCTTTTCTCTTTCTTTTTGTTTTATCAAAGTGCAATCACCCAAATCATTTTGGGACATGACTTTAATGATCACCTCATCTCATTGAGGTTGGTTAAAGAGTTATCTCCTACATTCCAAACTCTATTTTAAAACCCCTTTTTATGATTTAAAGAAGAAGAAGAAGAACGTTTATCATTCATGTAGATTTTGATCAAGCAAGACCAACTTTAGTTGGGCGAGATGGGTGTTTCGGTACTTCCCATCTCGTAACCTAACCCCCGAACCTCAAAACAAAGAATCTCTGTTTTCGTAATCAAACTTAGGCTATTATCAATAGGTTTTTCTTATGTTCCTCAAAACATAGGTGGCGACTCTAAAAACAAGTTAGACATCCTGGGATAATTCACGCGCTCTAGCCAAGCCGTGGTTCCCCCGGGGTATCTACAGTGGCGACTCCGCTGGGGACGTTTGAGGGTTAAACTTGCATTCAGATCAAAATCTACATCTTTTCTGGGCATTCTGACTCCTAATGGGGGAGGCGCGCGCTTCTGGCCTCTTCAGCCTAAGGCGCGCGCATCCCGCATCAAGGACCAGAATCGCCCGCTTCTTCATGTTCTTCATCTTCTTCTTCTGCTATTCTCCACTAATCATTTCTGCAGGGGTTACAATATGCACATGGGACCAGGGCAATCCCCTGAGTCCAAAATCTGACAATCTGACAGGTGTGCCCAGAAGCGCGCGCCTCCCAATAGCATCGCGCCATGCGCGCGCGTCTCGTATCAACACTCAGAGGCGCACGCTTCTGGGTTGGTTCCCATAACAGAAACAGGTCTCAGAACAGAACAGTATGATGGGGGTGTGGGCACAGTTGCCTGCATCAGTGGTTATTCTGAACTTCGGACTGTTTTAATTTTATGCTCTATTTTATCGGTCACACGGGTGATTCGAAAGTTGTAAATATGTGCTTATTTGTTTTTTTATTTCTTTGAAAAAAAAATATAAAAAATATTTTGTCACCTGTTAGACCTCACACTACAAGCACATATTCCTATAAATTGCTCACTATCGAGTCGCACAAGTCCAACCCCAAACCCGTCGAGGCCCGTCCTAGAAAGTTTCAAGCTCCACTCGACCTTGGCTCTTTCGAAGCGGTAAACCTCAGCCCGTGGCGTAGTTCATGACTACATGCCGGGGGTGACCTTTGAGCCTCATATTCAAGCCGAGCACAAGCCACACAATTCTAGTTAGGGTCTAACACTCCGTGACTCAAGTCGGTTTCCATGTACCGAGATTTCCCTAAACTAATGTCTTCAAATCATACATGCCAACTTGTTGAAACAGACGCAATAAAAATCCGTCCCCAAAAGTGGTTATTTTGGACGAAAATAAAAATCCGTCCCCGCATGTATGCTTTACTACATTAATTTAGTTTAATCCCGATACATGTAGGATTCACAAACGCGATGGAATCCGATGAGTATATGGGACCGCGAGATGGTCTATATACTAGTGTGACGATTCCATTATTTTCTTAGAAACCCCAAAAGGGATCCGTTCCCTCCGACTTATAAAAAAAAAAAAAAAAAGTATTTTGTTATGTGGTTCGAGTCGTGTGCCCAACTGTGTGTTCTAAGCCTCTTCATGGACCGCAAGTGTTACTCAAGACTGACAAGGGCCTCTTCTGCAATCTAGGTTCCATTGGTACTTACAGAGTCTACCGGGATTCGGCAAATTGGTTAGTCCGTGAAGAGATCACTCCAACAGCTCCTACATCAACAATGGCCGGCGGCTCCAACACCAACAATACCATGACTCTCGAGCAACTCGCAACCATGGTCCAACTCCTCTAAGAGAAAGTCTCCACACTTAATAAGGAAGCACAAAGCAAAGACGTCATTTGGGAATCCCACCTCGACAGCCAAAGGGAGGCCCACGAGGCCGAGATGGAGCTAATGAAAGAAAAGCTCACTAATCTTGCCAAGGGGAAGAGCAAAAATGACGATGACAAATCCGAATGGACCGAAGGTTTGTTCAAAAGTCCTTACGTCAACACCCGCACCAAGAAAGTGGGAGAGCCAAGTTCCGAGAACAATGAGCCCAAAATGGTGGATTCTATCATGGCCTACATCGACCAAAAATTCAATAGGCTCAACATGGGGAAAGGCTCCGACACAAGCCTTTATCAATCATCCATCCTCATGAGTACTATGGCCGCTCTTCCTGATAAGTTAAAGATGCCCGACATAAGCAAATTCAAGGGAAACTCTTGTCCTATGGCTCACATTGAGACTTATATTTGGGCAATGGTTCCAAAGAAGGTCTCCCCCAAGGTGATGGCTCAATGCTTTCCTCTCACTCTCGAGGGGGCGGCAAAAGATTGGTATGCTACTCTCCCGCTTACTGTCCGTATTGATTGGGACTCCGCCATGCTTGCCTTCAAGAACCAATACCAAGGCAACACCACTCACCGACCCACAAGGAAAGAGCTAGAGAACACTACTCAACGAGACCACGAGTCCTTCATCGACTTCACAAGGAGATGGAATGATAAACTCTCCGAGATTGTGGAAAGGCCAAATACCAAGGAGCAAATGGACATCTTTCTCAAATGTCTCAAAATTGATCTCCGCACCCACCTAAGTGGGGCTTGCTATGCGGATTTCTCCCAAATGTATGAGGCGGGGGTCCGAATGGACGAGTTTCTCAAGGAAGTCAAGAAAAGTGCTCCTAGCTACCGCTACAAGGCCGCTTCCAACTCCACAAAAGAGGCCTCGGTCAACGCCGCCACTATCGACAAGGGGGATTACAAAAAGGTTCCTCCACCCCAAGGGAAGAAGTCTCGAAATGACCGTGTCTACACGCCTCTCCAAGGCATGACTCAAACCGAAGTTTTCGAAGTCCTTAAAGCAAAGGGTCAAGTCACACCCGTACAAGGGTACCAACCCAAGATGGTCAACCCCAATCATGCTCACCACAAATATTGTGGCTACCACCAATATAGTGGCCACACCACCGAGGAATGCTTCGTTCTCCACAATGTCATTCAAGATCTCATAGACTAGAATGAATTTGTAGTGACTAATGGCGAACATGTCAATGTAATAGAGATAGGAGGAGAAAGTGTTTACAGAAGAATGCTGTGTGACCATTCTGGTCGAAAATGGTTCAAAATTATAGCTGTTGGAACATTCTGATCAGAAAAAGAAAGGGGCTGTAATTCAGCAGGCCAGAAGCGAGCGCCTCCGACCAAGGCTTCACAACGCGTGCGCCTCCCACAAGCAAAGACCAACGCGCGCGCCTTTGACAGCAGTTCAGACAGAAATAGCCCTTGTCAGTTCAGAACAGAACCCAAGCACTTCAACATATCCAACCTGCAGCAAAATCAAATCCCAGCAGCGAAAAGGAGTTCAAGCATCAACAACGAGCATTCTTTGGGCACACATTTGTTTGTAAAGGTCAACATCTAAGATCGAGTCGCTAATAAAACATAAAATGAGTAGTAAGATAACTAGGATTGTAAATACATGTTAAATGTTATTACAGGCAAAAGTAAAGGTGTTTCAATCCCTCATCCTTTCAACCACAACAGCTCGGGCACATCATCACCAGCACTGTGCTCACCCCCTGCTGCCGCTCTCGGTCTCCTCATCATCATCATCATCCTCATCATCATCATCATCATCATCATCCTCAGACTCAGAATCCTCAACTCTGATCTCATGCCGGCTCCTCTTCTGCACCCGCCGAGATGAACTCGCACCACCTCTGCTCTGGCTGGCTCTACCCCTGCTCTGACTGCCTCCCCGGCTCAGACTCCTGCTCAGTGACTGCCTCGCTGAAGAGACAGCCTCATCAATATCCAGTGCAGCATCCCTGCAACCTCGTCTCATGCCTCGAGCACCTCGGGCAGCTCCTCTCGCAGCACCAGAGACAGCACCAGCAGCCTCTCTAGTCATGTCGGCAATGTCCCTGCACAGCTCTAGTACTTTCTCCTCCAGCTGACGCAGTCTCCTCCTCATCCCCTTGTTCTGTCTGCCCAAGTGCCTATAAGCAGCTACCGGTACCTGTTACAACGGGGGGCAGAAAAGAAAATTGCATCAGGGACAGAAAAACAAGACTGGAACTGAGAAATGCAAAGATGGTCAGAAAAACATACCACAGCAGCCTGAGCAGGAGGCTCTCTCTCTGGTGACATGTCCTCGGGAAAAATCTCCCTCTGCTCCTCAAAGACCCTGAAGTTTGAATAAGTGTAGTAAGGAGGAGGCAAAGGAGGATCAAAGCAATACCCGGCACCGGTAGTATAAAACCAAGCGGAGGTCGTAGGAGAAGCCTGTGATCTCCTCGGATCAGTAAACATGAAGCCTTGCATCAAGTTGTTCTCCCTAAAGAGGCCATAATCCTGATCCAAGTGAATGTGAGGGACGGCATCAATCCCTGCCATGTATGCCGCGCGATCGGCCTCTGAAAGTGACCTCCAATTGCGAGGGCAGAAAGGAGGAACCTCTGGAACTGCAGGACGAGGGGGGGTGTAAAAGTCTGTCACCTGGATACCATGCTGCCAGAACACTCTGTCTCCCAAATACAGAGCCATGCACTCACCCAAACTCATCAAAAGCCGAGAACGGGTAGGAATAAGAGTATGCTCAAACCAGTGCTGAACTGATCTCCACGGATACAAAGAGAAGGCAATAGACTCAGACCTCAAGGTGTCCAAATGCCGTCGGGCCGAAGTAAGACTAATGGGGTTCGTACCAGTCTTCACATTCCTCTTCTTGTACGCCTACCGTGCGCAGTCCGGATACTGGGGCTGGCCTTCCTTATAAATCTTGAAATCCCTCAGATTCAGGATAGCAAAGGGCCAGAGCTGTAGACAAGAAGCAGAAGCAAAGTTAATGACAGTCAACGAAAAAGGCAGTTATGACCAAGGCAAGGAGAATATAAAAGGGACAGTAAGTGGTATACCTCCCACAGCAAGCTGAAGCCCGTAACCGAGCTAGTGGTCGAGCGGCTGGTCAAATCCATGCCGTGATAACAAGCAGCTAAGCCCGCTGCGCCGCGGTTATACTGGCCGATCTGGTCCAGATCCACTAACAAGTCGAGCAGAGCCAAAGAGGCCGAAGATCCCCCGTTGGCAAACAGAGTATGGGATAACAGGTACCAAATAAAGCAATGGGCCACGGCATCGACCCGATCAGCAGTAACACCTCGAGCCTCAGCCATTAAGATGCCGAAATAGGCCTGGATTCGCCCCCATGTCACTCGAGAATTCTTGACCTCGAACCGGCAGTCATCCAAAGCCAGTAACTCGTCCGGAGTCCGAACAGCCCCTCTCAAACCAAAAGGGACAGGCATCCCTATGAACGGCAAGCCCGTCAAAGATGTGAAATCGGTAGGCGTCATAGTCACCTCGCCCATGGGTAAATGGAAGGTATGGCTGGTGTCCCACCATCTTTCCCTCAATGCCTGGACCACATCGGGGTCATTCTTCAAAGCTGGGAGGTTGGTGACAAAAAGACCAAAATGAGTCCCTGTAACTCGGGCCCAAACATTCTCAGGCAACCTCTTCCATATAGAGATGGGCCCATGAGCCCCACCACGAATCTCTATCAGACGGGTCCACTCCTGAAAGGAAAGAAGGAACAACGAAAATTTCATCAGCATGACTGCTAGAAAACGGATGAATTTGACACAAAGATTTCAATGGCAGGGCAATGTGCAAGCAAGTATGTGAACATGAAAATGGGCGCCCCAACATGTTTCTTACAACAAATCAGCAGCAACAAACAACATGCAAGGAATGATCAATAAAGCTGCTGCAACAATATTTCGGGTAAAAAACGGAACTTCATGAAATCCGAAATCGACAAGAAAGGTGAGGCATTCTTACCAAACCCAAAGTCACGAAATGAGAAATGTGGGTATGAGGCCGGAAGGTAAGCAAGCTCGGGTCCATAGCTTCAACCCCAATTTCAGGCTCCTCGCCCTGTGGCATCTTGAACGGAGGAGATTGTTGACGATCCGACATCGTTTCTGTGACGAAATTCATCCTAGAGCAGCAAGAAAGTGTTTTGGGGTGATTTATCCGCGAAAATTTGGTTTGGAATTTGGAGGGTTCTTCAAAATTTTGAAAACTCGCCGAAAACAGTGAACCGTCTGTTTAAATATGCTGAACTTATGCGCCAGGCGCGCGCCCCCGACATACTCATCCGAGGCGTGTGCATCCCACAACGAGGTCCAGACGCGCGCTCTTCCCATCATCAGGCAGGTTCAGAAGTAGTCTCCCATGCAAGAATCCATGCACAGCATCAATGTTTCCCCACGGATTCCGAACTCCCTAAGTTATGTCACGGGTGCCATACCCCCCTCAAGAGTCAATCTCAACATTTCATCCCCAGCAGGAACATTCTTCTGGTCGTGGTCAACTATGCCCGCACCCCACAAGTCAAAAAGTCAAGTGTGACTCCAAGTGGCACGCGACTTCAAAGCAATATTTCATCAACGAATTTCACTAACGGATTCGTCAACAAAGGTTCACTAACGGCCTCTTCAAAGGTTCACTAATGGCCTCTTCAAAGGTTCACTAACGGCCTTTCCAAAGGTTCACCAACGGCCTCTACAAAGGTTCACTAACGACCTCATTCAAGGGTTCACTAACGGCCTCATCAACGGATTTCACTAACGGATTCGTTATCCAAAGGTTCACTAACGGCCTCCTCAAAGGTTCACTAACGGCCTCTTCAAAGGTTCTCTAACGGCCTCTCCAAAGGTTCACTAACGGCCTCGTTCAAAGGTTCACTAACGGCCTCATTCAACATATTCAGCCGGCAGGTTCACCTAACGGATCATGCCACCCCCTCTATCAACAAAAGCCGCTCACACAGGGAGCGCACCACTATCTCTCGCAATTTCAAATTCCTGCTTTCATCGAGTCTTTGCTTTTTCTTGGTGATGTCCTCGGCGGGTGTTTTTAACTTTCGTCGACGCATTTTGCTTTGCAATCCACGTCACCGAGGGGCTCTGTAGACACCCCGCCTTGGACCGCTCACCCCGATTGCACATTTGATCTTGTGTTTCTCCCCATTTTAAATGTTTCTCGTTAGTTTCTGTCACTTCCGTTAATTTCCTGACTGACTTCGTTAAGTCCAGGGACTAAACTGAATAACAGGGCTGACTTTCTAGTCCATTCTGTCAAAATCGCCTTCTCTGAGTCGCGCGCCTCCGACAGGAGGATCCAGACGCGCGCGCCTCCCGCCCCCAAAGCAGGAAGCGCGTGCCTCTGGGCGTCGGTTATAGATTTCTGGCCAGGATTCTCTCCCTTGCTCAATTTACAGGATTTTGCCCGGGAAAGATTTCTTGGTGACTGAGTTATGGCACCAAAAACATCTCTCTTTCACCTATAAACCCCCCCCCCCTTTACCTCCATTTTCAAGGACCTTGGGCTCTCAATCTTACATTCTCAATAAGACACTAAAATTTCACACTTACAAAGCATTTCCAAAGGATTTCTCCAAAGAATTCATCAAGAAGTGTTTGAAGTCTCTTGAAGTCTAGGTAAAGTTATTTCTTTCCTCTTCTTAACTTCATCTCTTTTCTCTTTCTTTTTGTTTTATCGAAGTGCAATCACCCAAATCATTTTGGGACATGACTTTAATGATCACCTCATCTCATTGAGGTTGGTTAAAGAGTTATCTCCTACATTCCAAACTCTATTTTAAAACCCCTTTTTATGATTTAAAGAAGAAGAAGAAGAACGTTTATCATTCATGTAGATTTTGATCAAGCAAGACCAACTTTAGTTGGGCGAGATGGGTGTTTCGGTACTTCCCATTGTAGACACCCCGCCTTGGACCTCTCACTTCGATTGCATACAAAGTATTTTTATTTAACTCATTTTCATTAATTTCTGTTAGTTCGGTTAAGTTCCTAACTGATTCCGTTAGTTTTGGACTAAACTGCATAACAGAGTTAACTTTTAGGGTCATTCTGTCATTCTGTCCTTTTCTGCCGCGGGCGCTTCCGGAACTGCTAACGGGCTGCGCGCGTGTCTCGACCCAAAAGCGGAACTCGCGCGCTTCCCATTTTGGCAGTAACAGATTGCACCTTATTTCCCTCCCTTTTCTTATTTGCAACATCTCTTTCTTGATCACAAAAGACTTCTTTTCTCATCCACATTCATCCCCCCTAGTTTTATAACCTCCAATCTCATTATTCTAGCCATCTCTTTAAAAACAAAATAATTCATTTTTATTTTATTTGATTTTCTTTTATTTCTTTCATTTATTATTTTATTTTCTATTGGTCAATTCCATCTCATATGGATTGACCAATTTCCCTCCAACCTTTCCCTCTCTTTTTTACCTATAAAAACCATCATCTTCTACCTTAGAAAGAGACTCTTTTTACACTCTTTGGACCTTAATCTCACATTTTCACTACACCTACACTATACACAATTCTCTACACAAATTCTCCAACAAGAGTTTTTATACAACAAATTGTTCTACAACAATTTCATTACAACAACAACACTTTCAAGTCAAGGTTCCAAGTCATCTTTCTCAAGGTACAACTCCATTTTCTTCCTTTGTTTTCTTCTTCTTGATGTATGCAATCCCCATTAATGGGACATGACCAACATGACTACTTCACATATTGAAGTTAGTTAAGGTTATCTCCCTACATTTTAATCTTAACTTTAATTCACCATGTTAATTTATCTTCATCTCTTAATGTAATTCTTTAACATTACTTGTTACATGTAATCTTTATCATTAAATAAATAAAAAAAATTTATTTTATTTCCCCTTTATTTCTCCTTTTCTTCTCATCACAATTGTTAGCACTGTTAATAAATTGAAGAACATTTAGCATTAGAACACCAATAGTAGCAAGACCCGTATAAGCGGGGCGCAGTGGGTGTTTAAGTACTTCCCACTACGTCACCTAACCCCCGAACCCTTCTCTCCCGAATCTCTGGTTTTGTACATAAATTAGGCTATTTCTAGGTTTTTCTTATGTTCCTTTAAAAACATAGGTGGCGACTCTAAACAATTTAAAACAAGTTAGACATCCTAGGATAATTCACGCGCTCTAGCCAAAGCCGTGGTTTCCCGGGGTATCTACAATGGCGACTCCGCTGGGGAAGATTTAGAGGGTTAAACTTGCGTTCTTAACTTTTGGTGTTGTTATTACTGTTTTCTGGGCATTCTGGTAAAAAGGGTGGGAAGCGCGCGCCTCTGGCCTGCTTGGCCTAAAGCGTGCGCGTCCGACCCCAATTACCAGAATCGCCCGTCTTCCTTCTTGTCCTTCCATTCTATGTTTCTGTGCTAAAAAATTCTACAGGGGAAAGCATTTTTATTTAGGGTCAAGGCAATCCCTTGAACCCGCTGATTTACAGGTTGTTACCCAGATGCGGGCGCCTCTGCCCCTCTTTGTCTAACGCGCGCGCCTCCCGAGTAGGCATCCTAATGCGCGCGCTTCTGGGCATTTTCCAGAAACAGAACAGTGCACAGAACAGAGTGGTTTTGACATTGTGTGGGCACCGGGCCTGCACAAAACAGTTTTTACTTTCTGTTTATTTTTATCGGTCACACGGGTGATTCGAAAGTTGTAATTATGTGCTTATTTGTTTTTTTTTTCTTTCTTTTGAAAAAAAAATGTTTTGTCACATGTTAGACCTCACACTACATGCACATATTCTTATCAATTGCTCACTATCGAGTCGCACAATGTTCAACCCCAAACCCGTCGAGGCCCGTCCTAGAAAGTTTCAAGCTCCACCCGACCTTGACTCTTTCGAAGCGGTCAACCTCATCCCGTGGCGTAGTTCAAGACTACATGTCGGGGGTGACCTTTAAGCCTCTCTTTAGCTGAGCACAAGCCACACAATTCTAGTCTAGGGTCTAACACTCCGTGACTCAAGTCGGTTTTCATGTACCGAGATTTCCCTAAACTAATGTCTTCAAATCATACATGCCAATTTGTTGCAATGGACGAAATAAAACTCCGTCCCCAAAAGTGGCTATCTTAGACGAAAATAAAAAATCCGTCCCCGCATGTATGATTTACTACATTAATTTAGTTTAATCCCGATACATGTAGGATTCACAAACGCGATGGAATCCGATGAAAATATGGGACCGCGAGATGGTCTATATACTAGTGTGACGATTCCATTACTTTCTTAGAAACCCCAAAAGGGATCCATTCCCTCCGACTTATAAAAAAAAAAAAAAAAAAAAAAAGTCATTTTCTTTATATGGTTGAGTCTTTTTCGTGTTTGTGGATTAAATTTATTTTATTCAAAAGGTATTTGTGGGGCCAACCTAAGATCAACCGTGTTCTTTCAATAGGTCCAATGGCTTCCAACGGCAACAACAACAAGGGTGAGAACATTTCCGTGTCCAACGAAGGGTTATTCAACATGGTGAAAGCATTGAAAGGGCAAATTGATGCACTAGCCGAGAATGTTCGCCGCAAGGATGATTTATGGGGAGCCCGTTACGAGCATGTGGAAATGGCCCATAAAAGAGAAGTATCCAAACTCGAGGACCAATTGAAGGGGCTCACGAATGAAAGAAAGGTCCAAGGCATCAATACCGGTTTGGTCAACACTCTCATGTCCTACATTGACCAAAAGCTTAGTGGGCTAAATTTGCACAAAGGCCCAAGCTCCAATCTTCATCAAGTTTCTCTCCTCATGAACACAATGGAGGCTCTTCCCAAAAATTTCAAGATGCCCGATATTGGCAAGTTCAACGACAACTCTTGCCCCGACGCTCATGTTGACTCCTACGTTTGGGCCATGCTACAAAAGAAAGTGTCTCCTCAAATAATGGCACAATGCTTCCCGCTTACTCTCGAGGGGGTCGCAAAAGATTGGTATATGGGTCTTCCAGTTTCCACCCGCCTCAATTGGGATGCCGCTATGCTTCTCTTCAAGTCACAATATCAAGGCAACTCCATATTCCGCCCCACCAAGAAGGAATTGGATAGCACCGTGCAAATGGGTGATGAATCATTTGGGGACTTCTATCGCCGTTGGAATGACAAGCTAGCCGAGATGGTTGATAGGCCTTCCAAGAAGTAACAAATGGACATCTTCTTGAAGTGTTTGAAAATGGACTACCGCACTCATCTTAGTGGGGCTTTTCACTCCGATTTTTCAAGCATGTATGATGCGGGGGTTAGAATTGACAATTTTCTCCGAGAAGTGGCCGAGTCCTCCTATGACACAAGCCTCAACGACAAAGGGTTCCCAAGCAATGACATGGAAGAATGTAGTGACATGGAAGACTACAACGACAATGAGGACTACAACGACATGGGGGATGACGACAACAATCTCCGTTTCTCTTTCTCTACCTAGAAATAGGATAAAAAAAAAAGAGAGTCAAAAGTCCTCTAATGTGTGCATTAATGTTTTCTCTCGTCCAATGTTAAATTTTGAGTCAATCATCAAATTAAAGTCGTTCTTGTCCTCATACACTCTTTCAAGTTGTTCAATTTAATTTTTGGCAAAATGATGAAAAGATGTCTAAACACGTTTTAGAACGAAGGCCATCGCTTGAACGCCTAGGGGCTAAACATCGACGACGGCATCAACAACGAAGACATCAACAATGACGAAATCAAGACAAAGAAAGGTGGAGCAACGATCATGAAGCAAAGTTTTCAAAAGGGGATTAAAAAAAAAAAAAAAAAAAAAAATCGCTAGGTTGAACTCTTCAAATCAACCTAGGCAAAAGTTAGAGCACAAACAAAAAAAAAAAAAAAAAAAATCTCCCTCAATCAAAGAAGATCACATCAAGATCAACATTATTACATCCACCAAAGGAGGACGAAGCAACACGACGAAGCAACAATTCCATCACGAAGAATGGATAATTCACAAGAACTACGGTGACCTGAGCCTCTAAACTGGAGGAACGTAGGCAACCTTCGGGTCCGGTCTCATGCAAGAAAGAAGAAATGTTTAGCCCTAGCGCGTTATGGTGATCGGCCTTCATCTCGAACTTGTCAAGACATCTTTGTACGATTCATTTGCCAATGAATTAATCACCAAAAAGATTGAACAACTTTCTTAGATTTGGAATCATTTCGCGTTCCTTGTCGAGTCTAAGGATTTCTATTCTTTCTGCATACTCCCAATTTCTTGCAATCAAATTGGGGCTTTCCTTTTCTTCTCTCTTAATGACTTACTTACCTTCGTAAGTCATTCAATTCAATAAAAAAAATACATGTCAATACTAGGGACACTTCCCTAGTCGAGTCAATGTCACTCATCTTTAGTGACAAAAGGTTTTCACCGCAAAATCACATGTCTCTCATCCTCAGCTAGAGTCAATGCACACCTCCTCATTAATCGAGTCAAAAATGAAGACGCAAAAGAGATGCCCGCTAGATTGAAAACCCAAAAGGGCGGTCTAGGCAAAAAACAGGGTGCGTCATAAAAAAAAATGAGAGAGTGAGAGAGAGAAGGGAAAGAGAAATGGAGATCTCTGGCCTCTAAAGAAGACAACTACACGAGTTCTACATTGGATCTCCTCAGCAAGTCAATTCCCCACCGAGTCAACTTTGGGATTGCAAAAGGCTCGACAAGATATGGCACCATCAAAGGTTGTTTTGGGTTATTGGCATCATTCTCCAGCAGTGTGCATTTTTTGGTTCATGAAAAGAAGGCCCGTGGTAGCCAAGACCCATCCGAGAACGAGCCCTTCATAAAAGGGCACGAGGTTGCACAAATAATCCCTAGCTAGTCAATTGGCTTGGACAGGAAATAGCAACAACATGTGTCTCAGTTTTCAAAGCTTCTTCAGGTATGTGCTTCTAAAGTACGCCGAAAGGCTCCCGAGAAATGGAGTAGCTCTTGCCATGTCCTCTCATGTTTGTTCCCTCGCACGAGGATGAGTACTCTTGCTTTGCTCTATAAATGGTGATGCCCTAGGGGCTATGTGAATCAAGAACAAGGGCTTCTTTTGCTTCATTTGACAATCAATAAGCCCTAGAGGCTATGTTCAAGAAAGATGTGTGAGACTATCCTCAAAGTCTCCCAAAAGGGATGTCAAAAAGCCCTATTGTCGCGTGTGCCCGTGCTCGTTCCCCCAATCAAGGATGGAACTTTCTCACAATCAATGATGGCACTCTAAGGGCTACGGTCAAGTCTTAAAGGCTCCCTCGGCAAAGAGCAATTAACTCCCCAGCAGTATCCCCAGCCGAGTCATGTGCAACATTAGTAGCTTCCTCAATTCGGCACCGAAGGTCTCAAGGGGCTTCGCAATCTACAATATTTTGGGCTACGGCATTACAGTAATCCGAGCAAAGGGCAATATTGGGGCTTCGCGACCGACAGTCGTTTGGGCAACAATACTCGAGCAACGCAATTTGGGAGTAGTCTCCATGAAAGGGATCAAACTTTAAAGGCTCTCTCAACACTTCAAGTCAAAGGCCTCTTGGTTTTAAATGAAGACTCCGATGTTATGAATGAAGTTGATGATTTTTGTTAGAACTCACAACGAGATTTTGAAGGAAGTCTTAGAGAAAAAGAAAAAGATTCAATATGCTAAACTCTAATCAAAACAGGGTTATAGCGGGAAATGCCATGGCCAATCCCAATGTTTCTGCAATTCAGCACCCCCTTCTCCAAGATCAAAAGCACAAGGTGCAGCTCAGATAAAGTTGGGCCACAGCACTAGTTGCATCCGAAGATCCGTCATTAGTTCAACTCAAGAAGAGTCAAGCAAGCATACTAATTTGAGACTTTATCACGCCAAGACCTTATCCTCCGCGACCTCGACGGCACCGCAAGACATTACTACATCCTTTGACATAAGCCCTCAGCTATTTCGGTATCGACCACAATGAGGCCATTCATCTCCCCAGTAAGAGCAAGAAGGAGATCTCTATCAAGAATTCTACCAAACGGTACATCCGCTCTCAATGCCGAGCCAATCACGAGATAATTTGAGGCTTTACAATGAAAGGTCTTCACATCCCGCCATCTACAAGCCCACGACACTTGGGGCTTAGCAATCTCTCGAAGCTTGGAGCTTGCTCACGTCAATAACAAAAGACGATTCATTTGAGTGGACCAAAGAGCTGATTTATCTTGGGGCTATGCAAGTCACTCCAAATTTGGCATCAAAGGCGATCTAGGGGCTTCACAATCAGCGACCCCTTATCTCGGCATCAAAAGTCTTTTCAAGCCCCATAATCGACAAATCTCTTGGGGCTAGACATTAATCTTCGTCAGACACACAGGTGGGGTTAGACATCAATCTTCGTTGGTCACACCGGCGGGGTTAGACATCAATCTTCGTTGAGCACGACGACGACAACGACAGAATTCAAGCAAGGCAATCCGGACTTCGATCGCACATGACTTGATCTTGGGTTGGCTTTACAAACACACGATGGCTAAAATGGTTCACCCATGAACTAAAAATCCTTTTCTCGCATGTGTACATATTCTTTTCCTTCTAAAAAAAAAAAAAAAAAAAAAAAAAAAAGATTTTCTCTTTTTCTTCTTCTTTTTCTTTACTTGCGTATAAGTATGTGCTCCATAGCTTCTTCCCCAGAGTTCTCCATCATCCTTGAACTACGCTGGTCTGATTCCCTTCAAGGGATACGTAGGCAGCCTTTGGCACGACCAACCCATCATCCAGAGTACCATCTCGCCAACCCATCATGTCACGACCCGAAATCTAGGCTCTATTTTATTAGTAATAAATAATTATTATTTATTTATTTGCTTAATTATTTATTTAAATTATTATTTATTTAAATATTTATGGGTGCAATTTATGTGTTATAATAATTATGCCTAGCATTTTATTCGAGTTATTTGGGCTAGTGTGGAAGTGTTGAGTCTTAATTGTTAGTCGGGAGTGTAAGTAATTGTGCTAGTTAGTGGGGGAAGGGGGCTAGGTGTAACATTTCCATCTTCATCTTCTCCCTACTCACCTCCCTCACCCCACTCTTTCACCCTCACACTCCACCTCCATCTCTCTCTCCCTGGAAACTCTCTCTCTCTCCCCTTGTATATGGTAAGTTTCTTCTCTTCCTTCTCTCTTCTTTTTCTTCATCTTCCTCTTGTAATCTCCCATTTCTTAAAACATGAACCTTGTTTAGATCGTCGATAGGATCGCGTAGAACCAAAAAGAATTGAATTCCGTCAACTTTGAGATTTATCAAGTAAGTTGCTTTTCCCCCATTTTTATGCTAAAATGTTCATATCATATCCATATAATGCCCTTGTTGTTATATTTGAAGTTTGGGATGAGGTTGCAATTTATTTGGAATTTATTTGGATTGTTTTTGGTCAAAAATGGTGATCATATGAAGGTTGGGATTTAAACCTTGATTTGGGTTTCTAGATGTGTTATTTTGGTCCTATTCAAGTTTATAAGTTGTTTGGTTCATAGTTATGCTTATTGGAAGTCTTGATTTTGAGTATTTGAGAAATGGTAAGAATTTTGGGTTGTTTGGGTGCCATTTCCGGGTATGTTTGAACCCATGAAGAATCTGGGCATTGTTCTTCTGGCACGGTCGTGCCCCTTTATTTGGCACGGTCGTGCCAACCTTCACTTTCCTCTCGTAATGTTTGGCACGGTCGTGCCACTTCCTTAGGCACGGTCGCGCCAACCTTCACTTCCCTCTCGTCATATTTGGCACGGTCGTGCCAAGCTGGGACTCTGATATATTCTTCCCTTTTCTTCTAAAATTGTTTCCTCCATAACTTTCTCATCCGAACTCCGTTTTGGACGAATAAACTATCATTTTAAAGCTCTCTTGAGCTCTTCGAGATGAGTGAATAGTTTTGGTTGTGTGCTTGAGTTAACTGGATCCTTTATGATCAAATGTGATAAGGGAGTGGTATTATCATTGTGGAAATTATTAAAGCACCTTAATTGGTTATTGTTGGTTCATTTCACTTTCTTGGTGACTACTTGGTATGGTTCCCTACTTTGGAATCAATGGTTTTTTATCGTGCTTATATTTTATTACTTAGCTTTTACTTGAAAGCCCAGCTGGTATTTGTGGTTGTGTCGGGCGATGTGAGATATTGTGATGGCACCGGCCAAGTCCATTATGGTGTCGACCATTGTTTTGCCCTTATTTTCCTCTTCCAGATCGGCCTTGGTTGATACGTTTGGAGCATGACTTTGTGGCATGGCTCCCGCCCTTTGTGGCACATTGCTTTGTTATTGGTTCCGGTACCGGGGATTTCTCTTCAGCTTTCATGCTATTATGAAGATGATGATTTGTTGATTATTGAAGCTGCGCAGCGACCTTTATTTGGTTTATCAGTTTGGGAAAACCTTGGCTATATCCTTTGTTATGTGTTTATTTCCGCTGCTATCTGATATATGATAATTGCTATGTGTTATGTGATTTATTATTGCTTATTGCTTCTTGCATCATAGCATGTCATGTAGTTGCATTAGTAACTTATTGAGATTTATCTCACCCCCTTTCTTTTATCTTTGTTTTTCCTTAACCCCCCCCCCAGGTGCTAAAGAATAGTCTCGCTGATCACGAGAAAGAGGACGTCGAGTGTGGATACATTCTTTTGGGGAAGGTTGTCATAGGTTGGTTTACATTATGTAAATGTGTAACCATTTTCGGATAGTTGTACCAAACACTAACGTCACTAGGAATTGTGTATTTTGGTAACTTTGGTGTATAATCTCATGGAATTTATACTAGTTTTACCTTGTTGTTCAAGTTGATTTTCAAAACCTTGTGTTATCACCTTTGGTTAAATGGAATTTTTAACTTCAGTATTTCATAGTTTTGGTTCTAAGTCGACGTCCAGCTCGCGGTCTCGGGCCCGCGGGGTCTGGGGTCGCGACAGTTGGTATCAGAGCTATGGCATTAGCTCTACATATAAGTCTAGGTGGATTAGTATGACCTAGGAGGGTAGTAGTGTGCGGAGTGATTAACGGTTGATGTCTTATGCAGGTAATTACTCTAAATGTCCGGAAGAAGAAGCAGAGGAGGTATTAGTGGGGCACAGAATCAGAATGATACAAGGGAAGAAGCACGTGCTATGTTTCAAGGCATGTTCGAGGCGGCCATGAAGGCCATACATGATCAAGGTCCGAGGGTAGAACAAGCACCACCCCACTATGGATTGGAGCAATTTCTGAAGTTGAAACTGGTTGAATTCAATGGGGAACCCGATGTTCGGAAAGCTGAGTTGTGGATTGAGTCTATGGAGAAGATTTATGAGGTATTTGGTTGCTCGGATGAGGATAAGGTCCGGTTCGTGACTTACAAACTTGTGGGAGCCGCCGAGCATTGGTGGAAGGGTGTTAAAGCTAGTTGGGATGATACTCACACGGTGCACGCGTGGGAGTTGTTTGTGCGCAAATTCAAGGAGCATTTCATTCTGGTTGTTGATCAAAACCGAAAAGAGATCGAGCTACTCAACCTAGAGCAAGGTGTGTTGTCTATAGCACAATACTCGGCTAAGTTCATAGAATTAGCCCGGTATTGCGACTATTTGGTGAGGACCGAGGAACAAAAAGCTATGAGATTCATTCGGGGATTGAAGACCTCCATCCGTACTCAACTTATTGTCCAACGGATTGTGACTTTCCAAGATGCGGTGGACCGAGCCTAGTTAATAGAGCAAGATATCGGGGAGCACAAAAGGAAAACCGAGGTTGTGGGTACGGGTAAACTGGGAAGCCATGCTAAATCTCAACCTCAACACCGTTCCGATAACCGAGGCAACTTTGGGGGACAATCTCAGTTCCGAGGGCAACCGATCCCAAGGAACCCGGGTACCACTTCCGGGAACCAAGGGAACCAAATTAGGAGGCTTTGTTCGTATTGTCAAAAGGAAGGTCATTCTGAGGACCGGTGTTGGAAGAAGTAGGGAAGGTGTACCAATTGTGGTCAAATGGGTCATTTTGCAAGGGATTGTCCGAGGAATAGAATTCAACCAACGGGGGTAGGAGCTGCGGCTCCTCAGGGTCAGAAAAGGGACGCTAGGGGAAAGCCCAAGGTCCAAGGGAAAGTGTTTGTAATGAATCAACAACAAGCCACAGATGATCCTACAGTTATTGGAGGTATTATTTCTATATCTAGTGTGAGCGCATGAGCGTTAGTAGATCCAGGATCATCTCATTCATACATTTCTGTGCAATTTGCTTCCATGTTAAATGCTGCATTCGAGTCTTTACCGTACGTGCTAGAGGTGTCGACCCCTATAGGAGAATGCTTGATTTCTGATCAAGTCTTTCGTGCTTGTGATGTGGTTATTTGTGGTCGTGTCCTTTGTGCGGATTTGGTAGTTCTTCCTATCCAAGACTTTGAGATTTATCAAGTAAGTTGCTTTTCCCCCATTTTTATGCTAAAATGTTCATATCATGTCCATATAATGCCCTTGTTGTTATATTTAAAGTTTGGGATGAGGTTGCAATTTATTTGGATTTTTTTTGGTCAAAAATGGTGATCATATGAAGGTTGGGATTTAAACCTTGATTTGGGTTTCTAGATGTGTTATTTTGGTCCTATTCAAGTTTGTAAGTTGTTTGGTTCATAGTTATGCTTATTGGAAGTCTTGATTTTGAGTATTTGAGAAATGGTAAGAATTTTGGGTTGTTTGGGTGCCATTTCCGGGTATGTTTGAACCCAGGAAGAATCTGGGCATTGTTCTTCTGGCACGGTCGTGCCCCTTTATTTGGCACGGTCGTGCCAACCTTCACTTTCCTCTCGTAATGTTTGGCACGGTCGTGCCACTTCCTTAGGCACGGTCGTGCCAACCTTCACTTCCCTCTCGTCATATTTGGCACGGTCGTGCCAAGCTGGGACTCTGATATATTCTTCCCTTTTCTTCTAAAACTGTTTCCTCCATAACTTTCTCATCCGAACTCCGTTTTGGACGAATAAACTATCATTTGAAAGCTCTCTTGAGCTCTTCAAGATGAGTGAATAGTTTTGGTTGTGTGCTTGAGTTAACTGGATCCTTTATGATCAAATGTGATAAGGGAGTGGTGTTATCATTGTGGAAATTATTAAAGCACCTTAATTGGTTATTGTTGGTTCATTTCACTTTCTTGGTGACTACTTGGTATGGTTCCCTACTTTGGAATCAATGGTTGTTTATGTTGGGTTTCCAAGTAACATGCGCAGCGGAATATAGCAATTAAAATTTTAAGAAATCCAAAGCCATGGATCCGTTCATATGATTAAATCAATTACGACATGATGAATAAAGGAATAACTAACCCTTGATGGCTATCAAATTTTCTCTTTGGTCTTGGTGGAAATCTTGAAGCTTTATCACGAACAAATCACGAACTTTGCAAGATGATAAAATTCACCCTCTAGCGGTATCCACACTTCGAACGAATATCAAAGGAGCTTCTTTGATCTTGGTTGCTAGACCAATATTATGAAACACACTTTCACAATACAATAAAGAACTATATGGAATTTATTTTGTGAATTATTTTGTTCCTCAATCAATGATGTCTTAGAACAAAATAAAATCTCTCTCAAACTCTTTGAGACTCACAAAAGCACTTGTCAATATGGTCTGACCGAATTGGGGTTTTTATACACAATTAAGACCTATTCCAAATAGGAATCTTGTGCCAAAAACCTTCCTAAATCGAATTAGGAATTTTCTTGTCGGCAGCACCAGGCGCCCGCCTGGTACTACCCAGGCGCCCGCCTGTTTGGGCAGAAACTCCAGTTCCTTTCTGCCTTGAACAGGCGCCCGCCTGGTGCAACCCAAGCGCCCGCTTGGTTGACCAGGAGGCCCAGATCTTTCCAGAAATTCCTTGGAAGTCCTCCGACCTTAAATGCCAATATAGTCCTTTTATTTAAGATTCGTTCTATTGTGTGTGACCCTCTAGGATTATACTAAGTTGGCAATGGGCTCAAACATGATCCCATAAGATATGATTAGGTTCTAGCAAACCGTCATACCTACCCAAATAGTATAACTAGATACAAGTTCGCATTCCTTTAGAATATGTCACAATCCCTTTGTCCACGATGTCATTGAACACAAGTCATGGTCAAACAGTCAACTTGTTTTGTTCAATACTTTCTCTATTCCGAATATGTTGATAATCCAAATGACATTGATCCAATCAATTCATTTGAGTCCGGCCGAACATTTCATCAACATCATTCCTACGAGAGGCCCAAGCTTGACATCTCTCCGTGGAGGGACAAATCCATTTAGCTTATTATTCTTCCCAACGGGAATCCGATTATGCCAATCATACCCTTTATAACTACCGTGTTAAGGTAGTGTTTGAATATGTCAAACACAACGTTCATCAAGTGGAAGACTATAATAACTTCATGTCTAAGGATTCAAATGACATAACTAATATGAGATATATGTTCGACATAGACCATGACATAAATCTCATACAGCGGGTCATGTCCAGTACCTTGTTCCAAACAAGTACCCATAAATCTAACATGATCATCCCATGATCATTTAGCCTTTATACTAGTGCTTTAACAAGTACTAGGGACGGGGATTATTATAAGTAAACATGAACAACAATAATAATCAAAACATCTCTTTATTGATATGAAATAAATGATAACAATTACAACGTTTATTAAACGTGCCTAGGGAACCACTACCAACAATCTCCCACTTGCCCTAGGCCCAATCTCCCATGTATCTAATACCCATGGACCTAACATGACCATCATGTTTAGCTTGTGGAAGTCCCTTTGTTAGTGGGTCCGCAACATTGTCATCAGTAGGTACTCTGCATATATTTACGTCTCCCCTATCAACGATCTCTCGAATGATATGAAAACGCCTAAGTATGTGTTTGGATTTCTGATGTGCTCTTGGTTCCTTTGCTTGAGCAATAGCACCATTATTATCACAATAAAGGTCTATTGGATTAGCAATACTAGGAACCACTTCAAGTTCAGTTATGAACTTCTTAATCCAAACAGCTTCCTTTGCAGCATCCGATGCAGCAATATACTCAGCTTTTGTTGTAGAATCAGCGGTTGTACTTTGCTTGGAACTCTTCCAGCTTACAGCTCCACTATTTAACATAAACACAAAACCCGATTGCGATCGGCTATCATCTTTGTCAGTTTGGAAGCTTGCATCCGTGTAAGCATTTACAACGAGATCATCTTCCATTCCTCCATAGACCAAAAACGAGTCTTTAGTCATTCTCAAGTACTTAAGAATCGCTTTTACAGCTATCCAGTGATTTTCGCCAGGGTCGGATTGGTATCTACTTGTCATGCTCAAAGCATAAGACACATCCGGCCTAGTACAAATCATGGCATACATGATGGACCCAATTGCCGAAGCATATGGAACATCATTCATTTTCTCACGCTCATCTTTTGTCTTAGGACATTGAGTCTTGCTTAGAGAAACTCCATGTAACACGGGCAAGGTGCCTCTCTTAGAATTTTCCATACGGAATCTTCTAATGACCTTGTCAATGTATGTACTTTGGCTTAAACCAAGTAGCCTCCTTGATCTATCTCTATAGATCTTAATGCCAAGTATATATGCGGCTTCACCCATATCTTTCATTGCGAAGCACTTTCCTAACCAAGTCTTCACAGACTGAAGTGTAGGAATGTCGTTTCCAATGAGTAATATGTCATCCACGTATAAAATAAGGAATAGCACTATGCTCCCACTAATCTTCTTGTATACACAAGGCTCATCTTCGTTCTTGATGAAACCAAACTCTTTGACCGATTCATCAAAACGGAGATTCCAACTCCTAGAAGCTTGCTTCAATCCATAGATGGATCTCTGCAATTTGCATACCTTAGAATCTTGTTCAAAACCTTCTAGTTGTGTCATATACACATCCTCTTGGAGTTTTCCATTCAGGAAAGCGGTTTTGACGTCCATCTGCCATATTTCATAGTCATGATATGCGGCAATGGCAAGCAAAATTCTTATAGACTTGATCATTGCTACGGGTGAAAAGGTCTCATCATAGTCAATACCATGAACTTGCCTATAACCCTTCGCTACAAGTCTAGCTTTGTAAGTATGCACCTTCCCATCCATGTCAGTCTTCTTCTTGAAGACCCATTTGCATCCTATGGTTTTTACACCTTCGGGCGCATCAATCAAATTCCAAACTTGATTGTCTTGCATGGATTGTAATTCGGATTCCATGGCTCCAAGCCACTTGTCCGAATCAGGAGAAGACATCGCCTCTTGGTAGGTTGACGGTTCATCATTCTCAATGATTTCTACCTCATTACTATCCGTTACGAGAAATCCATATCTCTCGGGCTCGGATCGTAACCTACTAGATCTGCGAGATGCTTGTGTATGTTGAACAGGTTCCACAACTCCTTGTGGTTCTTGTTCTTGTTCCACTATTGGTTCAATGTTATTTTCTGGGTCTCGAATTTCTTCAAGATTTATTTTACTCCCACTGATTTCTTTGGAGAGAGACTCTTTCTCTAGAAAGACACCAGTTCGGGCAACAAACACTTTGTTGTCCTCACGGTTGTAAAAGTAATATCCTTTAGTTTCCTTAGGATATCCCACGAAAATACATTTATCGGATTTGTGTGCTAGTTTGTCAGAGATAAGTCTCTTGACATAAACTTCGCAACCCCAAATCCTTATGAAAGATAAACTAGGTTTCTTTCCACTCCACATCTCATATGGAGTCTTTGGAACCGATTTAGTTGGAACTTGATTTAGTGTGAAAGCAGCGGTTTCTAGGGCGTAACCCCAAAAGGATATTGGAAGATCAACTTGACTCATCATTGATCGAACCATGTCTAACAAAGTCCGATTTCTCCTCTCAGACACACCATTCCATTGTGGTGTTCCGGGCGGAGTCAATTGTGAAACTATTCCACAATTCTTTAGATGATCATCAAATTCTTGACTTAAGTATTCACCACCTCGATCTGATCGAAGTGCCTTTATACTTTTGCCAAGTTGTTTTTCTACTTCATTTTGAAATATTCTAAATATCTCAAATGCTTCACTTTTATGTTTCATTAGGTAAACATACCCAAATCTACTATAATCATCAGTGAAGGTTATGAAGTATTGAAATCCTCCCCTAGCATTGCTACTTAATGGTCCGCATACATCGGAATGTATCAACCCCAATAAGTCGCTTGCCCTTTCACCCAACTTGGTAAAAGGTGTCTTAGTCATTTTTCCAAGAAGACACGACTCACAAGTATCATATGACTCTAAGTCACATGAACCCAAAAGTCCGTCCCCATGGAGTTTTGAGATACGCTTCTCATTAATATGACCAAGACGGCAATGCCACAAATAAGTATGATTTACATTATTAGGTTTAGATTTCTTATTTACATGATAGACATTATTTTCATTCTTGACATCCAAGATATAAAGGCCATTAAATGAATTAGCAATACCATAAAGCACATCATTTAAATAAATAGAAAATTTCTTATTCTCAATAAGAAACTTAAAACCTTCATTATCCAAACAAGAAATTGAAATAATATTTCTGCTTAAATCCGGAACATAATAACAATTGTTCAAAACAATAATTAATCCGGAAGGTAAAGTGACTTCATAAGTCCCTACGGCTAATGCAGCAACTCTTGCTCCATTTCCCACGCGTAGATCTACTTCACCTTCTTTAAGCAGTCTCCTATTCTTTAGTCCCTGCACATTTAGACAAATGTGAGAACCACATCCGGTATCCAATACCCAAGAATCAGTGGTAGAAAGGAGAATATCTATCATATAGATACCTGAAGTCGATGCAGCCTTGCTGCTCTTCTTCTTCTTTTGCTCTTCCAAGAAAGCCTTGCAATTACGTTTCCAATGACCAATTTCTTGACAATGGAAACAGATTGCATCCTTTTGTGAATCAGGTTTTGCCTCAGAAGCCTTGGCAACCTTTGCCTTGCTTATCTTGGGTTTGACAACTTTTGTCTTACCCTTTCCTTTGGCACTAGCCTTCTTCCCATCATGAACCAAGAGCACGGGAGAACCTTTCTCCACAATTTTCATCTCTGCAGTTTTGAGCATCCCATGCAACTCAGAGAGATTCTTATCCATTCCATGCATGTTATAATTCATCACAAACTGATTATAACTTTTAGGCAATGAATTAAGAATGAGATCCGTGGCTAGCTCCAATGGGATTGGATAGCCAAGTTTCTCAAGGTGCTCTACATAACCTTTCATTTTAAGAAAGTGAGGACTCACTTGTTGCCCTTCATTCATTTTACTAGTAGTGAATGCAACAATGGTCTTGTACCTCTCTTGCCTAGCTTGCTCTTGAAACATGGTTCTCAACTCCACGCCTATCTCATAGGCTTCCAAATGTTCCAAACTTTGTTGGAGTTTTGAACACATAGCAGCAAGCATGAGACAACTTATATCTCTAGAATCATTACGATGTTTCTTGTAATTGTCTCTTTCTACCCTAGGGGCAGTAGGCGGTGGTTCAGCAGGGAGAGGCCCATCGAGAATGTACAACTTATCTTCTTGCCTAAGAACAATTCTTATGCTACGGATCCAATCCATAAAGTTAGTACCATTCTCTTCGAGCTTATCCTTCTCAAGGATCGATCGCAACGACATTGATTGAGTGTTATTAGTCATTATCTACAAATATGCAAAATTTCCAAAATCTAATAAGTACCGATTTTCATTAAAGAGATAAATAATGTATTTTAAACAAAATACTCCCACTAAATTATATAACCTTCATATACATCCAATGTATAATGTAATTTAAATGGGTTAAGATCCAACTTTAATTTAATTTCAAGTCCGCTAAGGCGGATTACACAAAATCAAATTAATTAGGTAGACAACTCTTGTCAATCATATCTCATATGACTCTTAATTTCTTTTATGAGATTCTTTAAGAAATCAAATTTCAAAAAGCATGTTAAACCTCATCATTGCCTAGGCCCAAAACTGTTTTGACGCCCAATTAAGTCTAACCATTTTAAACGCACAGTTAATGTGTCCCGCTAGGGCGTGCCCACATTATCTATCTTGCTCATACATAAACAAATTTAATGCATCTCTCTAGGGCGAATCTACATTAAAATCACTCATGTACTAACAAGTGTTTTAATCATGGCATGGCAATAAAAGACTTAAAACTTTCTTTGAAGGTTCATCACATATAGCATATAACACATTTATGAGCACATAATATAAACATGTTACACATCAAGTTTAGCCACTAAATTAATCTCCATTAATTTAAGCATGATATTTATGTGTCAT
The DNA here is from genome assembly GCA_026119855.1 of Campanula takesimana. Lineage (NCBI taxonomy): Eukaryota > Viridiplantae > Streptophyta > Magnoliopsida > Asterales > Campanulaceae > Campanula > Campanula takesimana. The sequence goes on along the minus strand of JAOWBW010001031.1, from coordinate 280,239 downwards.
TAGTTTCTCTATAATTATGAGGATGAGACTATTTCAACTTTGGTTATTATCTCCAAATCAAGACAACAAGAAGTGCGGTCGAACTAAGCCATTTGGCAACCACAATCCCGCACTAATTCAAGAAACCAAGAAAGTAGTCCATGTGGCCGAAACTAAGCAATAGATGGTCTCGATGAACGTAGGCCAATTGCATTCACAATTCCACATGGATCTCCAATCATTGAATCAAGAACTTTGTTTCTCAATTTTAGCAATTATGAACTCTTCATAATTCTAACTTCGTTTTATCTTTGAGATTTTGATTGCGATCAAGTTTGGGAAACACAATCTCGATGAACGCAGATTAGCCATCCAAACCTTGAACCAATCTTAGAATCACAAGACTAAAACAAATAGGAAAATCAAACCCTAAAATCCACACACAAACCAACTACCCAAAACCCATTCCAGATCAGCAAGTCTGAAGTGGTCTTGTTACTGGTTTTGTTGGATTTATCGAAAAATTCCAGAATCAGATTTTGAACAAAATCAGAACATTCTGGCCTAGCGAGCGCGCGCCTGGTCCAGCACGGGCGGGCGCCTGAAACGCGCGCGCGCCTGGTCCAGCGCGGGCGGGCACCTGAATGGTCAGAATGGTATGGAATTTTCAAGTTCGAAAATTTTGTCTCAAAATTATTTTTCCCCGATTATTAAAACTTTGATCCAATCAAAAATAAATAATCGAAATAATTCAGAATCCACCATAATTTTTATTGCGATTGAATCGTGCGATTAATGTTGGAAAAACAATAAACCACATAAAATCACAAAGCACATAAACATCATATAATCCAATATTCATATCATGCTTGGCACATAAACAATTTATATACACACAACATGATCCAAGTATTGAATTAATCAACATGAACGGGGCTCTGATACCACTGTTGGGTTTCCAAGTAACATGCGCAGCGGAATATAGCAATTAAAATTTTAAGAAACCCAAAGCCATGGATCCGTTCATATGATTAAATCAATTACGACATGATGAATAAAGGAATAACTAACCCTTGATGGCTATCAAATTTTCTCTTTGGTCTTGGTGGAAATCTTGAAGCTTTATCACGAACAAATCACGAACTTTGCAAGATGATAAAATTCACCTTCTAGCGGTATCCACACTTCGAACGAATATCAAAGGAGCTTCTTTGATCTTGGTTGCTAGACCAATATTATGAAACACACTTTCACAATACAATAAAGAACTATATGGAATTTATTTTGTGAATTATTTTGTTCCTCAATCAATGATGTCTTAGAACAAAATAAAATCTCTCTCAAACTCTTTGAGACTCACAAAAGCACTTGTCAATATGGTCTAGCCGAATTGGGGTTTTTATACACAATTAAGACCTATTCCAAATAGGAATCTTGTGCCAAAAACCTTCCTAAATCGAATTAGGAATTTTCTTGTCGGCAGCACCAGGCGCCCGCCTGGTACTACCCAGGCGCCCGCCTGTTTGGGCAGAAACTCCAGTTCCTTTCTGGCTTGAACAGGCGCCCGCCTGGTGCAACCCAAGTGCCCGCTTGGTTGACCAGGAGGTCCAGATCTTTCCAAAAATTCCTTGGAAGTCCTCCGACCTTAAATGCCAATATAGTCCTTTTATTTAAGATTCGTTCTATTGTGTGTGACCCTCTAGGATTATACTAAGTTGGCAATGGGCTCAAACATGATCCCATAAGATATGATTAGGTTCTAGCAAACCGTCATACCTACCCAAATAGTATAACTAGATACAAGTTCGCATTCCTTTAGAATATGTCACAATCCCTTTGTCCACGATGTCATTGAACACAAGTCATGGTCAAACAGTCAACTTGTTTTGTTCAATACTTTCTCGATTCCGAATATGTTGATAATCCAAATGACATTGATCCAATCAATTCATTTGAGTCTGGCCGAACATTTCATCAACATCATTCCTACGAGAGGCCCAAGCTTGACATCTTTCCGTGGAGGGACAAATCCATTTAGCTTATTATTCTTCCCAACGGGAATCCGATTATGCCAATCATACCCTTTATAACTACCGTGTTAAGGTAGTGTTTGAATATGTCAAACACAACGTTCATCAAGTGGAAGATTATAATAACTTCATGTCTAAGGATTCAAATGACATAACTAATATGAGATATATGTTCGACATAGACCATGACATAAATCTCATACAGCGGGTCATGTCCAGTACCTTGTTCCAAACAAGTACCCATAAATCTAACATGATCATCCCATGATCATTTAGCCTTTATACTAGTGCTTTAACAAGTACTAGGGACGGGGATTATTATAAGTAAACATGAACAACAATAATAATCAAAACATCTCTTTATTGATATGAAATAAATGATAACAATTACAACGTTTATTAAACGTGCCTAGGGCACCACTACCAACAGTTTATCGTGCTAATATTTTATTACTTAGCTTTTACTTGAAAGCCCAGCTGGTATTTGTGGTTGTGTCGGGCGATGTGAGATATTGTGATGGCACCGGCCAAGTCCATTATGATGTCGACCATTGTTTTGCCCTTATTTTCCTCTTCCAGATCGGCCTTGGTTGAGACGTTTGGAGCATGACTTTGTGGCATGGCTCCCGCCCTTTGTGGCACATTGCTTTGTTATTGGTTCCGGTACCGGGGATTTCTCTTCAGCTTTCATGCTATTATGAAGATGATGATTTGTTGATTATTGAAGCTGCGCAGCGACCTTTATTTGGTTTATCAGTTTGGGAAAACCTTGGCTATATCCTTTGTTATGTGTTTATTTCCGCTGCTATCTGATATATGATAATTGCTATGTGTTATGTGATTTATTATTGCTTATTGCTTCTTGCATCATAGCATGTCATGTAGTTGCATTAGTAACTTATTGAGATTTATCTCACCCCTTTTTTTTATCTTTGTTTTTCCTTAACCCCCCCCCCCAGGTGCTAAAGAATAGTCTCGCTGATCACGAGAAAGAGGACGTCGAGTGTGGATACATTCTTTTGGGGAAGGTTGTCATAGGTTGGTTTACATTATGTAAATGTGTAACCATTTTGGGATAGTTGTACCAAACACTGACGTCACTAGGAATTGTGTATTTTGGTAACTTTGGTGTATAATCTCATGGAATTTATACTAGTTTTACCTTGTTGTTCAAGTTGATTTTCAAAACCTTGTGTTATCACCTTTGGTTAAATGGAATTTTTAACTTCAGTATTTCATAGTTTTGGTTCTAAGTCGACGTCCAGCTCGCGGTCTCGGGCCCGCGGGGTCCGGGGTCGCGACACATCATCAAGAGCGTTCTCTTATCAACATCCAAAGAATGGACATTCTCCATCAAAGCATCCTCCGCGGACATCAGAAATCCATCTCCACTCAAGCGGCAATGGTAAGTGAAGGTATGAATACATCCAATACTTTCCTCAAAATCACACAGCACACAAAAGCAATTTCTTCATTCTTGCAAATCTCTCTCTCATGCAAAACTGCTTTCAAATCACATTGCACCACGAGCACAATTTCTCTCTTCATTTCACACTTCATGCATCTTCTTGCACTAGCACATATACCTGCAAAGCACATAACAGGTACCACCGCGAAGTCAAACAGCATCTGCAACTCGAGTCACTTCATCCCCAGCAGAAAATGGTCCACAGTCAACCATGCCCGCATCCCCGCAAAAGTCAACTGCAACGCCAAACAGCACACGGCTTCAAAGCAGCAATTCGTCAAAGGTTCACTAACGGCCTCATCAACGGATTTCACTAACGGATTCGTCAACAAAGGTTCACTAACGGCCTCGAAGGTTCACTAACGGCCTCATCAACGGATTTCACTAACGGATTCGTCAACAAAGGTTCACAAACGGCCTCGAAGGTTCACTAACGGCCTCATCAACGGATTTCACTAACGGATTCGTCAACAAAGGTTCACTAACGGCCTCGAAGGTTAACTAACGGCCTCATCAATGGATTTCACTAAGGGATTCGTCAACAAAGGTTCACTAACGGCCTCGAAGGTTCACTAACGGCCTCATCAACGGATTTCACTAACGGATTCGTCAACAAAGGTTCACTAACGGCCTCGAAGGTTCACTAACGGCCTCATCAACGGATTTCACTAACGGATTCGTCTACAAAGGTTCACTAACGGCCTCGAAGGTTCACTAACGGCCTCATCAACGGATTTCACTAACGGATTCGACAACAAAGGTTCACTAATGGCCTCGAAGGTTTACTAACAGCCTCATCAACGGATTTCACTAACGGATTCGACAACAAAGGTTCACTAACGGCCTCGAAGGTTCACTAACGGCCTCCTCAAAGGTTCACTAACGGCCTCATCAAAGGTTCACTAATGGCCTCCTCAAAGGTTCACTAACGGCTTCTCCAAAGGTTCACTAACGGCCTCCTCAAAGGTTCACTAACGGCCTCTTCAAAGGTTCACTAACGGCCTCAAGGTTCACTAACAGCCTCCTCAAAGGTTCACTAATGGCCTCATTCAAAGGTTCACTAACGGCCTCATTCAAGGGTTCACCAACGGCCTCGAAGGTTCACTAACGGCCTCCTCAAAGGTTCACTAACGGCCTCATTAAAGGGTTCATTAACGGCCCCAAGGTTCACTAACGGCCTCACTCGAAGGTTCACTAACGGCCTCCTCGAAGGTTCACTAACGGCCTCATCCAAAGGTTCACTAACGGCCTCACTCAACGGATTCAGCCGGCAGGTTTACCAACGGATCATGCCACGCCCCTCTATCAACAAAAGACGCTCACACAGGGAGCGCACCCCTATCTCTAGCAAATTCAAATTACTGCTTTCATCGAGTCTTTGCTTTCTTTTCTTTCTTTTTCTTTGTCGATGTCCTCGGCGGGTGTTTTTACTTTGGTCGACGCGTTTTGCTTCGCAATCCACGTCGCCGAGGGGATCCGTAGACACCCCGCCTTGGACCTCTCACTTCGATTGCATACAAAGTATTTTTATTTAACTCATTTTCGTTAATTTCTGTTACTTCGGTTAAGTTCCTAACTGATTCCGTTAGTTTTGGACTAAACTGCATAACAGAGTTAACTTTTAGGGTCATTCTGTCATTCTGTCCTTTTCTGCCGCGGACGCTTCCGGAACTGCTAACGGGCTGCGCGCGCGTCTCGACCCAAAAGCGGGACTCGCGCGCTTCCCATTTTGGCAGTAACGGATTGCACCTTATTTCCCTCCCTTTTCTTATTTGCAACATCTCTTTCTTGATCACAAAAGACTTCTTTTCTCATCCACATTCATCCCCCCTAGTTTTATAACCTCCAATCCCATTATTCTAGCCATCTCTTTAAAAACAAAATAATTCATTTTTATTTTATTTGATTTGATTTTATTTCTTTCATTTATTATTTTATTTTCTATTGGTCAATTCCATCTCACATGGATTGACCAATTTCCCTCCAACCTTTCCCTCTCTTTTTTACCTATAAAAACCATCATCTTCTACCTTAGAAAGGGACTCTTTTTACACTCTTTGGACCTTAATCTCACATTTTCACTACACCTACACTATACACAATTCTCTACACAAATTCTCCAACAAGAGTTTTTATACAACAAATTGTTCTACAACAATTTCATTATAACAACAACACTTTTAAGTCAAGGTTCCAAGTCCTCTTTCTCAAGGTACAACTCCATTTTCTTCTTTTGTTTTCTTCTTCTTGATGTATGCAATCCCCATTAATGGGACATGACCAACATGACTACTTCACATATTGAAGTTAGTTAAGGTTATCTCCCTACATTTTAATCTTAATTTTAATTCACCATGTTAATTTATCTTCATCTCTTAATGTAATTCTTTAACATTACTTGTTACATGTAATCTTTATCATTAAATAAATAAAACAATTCTATTTTATTTCCCCTTTATTTCCCCTTTTCTTCTCATCACAATTGTTAGCACTGTTAATAAATTGAAGGACATTTAGCATTAGAACACCAATAGTAGCAAGACCCGCAAAAGCGGGGCGGAGTGGGTGTTTAAGTACTTCCCACTCCGTCACCTAACCCCCGAACCCTTCTCTCCCGAATCTCTGGTTTTGTACATAAATTAGGCTATTTCTAGGTTTTTCTTATGTTCCTTTAAAAACATAGGTGGCGACTCTAAACAATCTAAAACAAGTTAGACATCCTAGGATAATTCACGCGCTCTAGCCAAAACCATGGTTTCCCGGGGTATCTACACCCATCTCGTAACCTAACCCCCGAACCTCAAAACAAAGAATCTCTGTTTTCGTAATCAAACTTAGGCTATTATCAATAGGTTTTTCTTATATTTCTCAAAACATAGGTGGCGACTCTAAAAACAAGTTAGACATCCTGGGATAATTCACGCGCTCTAGCCAAGCCGTGGTTCCCCCGGGGTATCTACAGTGGTGACTCTGCTGGGGACGTTTGAGGGTTAAACTTGCATTCTGATCAAAATCTACATCTTTTATGGGCATTCTGACTCCTGATGGGGGAGGCGCGCGCTTCTGGCCTCTTCAGCCTAAGGCGCGCGCATCCCGCATCAAGGACCAGAATCGCCTGCTTCTTCATGTTCTTCATCTTCTTCTTCTGCTATTCTCCACTAATCATTTCTGCAGGGATTACAATATGCACATGGGACCAGGGCAATCCCCTGAGTCCAAAATCTGACAATCTGACAGGTGTGCCCAGAAGCGCGCGCCTCCCAATAGCATCGCGCCATGCGCGCGCGTCTCGTATCAACACTTAGAGGCGCACGCTTCTGGGTTGGTTCCCAGAACAGAAACAGGTCTCAGAACAGAACAGTATGATTGGGGGTGTGGGCACAGTTGCCTGCATCAGTGGTTATTCTGAACTTCGGACTGTTTTAATTTTATGTTCTATTTTATCGGTCACACGGGTGATTCGAAAGTTGTAAATATGTGCTTATTTGTTTTTTTCTTTCTTTGAAAAAAAAATATAAAAAGTATTTTGTCACCTGTTAGACCTCACACTACATGCACATATTCCTATAAATTGCTCACTATCGAGTCGCACAAGTCCAACCCCAAACCCGTCGAGGCCCGTCCTAGAAAGTTTCAAGCTCCACTCGACCTTGGCTCTTTCGAAGCGGTAAACCTCAGCCCGTGGCTTAGTTCATGACTACATGCCGGGGGTGACCTTTGAGCCTCATATTCAAGCCGAGCACAAGCCACACAATTCTAGTTAGGGTCTAACACTCCGTGACTCAAGTCGGTTTCCATGTACCGAGATTTCCCTAAACTAATGTCTTCAAATCATACATGCCAACTTGTTGAAACGGACGCTGTCACGACCCGAAATCTAGGCTCTATTTTATTCGTAATAAATAATTATTATTTATTTATTTGCTTGTTTATTTATTTTAATTATTATTTATTTAAATATTTATGTGTGCATTTTATGTTTTATAATGATTTATGCCTAGCATTTTATTTGGGTCATTTGTGCTAGTGTAGAAATGTTGAGTCTTAATTGTTAGTGGGGAGTAATTGTGTTGTAGATGGGGAGGGGGTCTAATTGTAACTTTTTGAAATAATTCCCTACTCCTTCTCTTCTCCCTCACCTTCTCCCTCACTCTCTCCATCCCTCCCAGCCAACTCTCTCTCTCTCTCCTTGTATGGTAAGTTTTTCTTTCTTTCCTTCTCTCTTCATTTTCTTCATCTTCTTCTTGTTATCTCTCATTTCTTAAAACGCGAAATGTGTTTAGATCGTCGATAGGATCGCGTAGAATCAAAAATATTCGAATTCCGTCAACTTTCATTATTTTCAAGTAAGTTACTTTTCCCCCATTTTGATGTTAAAATGTTCATATCATGTTCATATAATGCTTTTGTTGTTATATTTGAAGTTTGGAAGAGGTTACAATTTATTTGGAATTTATTTGGGTTTTTGGTTAAAAATGGTGATTGTTTGAATGTTGGGATTTGATCTTGATATTGGTTGTTAAATGTTGTTGTATGAGTCTTTTTGAACTTATAAGTTGTTTTGGTACATTAGTATGCTAGTTAGAGGGTTGGATTTTGATTGAAATGTGTTTTGGTATGAAAATGGAAGAACCCAGTTTGTTCTTCCCGATTTCCAGCATTCCAGAAGATTGGGCGACCGCCCAAAAATGTCTGGGCGACCGCACATCTATCTGAAAGCTTTTGTTCTTGTTTGAGGGCTTGTTTGGGCGACCGCACAGTCCCTGGTGGGCGGCCGCACAGATCTCTGAAAGTTTACATTTGTTATTTTGTGTGGTTGAAGAATGCGTTTTGATCCAAATCTTGGGTGTCCTTCTAGTTGACCTTAGTGAACATTGTAGTACACTCTAGTGATAGAATTGGGTCCTTTGTGATGAAGTTTGTGATGGAAATTGATTAAGTGTTAATTGAGATTATTGGAACACTTTAATTGTGTGTTGTTGGTTCATTTCACTTTCTTGGTGACTTCTTGGTATGGTTCCCTACTTTGGAACCTTAAGTTGTTTATTCATGCTAAAATATTATTACTTAGCATTTAATTAGAAGCCCAGCTGGCATATTTGTTGCATCGGGTGATGGGAAAGATTATAATGGTAAAGCCAAGTCCATTATAATGTTGACCATTGTTTTGCCCCCTTCTATACCCTTTTCCAGATTGGCCTTGGAAAAGACAAGTTAGCTTCCTTTGTGAATGTATCTAGCTACCGAGCATGACTTTGTGGCATGGCTCTTGTCCTTTGTGACACTCTTATGGTTATTGGTTCCGGTACCGGGGATTTCTCTTCAGCTTTCATGCTATTATGAAGATGATGATTTGTTGATTATTGAAGCTGTGCAGCGACCTTTATTTGGTTCTTCGGTTTGGAAAACCTTGGCTATATCCTTTGTTATGTGTTTATTTCCGCTGCTATCTGTTATGTGACAACTGCTACGTGCTATCTCTGATTTGTTATTGTATATTGCATCATAGCATGTAATATAGTTGCATTAGTAACTTATTGAGATTTATCTCACCCCCTTTCTTTTTATCTTTGTTTTTCCTTAACCCCCCCAGGTGCTAAGGATTAGTCTCGCTGATCACGAGAAAGAGGACGTCGAGTGTGGATACATTCTTTTGGGGAAAGTTGTTATAGGTTGGTTTACATTACATCAATGTGTAACCTTTTGGGGATATTTGTACCAAACATTGACGTCACTAGGATTTGTGTATTTTGTAACTTTGGTGTATAAGCTTATGGAGTTTATACTAGTTTTTACTTTGTTATTCAAGTTGATTTACAAAACCTTGTGTTATCATCTTTTGGGTATAAAAGGAAATTTTTTTCTCCATTATTTTAGAGTTTATTGTTTAAGTCGACGTCCAGATCGCGGTCTCGGGCCCGCGGGGTCCGGGGTCGCGACAGTTGGTATCAGAGCCTGGTTTGGCTCTAAGTATAAGTCTAGGTGGACTAGTATGACCTAGGTGGGTAGTTGTGTTCGGAGTGAGTAACGGTTGATGTCTTATGCAGGTAATTACTCGCAATGTCTGGAAGAAGAAACAGAGGAGGTACTAGTGGGGCACAGAATCAGAATGACACAAGGGAAGAAGCACGTGCTATATTTGAAGGCATGTTCGAGGCGGCCATGAAGACCATACATGATCAAGGTCCGAGGGTAGAACAAGCACCACCCCGCTATGGATTGGAGCAATTTCTCAAACTGAAACCGGTTGAATTCAATGGGGAACCCGATGTTCGGAAAGCTGAGTTGTGGATTGAGTCGATGGAGAAGATTTATGGTGTGTTTGGGTGCACGGATGAGGACAAGGTCCGGTTCGCGGCTTATAAACTTGTGGGAGCCGCCGAGCATTGGTGGAAGGGTGTTAAAGCTAGTTGGGATGATACTCACACGGTGTATGTGTGGGAGTTGTTCGTGCGCAAATTCAAGGAGCATTTCATCCCGGTTGTTGATCAAAACCGAAAGGAGATCGAGCTACTCAACCTGGAGCAAGGTTTGTTGTCTATAGCTCAATATTCGGCTAAGTTCATAGAATTAGCCCGGTATTGTGACTATTTGGTGAGGACCGAGGAACAAAAAGCTATGAGGTTCATTCGGGGATTGAAGACCTCCATCCGTACTCAACTTATTGCACAACGGATTGTGACCTTCCAAGATGCGGTAGACCGTGCCTATCTGATAGAGCAAGATATTGGGGAACATAAGAGGAAGACCGAGGTGGCCAACCCGAGTAAGCAAGGAGCGCAGAGCAAGTCACAACCAAGGATTGATAATCGAGGTAACTTTGGGGGACAATCTCAGTCCCGAGGGCAACCGATCCCGAGGAATCCGGGAACTACTCCGGGGATTCAGAATAGGAAGCCTTGTACCTTTTGTCAGAAGGTAGGCCATACAGAGGATAGGTGTTGGAAAAAGCAAGGCAAGTGTACCAATTGTGGTGAAATGGGGCACTTTGCGAGAGATTGCACGAGGTACCGAGGTCAGTCATCCGGGTCAGGGGTTGGTACTAATCAGGGTCAGAAAAGGGATGCCGCTGGGAAGCCCAAAGTCCAAGGAAGGGTATTTGCCATGAATCAACAACAAGCTACCGATGATCCATCCGTTATTGGAGGTATTGTTTCTGTGTCTAATGTGAGCGCACGAGCGTTAGTAGATCCAGGATCATCTCATTCATACATTTCTGTGCAATTTGCTTCCATGTTAAATGCTGCATTCGAGTCTTTACCATACGTGCTAGAGGTGGCGACCCCTATAGGAGAATGCTTGATTTCTGATCGAGTCTTTCGTGCTTGTGATGTGGTTATTTGTGGTCGTGTCCTTTGTGCGGATTTGGTAGTTCTTCCTATCCAAGACTTTGATGTCATTTTGGGTATGGATTGGTTGAGCAAGTTTCATGCTTCCGTTGATTGCCGTAAGAAAACTGTTACTTTTTCTATTCCCGATGTGCCTAAATTTGTGTTTGAGGCTTGTCCTCTGAGTAGAAAGGTTCGCTTAATTTCTTATATGAAAGCGAGAAAATTATTGCATAGTGGTTGTGAGGGGTATTTGGCTAGTGTTCTTGATACTAGGAAGGAATCCCCTAGTTTTGATAGTGTTCGGGTAGTCCGGGAATTTCCCGATGTTTTCTCTACCGAGTATGATATGCCTCCCGATCGTGAGATAGAATTTTGTATAGATCTTTTGCCGGGTACGGCTCCAATTTCGAAAGCACCTTATAGGTTGGCTCCCGCAGAGTTGAAGGAATTAAAGGTTCAGTTGCAAGAGTTACTGGATCGAGGGTTTATCCGCCCTAGTGTTTCCCCGTGGGGAGCACCGGTTTTATTCGTGCGGAGGAAAGACGGTTCCTTGAGATTGTGTATAGATTACCGGAAGTTGAATCAGGTTACGGTGAAGAATAAGTATCCTCTACCTCATATTGACGATTTATTTGATCAGCTTCAAGGGTCCGTGGTTTTCTCTAAACTTGAATTGAGGAGTGGGTACCATCAGTTGAAGGTTCGATCGGAGGATATTCCGAAGACTGCTTTTCAGACTCGGTATGGTCATTACGAGTTCTTGGTTATGCCGTTTGGGTTGACTAACGCGCCGGCCGTGTTTATGGATTTAATGAACCGTGTTTTCCATCCTTATCTTGATTCTTTCGTGGTGGTTTTTATTGATGATATACTCGTCTACTCTAAATCCCGAGAGGAGCACGAGCAGCACTTGAGGACAGTTTTATCCGTTCTTGCGAGGGAGAAATTATTTGCGAAGTTCAGTAAATGCGAATTTTGGCTCGAGAAGGTGTCATTTCTGGGTCATGTGATTTCTAAAGACGGGATTTCTGTGGACCCGTCGAAGATAGAGGCAATAGTGGATTGGAAGAGACCCGAATCAGTGACAGAGATTAGAAGCTTTCTTGGTTTAGCCGGGTATTACCGAAGATTTATTGAGGGGTTTTCGAGGATTGCTACTCCGATGACTCAGTTGACCCGGAAGAATGTCCCGTTTGTGTGGACCGAGAAATGTGACAAGAGTTTCGAGGAATTGAAGAAGAGGTTGACTACCGCACCGATCTTGACTTTGCCTAATTGGAGCGATGGCCTAGTGATTTACAGTGATGCTTCGAAAGAGGGTTTGGGTTGTGTGTTGATGCAGAACAGAAAAGTGATTGCTTATGCTTCGAGGAAGTTGACCCCGAGTGAACAGAATTACCCGACTCATGATATGGAGTTGGCGGCGATAGTCTTTGCGTTGCACAAGTGGAAGCATTACCTTTATGGGGCGAAGTTTGAGATTTTTACCGATCACAAGAGTTTGAAGTACCTTTTCTCCCAGAAAGAGTTGAATAATAGACAGCGCCGATGGATGGAATTGTTGAAGGATTATGACTGTACGATTTCTTATCATCCGGGGAAGGCGAATGTGGTAGCCGATGCGAGTAGGAAATCTTATGTGGCTTCGATGATGGTCCGTGAGTGGAAAATTCTTGAGGATGTTCGAGATTGGTCTCCTCGTGAATCGAGACATGGGGCTATATTTGCGAATATTAGGGTGTCTCCGACCCTAAATCAGAGGATAAAGGAAGCTCAGAAAGAAGATCCCGAGTTGGTGAAGATAATGGGTAAATTGAAGGAAAAGAACTTCGAGGATTTTTCTTTGAGTTCGAGTGGAGTTTTGACTTTCCATGGTCGTTTGTGCGTACCCGATGTTGGTGGAATAAAGAGGCAAGTTTTAGATGAGGGTCACAAATCGAGGTATACTATTCATCCGGGCAGTACGAAGATGTATCAGGATTTGAAGCAACAATTTTGGTGGATTAATATGAAGAGGGAAATAGCCGAGTACGTTTCGAAGTGTTTAACTTGTCAGCAGGTCAAAGCCGAGCATCAGAGACCCGCGGGACTACTTCAGCCGTTAGAGATTCCCGAGTGGAAATGGGAGCATGTGACTATGGATTTCGTTACGGGACTACCTCGTACCCGTAGGAAGTATGACAGTGTTTGGGTAATAGTGGATAGATTGACCAAGAGTGCCCATTTCTTGCCTATTGACATCAGATATTCGATGGAGAAGCTTGCGACCCTTTATATCGATGAGATCGTTAGATTGCATGGAGTTCCGGTTAGCATTGTGTCAGATCGAGACCCGAGGTTTACTTGTAGATTCTGGAAGGCGTTTCAGGAAGCTTTGGGTACAGATTTGCGATTCAGTACGGCTTTTCATCCTCAGACCGATGGTCAATCCGAGAGGACTATTCAGATTTTGGAGGATATGTTGCGAGCGTGTTCGATAGACTTCTCTGATTCTTGGGATTCGCATTTACCGTTAGTAGAATTCTCTTACAACAACAGTTATCAGGCTAGTATCGAGATGGCACCGTTTGAGGCCTTGTATGGAAGAAAGTGTAGATCGCCTATTTGTTGGGATGAGGTTGGTGAAGCGAAGATCGTGGGTATTGATTTGCTTCGGGATTCGGTTGAGAAAGTCAGAGTTATCCGGGATAGATTGAAGACAGCCCAGAGTCGACATAAGAGCTATGCGGATAACCGAATGCGAGATCTTAGTTTTCAGACCGGTGATTTGGTGTTCTTGAAAGTATCTCCGAAGGTGGGTATCCGAAGGTTCGGGAAGAAGGGTAAATTGGCTACGAGGTTTATTGGCCCGTTTGAGATTTTGGGAAAGGTTGGACTTCTAGCGTATCGTCTTGCGTTACCGCCATCTTTGGACCGGTTGCACAACATTTTCCACGTTTCTATGCTTCGGAACTATGTTCATGATCCATCTCACGTGTTACTGAGGATACCGGAGGATATTGAGCCCGATATGACTTATGAGGAACGACCGGTTCGGATTTTAGATTCTAAAGTCCAAGAGTTGAGGAACAAAAGCATTGCGTTGGTTCGAGTTCTTTGGAGGAATCATAATATCGAGGAGTCGACGTGGGAGCTCCGAGATGAGATCGAGAGGAAATTTCCGTGGCTTTTTGTTTAAGGTGAGTCTCGTTAAAATTCGGGTCGAATTTTCTTTAAGGGGGAGTGAATGTCACGACCCGAAATCTAGGCTCTATTTTATTCGTAATAAATAATTATTATTTATTTATTTGCTTGTTTATTTATTTAAATATTTATGTGTGCATTTTATGTTTTATAATGATTTATGCCTAGCATTTTATTTGGGTCATTTGTGCTAGTGTAGAAATGTTCAGTCTTAATTGTTAGTGGGGAGTAATTGTGTTGTAGATGGGGAGGGGGTCTAATTGTAACTTTTTGAAATAATTCCCTACTCCTTCTCTTCTCCCTCACCTTCTCCCTCACTCTCTCCATCCCTCCCAGCCAACTCTCTCTCTCTCTCTCCTTGTATTGTAAGTTTTTCTTTCTTTCCTTCTCTCTTCATTTTCTTCATCTTCTTCTTGTTATCTCTCATTTTTTAAAACACGAAATGTGTTTAGATCATCGATAGGATCGCGTAGAATCAAAAATATTCGAATTCCGTCAAATTTCATTATTTCCAAGTAAGTTACTTTTCCCCCATTTTGATGTTAAAATGTTCATATCATGTTCATATAATGCTTTTGTTGTTATATTTGAAGTTTGTAAGAGGTTACAATTTATTTGGAATTTATTTGGGTTTTTGGTTAAAAATGGTGATTGTTTGAATGTTGGGATTTGATCTTGATATTGGTTGTTAAATGTTGTTGTATGAGTCTTTTTGGACTTATAAGTTGTTTTGGTACATTAGTGTGCTAGTTAGAGGGTTGGATTTTGGTTGAAATGTGTTTTGGTATGAAAATGGAAGAACCCAGTTTGTTCTTCCCGATTTCTAGCATTCCAGAAGATTGGGCGACCGCCCAAAAATGTCTGGGCGACCGCACATCTATCTGAAAGCTTTTGTTCTTGTTTGAGGGCTTGTTTGGGCGACCGCACAGTCCCTGGTGGGCGGCCGCACAGATCTCTGAAAGTTTACATTTGTTATTTTGTGTGGTTGAAGAATGCGTTTTGATCCAAATCTTGGGTGTCCTTCTAGTTGACCTTAGTGAACATTGTAGTACACTCTAGTGATAGAATTGGGTCCTTTGTGATGAAGTTTGTGATGGAAATTGATTAAGTGTTAATTGAGATTATTGGAACACTTTAATTGTGTGTTGTTGGTTCATTTCACTTTCTTGGTGACTTCTTGGTATGGTTCCCTACTTTGGAACCTTAAGTTGTTTATTCATGCTAAAATATTATTACTTAGCATTTAATTAGAAGCCCAGGTGGCATATTTGTTGCATCGGGTGATGGGAAAGATTATAATGGCAAAGCCAAGTCCATTATAATGTTGACCATTGTTTTGCCCCCTTCTATACCCTTTTCCAGATTGGCCTTGGAAAAGACAAGTTAGCTTCCTTTGTGAAGATGATGATTTGTTGATTATTGAAGCTGCGCAGCGACCTTTATTTGGTTCTTCGGTTTGGAAAACCTTGGCTATATCCTTTGTTATGTGTTTATTTCCGCTGGTATCTGTTATGTGATAACTGCTATGTGCTATCTCTGATTTATTATTGTATATTGCATCATAGCATGTCATGTAGTTGCATTAGTAACTTATTGAGATTTATCTCACCCCCTTTCTTTTTATCTTTGTTTTTCCTTAACCCCCCCACCAGGTGCCAAGGATTAGTCTCGCTGATCACGAGAAAGAGGACGTCGAGTGTGGATACATTCTTTTGGGGAAAGTTGTTATAGGTTGGTTTACATTACATCAATGTGTAACCTTTTGGGGATATTTGTACCAAACATTGACGTCACTAGGATTTGTGTATTTTGTAACTTTGGTGTATAAGCTTATGGAGTTTATACTAGTTTTTACTTTGTTGTTCAAGTTGATTTACAAAACCTTGTGTTATCATCTTTTGGGTATAAAAGGAAATTTTTGTCTCCATTATTTTAGAGTTTATTGTTTAAGTCGACGTCCAGATCGCGGTCTCGGGCCCGCGGGGTCCGGGGTCGCGACATACGCAATAAAAATCCGTCCCCAAAAGTGGTTATTTTGGACGAAAATAAAAATCCGTCCCCGCATGTATGCTTTACTACATTAATTTAGTTTAATCCCGATACATGTAGGATTCACAAACGCGATGGAATCCGATGAGTATATGGGACCACGAGATGGTCTATATACTAGTGTGATGATTCCATTATTTTCTTAGAAACCCCAAAAGGGATCCATTCCCTCCGACTTATAAAAAAAAAAAAAAGTCTTTTCTTATGTGGTTCGAGTCGTGTGCCCAACTGTGTGTTCTAAGCCTCTCGTGGACCGCAAGTGTTACTCAAGACTGACAAGGGCCTCTTCTGCAATCTAGGTTCCATTGGTACTTACAGAGTCTACCGGGATTCGGCAAATCGGTTAGTCCGTGAAGAGATCACTCCAACAGCTCCTTGTTAGTACCCAACCTGAAAATGAGTTTATTAGGACTTTCCCAAAAATACAAGGAATTTATAGGAATTAGAAACCTTGCAAAGACTTGTCCCGGATTCCCGAAATACCTCATTTATGACAAAATCTATCAAAATAGGTTATAAATGGTTTCCTTAAAACCATGCAGAAACCCTAGCTTGAAAATCACGTCAGCCTGCATCCTTGGCCACGCGGCCAACCTTGCTGCGCCCCAACCTTGGCCACGCGGCCACTCTTGTCACCGGCTTCAGTCATGGCCAGGCGGCCAACCTTGCTCCGGATGATCTCACCCGTCAGATCTTCCCCTCAGTTTACTATATAAACCAATCTCAGCTCATTGGTTTAAGATCCCGATTTTGAGAGCTCTAAGTCCGAATTTTGGAGTTCTTAAACACAATTTTCTCCCTAATCAAGCCTTCAAACACTCAAGAAGATCCAAGGTTTATTTCTTGCCAACATAGGTAAGTTTTCTACCTTTTTCTTCATGTTCTTGCATCATTTTTAATGTAGATCTTTTATATTCGTGTTCTTGCATGTTTATTCATAGTTTCTTCATATTCTTCGCATGTTCATTCATATGTTCATAATATGTTCTTCGCGTGTTCTTCGTGTTCATAGATTAAAACCTTATTTATGCTATATTTAGGGTTGCGATCTTCATAATTACATGTTATTTCATAGCCGATGATGATCCAGGGTTCATCAACCCGAGGATGATCTAGGAACTACTTCTAAACCCTAATCTTTAGGTAATTCCCCATCATTATGCATGATCCCGATTCTACTGCCTATTCTAAATTCTGTGCGAACTACGCTGACCTGAGCTTCTCACATTGAGAGGAACGTAGGAAATCTTCGGATCCTGTCTAAATCACTAACACACTACTAACACATTCATCATGATAGAAAGACCGATCAATTCGGGCAATAGGAGTGATAACGTTCAATATTCTTCTCTTGTTGTAATTTGACCCCCGAACCCACTAAAAATGCTTTTTTCAATGTTTTGGCTTTAATTAAAACGGCGTGGCAACTCTCATATTTTAATGTCGTTAAGAATATTCCCTTTGTAAATAATAATAATCACAAGATACTTCCCATGCGTCGCTTCATCGGAAAGGGGTATTCACAGTGGCGACTCTGCTGGGGAGTGCTTTGAAATTTTTTCAAACTTAGTGGGTCTAACTTTCGTTTACATCATGATGTTTGCCATGTTTGCACATGCACACACCTGCCATGTTTACACATGCACACACTTGCCATGTATACACATGCACACACCTGCCATATTTACACATGCACACACCTGCTATGTTTACACATGCACCCGCGCACTCCGCCATGTTAACACTTGTACCTTGTACCTTGTACCATGTACCCTTGTTATCTTCGCTTTAGTATTAGGGTCAAACAAAACTCTGCTATGCTCCCTTGTACATTATTCTCTCTCTCTCTCTCTCTCTCTCATGCATTGCATTGCATCATCCTAACGTTAAAAACTTCTCTCTTTTCTCCCTAAAAAATAATTAGTTTTTACCACACACTACCACAGTCCGTGTCAGTACTGCACAGGTCCCCATTACCCGGAGTATTCGATGTGCAGGAATTTGTGCGCTACTGTCGCACTCTTTTCGAGTCACTCGTCTATTCCACTCACCGTATACGGTGGGAACCTTTTACCTAACCCGTGCAACCCACACTAGTATAGGTAACACACCTAGGTTTTGACCGGTTGGTTTGGCTAGATTTTCCTTAATAGTCAATTAACGTGTTGTCTATGTCGAGTCATCCCCAAGTCAATGATGAATCAAGATATTTCGAGATCTCCGCTCATCATTAACTTGCGTAGGATGCAACATAGACATCACGTTAAATGCCTTTAAGGAAGGGTTAGTTGTAGGATCCGATGGTTGGTGGAAGCCGCTTGCCCTATAGGACCCTCGCCCAAATTGTTCGTTTGGGGGTGTGCAATGCAGGTGAAAAACGAGGGGTCTATAGACGTAGTGATGGCCTCCACTAATCGTAGTCTTCTAACTAGTTGCGAAAAAGGGGTACCCCTTCCAACCAATTAGGATGTAAATAATGTATGTTTTTGTAAATTAAAATATACTTTGCATGATCCTTCCCCCTCTCCTAAAGCTTCATTGCCCTTCAACCTTTCAGCAAAGCAAATTTGGATCCGTTCGGGTGGTCGACTACAACGTGAAGCTTCTACTCCGTCCACGTTCTCAGTCTCGTCATCAGCAATGTCAACTCCCGCTTCATCTTCAACCTCTGCTCCTCCTACTAGTGCCGCCGAGCTCAACACCGAGACCACTCTAAATGGTATTCCCCCAAGCCTCCAGAACTTCCTCGCCGGTCTCGAAGCCAAGATCAAGAATCTCGAAGAAAGCAACAAGATGTTGGAGGACCAGAACCAACAGTTGAAGGGCCACATTCAACAAAAGGGAACTAAACTGGTCCCCGATGGTGAGAATTTCATTTATGTCGAGGATGAAGAGGTCAATACCAATTGTCCCCCCAACACCAATGCCACTACCTTGCCATTCCCAAGCTACCGCAATGTTCCACCTCCTTCTCTCTACACCCAACAAGGTTTCACTACCATGAGCAAGAACAAGGCTGTCTATGAACCTTCCCCCCGAACTGCTTGGTGGCTACCTCCCTGCTAGCAAACTACCCGTACCCTCGTTGCCTCTGAGTATTGGGATGGCCGCTGCTACTACTTCCACTACTCCTCCCGTCATTCTGTCAGAATCTATCCCCGACATCTCCAATCACCCTGTGGTCACGGCCATGCAAGAGCAAATGCGCAAGTTGATCGAGACCGTGGATAAGCAAAGTGTACCGACTACCAAGACAATCAACCCTAGCCAAGTGGGGGCTCTCCCCAAGGATTTCAAGATGCCTAAAGTGGCAATGTTTCATGGTGACTCGTGTCCTAAGACTCATTTGGATAGTTATGTGTTGGCCATGAGGGCTCGTGACTGCACCAACGAACAAATGGCTCGCGTATTCCATAGCACTTTGGATGGTATAGCTCTGCGTTGGTTCTTGGGGCTATAACCAAGCGAGAGGCAAACTTGGGATCAAATTAGTGTCGTTTTCTGTGAGAAGTATCAAGCTAACTTGGATTGGCATGTGAATCGAATGGATCTTGAGAACACTATGCAAAAGCCCGGCGAGGCTATTTATGATTTTTACAAGAGGTGGAATCATCGGTTGTGTGAGGTCCAATACCCACCAAAAGCAAAGGAACAGAAACAGATATTCTACAAATGCTTGCTACCGGAGATGAAAGCAGCCATAGGTAATGGTTACTTCCCTGATTTGCGGGAAATGGTTGACGCCGGAGTAAGGTACGAAGCAGGGTTCACTGGGATTGTGCTGCCAAAGGAAAGTCCAAAGACCAACAACAACAACTCCTTCCGCTACAAGGCTCCTACTGCGCCTGCGCCTCCTAGGGGTGGAAAGGAGGCTGTCGGCCAAGTGAATATGGTCCAAAATGAGGTCCCGCTAGATGTCCAAGCCGTAACAAGGAATGGGGCTCCACAACAGAGGGAGCATTTTGATGATTCTGGTATGCCCATGGGGAAGGTCTTTGGCGTGTTAGTCAAGAGAGGTCTTATCAAGCCTTTAGAGAATTACCAACCCGCTTACCCAAGAACTGATTTGGACGCCTCCAAGTTCTGCAAGTATCACAAGCACATCGGGCACACAACGGATGGTTGTATTCAACTGAAACGCGTAGTTCAAGGGTTGATCAATGACAAGAAGATTGACAAGCCGAAGGGTCCTAATGTGGTGAGTAATCCTGTTCCTAATAATGGTGGGGTGAATATGGTGCAAACATGCGAGATCAGTATCCTGGAGATCATGGATGCCTTTGACAAGATAGGGCTCACGATGGTGGATATCTTCATGGCATCGGTGACGTTAGAAATTCTCGAACCATTAGAAGGACACCTCCCTCGCCTTGGTTGCGATCTGTCAAAGTTTTACCACTACCACAAGTGCACCGGTCACACTACCGAAGAATGCTTTGAACTCAAGAAAGCCGTGCAAAAGCTCATCCATAAGGGAGTGGTCGAAGAACCTAGAGATTATGTAGCTAGCAATGTACTCATGGTAGAACTTAGTGAGATCACTGATCCGGCCGAGCCTGTTGTGGCGGACTGTGATGAGATGGGTTGTATTTCAATGATTGATAATAAAGAATCTTCTTGCTACTTGTTGTCTTTAGAAGAACTAGTGAGTGAAGTCGAATCTCTAGAGGAAGAGAGTCCCAAACCCTCTCAACCTCTTTCTTGGGCCGAAATCTTCGAGGAGGCCGAAAAGACCGAAGTTTCGCCCCCTTGTCATGAATCGCCATTGTCTTTAGAGGAGCTACGTGCAGAAGTTTGTCTCCTTACAAGATCCGGTCAAGTATACCAATCCGACCCAAAAGGTGCAAAGAAAATCTTTGGGAAGGAACCCGAGCAAGCCGACCTAGACAAAGAAGACCCTATCCTCACTCAACTCAAACAAACCCAAGCCCATATTTCACTATGGTCCCTACTCACCTCCTCCCTAGCCCATCGCCTCATGCTCGAGCAAAACCTCGCCGCCACCATGGTACCATCCACTACTACCCCGGAGAACGTCACGCACATGATTGGAAATATCCACTATGGAAACATCATCACTTTCTCAGAGCTAGACAAGCCAGTGTTCGGAGTTGATCATAATGAGCCCTTATACATCACTGTCGAGGTGAATGGAAAGAAGATTCCCCGTGTATTCATTGATAATGGTTCTGCTATTAATATCCTGCCTTCAAGGATGATGGATGTGGTTGGCGTTCATGGTGTTGATTTACGCCCATCTAAGCAAACCATCAAAGGTTATGACTCTACATGTCGCGCCGTGATAGGCGAAGCCACCTTGCCCATTACCATCGGAACAAAGATCCTGCCAACCGACTTCCACGTCATAGACATCCCCGCAACCTTCTCACTCCTCCTTGGCCGGCCATGGTTACATCAGTCGGGCGCTGTCCCATCTTCCCTGCACCAGTGTGTGAAGTTTCAATCTGGTAATGAAGTGACCATCATCTACAGCGATCTTGTAACTGCCCAAGGGACGGACACCAAGGGCGTTCCTGTCTTACAGATTCAGCATGGGGAAGAGAGCCAACTCTTCAATGGCTTCGAAATAGTCGCTCAAGCACAGATCTGCGCTATTGACCTTACCAGGACTTCAGATAGGGTGTCACCTATTGTGAGGATGCTACGAAACATGGGCTTCATACCGGGGCTGGGGCTAGGTAAGAACTTGCAAGGTCCCACAAGTCTGGTTGAAGAGGTTGATCATCGAGGGTTGTTCGGTCTAGGATACACCCTTACTCTTGAAGACAAGATGGAGCAACAAAGGATAGAATTGCTTAAAAAGATGAAGCTTCCCTACAAAAAGCCTGAAATACGGCCATACCGCCTGTCCCTGAATAGCTACTTTGTCAGGGAAGGCGAGGGGTTTTTGTGTTTCGAGTTCGCCGAGCCATGGATTGACCACACCGGGAAGTTGCAGAAAGGGTTCGAGATTTTTAGAGATGTGGAATTCGATCGGTCCAACATGAAGCTGACTTACATGGAATATGACAAAGCCACGGGCAGAGTTAGAACCATCAGGCATGAGTACTCCACCAAGGTTGCAGATGACTTGGCAGATCAACTTGAAGCCGCAACCCTTGACAAGCCAGCAATAGAAGCCGCAGAAACTCCGAGTTTGACTGAGACGTGGGACGGCCAATATCTGCTTCAACATCTGGGTAGTCTGGGGCTGGACGACGACATGGTAGCCGCTATTGGGGATGAATCAGAGAAGGACATGGATCCGAGGACATTTGTGGTACCCATGGGGGACAAGCTCAAGAATTGGTGCATCATTGGGGGACCTATAGCTACTCCGGAATTTATGGTGGGGACATTGGGGCTTACTCCTTCTCCTGTCGCCACCCCTGCAGCATCTCCTGTCACTCACCCAAAATCCCCATCCCCAGAGTCTAGTGTTTTACATTTTGAATTTGAGTCTTCCTCTAAGTCTGACGACCTCACGTCCGAAGACTATGATCTTGTTGCAAACGCTATATTCCCTTTTGCCATGAATGAAACCCTCGACCTTTCCGAGTATCCCTCTATAGTCACTCTTTTAACTGATAAATTGGCTAATAATCAAACTAATGATATACACTTAGTTAATAATGATTCATTAGAAGAGGCAGACACAGACCAATTAAATGATGAATACATCAAAGAAATTTCAGAACAGGTTATTAATCAAAAAGAATCTCGAGCCCAAGCTGCCGATGAGGTGTTAACGTGCGTGAATTTGGGGACCGAAGCCGAGCCTAAGGAAACGCAGATTGGAAGCTTCTTCAGCGGAGCCGAAAGGGAAGCACTGATTGAGCTACTCAGAGAATATGTGGATGTGTTCGCATGGTCTTATAAGGACATGCCGGGGCTCGACAACTCGATCGTAGAGCACAGAATCCTGACAACACCAGACGCTAAGCCAGTCAAACAGAAGCTGCGCCGCATTAAGCTGGAATGGTCTTTGAAAGTGAAGGAAGAGATTGAGAAGCTACTCCGTGTGGGTTTCATCAGGGTGATCGAGTATCCAACTTGGTTATCAAATTTGGTGACTGTCAAAAAATCCAATGGTAAAGTAAGAGTGTGTGCGGATTTTTGGGATCTCAACAAAGCTACGCTGAAGGATGACTTCCCCCTGCCAAATATCGGCATGTTGGTGGACGCGACCGCCCATTATGAGGTGAAGTCGTTCGTTGATGGGTTTTCCGGCTATAACCAGGTCGAGACAACCGAGGAGGACCAAGAAGCGACCCCCTCCACAACCTCGGGGAGGACCATCAGTCGGCGAGTTCGAGCCGTGTTGAGAATGCAGTCTCCTCAGAACAAAGCCGAAAAGGAAGAACTCATCAAGTTACTGCAATACCTCAACCCTTTTACAACAGTGGGGGGAATCGACACTCAGAGAAATAGAAAGGGCCCGCGACCAAGAATGGAGTTCGAGATGTGAGTTCACATTATGCTGCCTCAAGGAGTACCTCGTGAATACCCCAATCCTGCACCCGTCACATGGGAATGAACTTCAGACCCCAACACCAACGACAGAATCGTGGCCCTCACGCCAGGAGAAGGAAATCAGTGAAAAAATGCAAAGATTTTTGGAAAAATACCCCCTCTCAGTCCCCCGCTACACAAGAATAGGGACCCCTTTCGCAAAATTGTTCGACCAACTGAGACAAATGGGCAAGATGCAACCTCTAGTAGAACATTCACTCCTCTCCGAATTACCACCCCTTCAACCATTTGAACCTACCAAAAGTTGCTCTTACCACCAAGACGAAGGCCATGACACCAACGACTGTGTCGCTCTACAAATAAGAATCCAAGGCTTGATGGACGAGAACATGCTCACCGGCGTGAGAGGATTTTGGTTCTATCGGGAAAGCGAAAACTTAGAACTCCTCGGTTGCTACGAAATCGAGCCTTATGTGAGGAACGGCCCAGAGGTACTCTCGCACCTGACTGCAGAAACGATTCAAGAAATCTCAACAGAAATAGAGGATTTGAAGCAACGCGTCGACGCAATGACCAAAGCTCAGGGCGCGCCACAAGACTAGACAGAATGGCAGATTTGGATGGCAGCCCGCTCAAGAAATCAGTCAACATCAGTACAACCCCCCTCTCTAAAAAAAATGTTTACTACGCAAAAAGAAGCCCGATAGACTGAAAACCCGTAAAGGGCGGTCTATGCAAAATAAGGGTGCGTACAAAGCTCGCTAGATCGAAAACCCGCAAGGGCGGTCTAGGCAAAAGTTAGAGCATTCCCCCTTCTATCTTCCCTTTCTCTAAAATCATTCTAGTCCGACTGTAGTGAACTACGGTGACCTGAGCCCCTTAGTCCTATTTGTAAAAGGGGAACGTAGGCAGCCTTTCAAAAGGTGCGGTCTAAAAAACAAATAAACATCCAAATCATGTCATAAAGCAATAAAGATGGAAGTTGTATTTTCTGAAAGCAAAAACTTTTATTTCCATAGTCATTGCATGTTAACACTTATTTGATGAGTCTAAGCTTGACATACTTTTTGAATACATAACCTATTCTGAAGTTTAGACTAAAACGTAAAATGAGACATAAATTAAACTAATGTATCTGCAACGACTATGGAGAGACGCTCGGGATTACTCCTTAGTGCCATTTGTGCCCTCGGTCTCTTTCTTCTTGCTTTGCCCACGGCGAACTTTCTTCTTGCTAGGATTCTCACAAAATCTTCTTTCGAACTCGCTAACACCTTTAGCCTTGCCATTAGGATCCTCTTCGCCCTTCCTCTTCTTTGACGCCCCCACTTCTTCTCCGCCTCCGTTAGCCACGCTCTTACTCATCCTCCTCTCATAAGCCTCGGCCTCCTGAATTCTCAATGAAAAACTCGGAGCACAGGATCCCAAGATAGTGCCCCTTAGGGTCTCTAGAGTCTGCTCCACATGCCCAAGTCTCCCCATATACCAATCCAAATACTCGCGTGATAGGAAGGTGTTGCTAGAGCGTGTGATGAAGGTCCTACGACTAAACCCGGCCTCGCCCCACATCTGAGAAAGAAGGACCGAGGCACTATCATCCAACTGAAGTATCCCAAAAGGGAAAGCATCTCTCTCCTCGTCCCAACCCTCCGGGATGGTCTGCACCAAACCATACTGACGAAGCACTCTAGAGGGATAGTAGAAAGTAGTCCCAGAAAGGGTCGGAACTTTGATCATGTGAAGTCCCACTTGTTTCTCCCTCACGGAGTGAATGTGCCAATGGGGCACCACCCACTGAATGTCGTCAGTCACCATCTCCGCCAAATACTTTTCCCAACCTTTGAGAGTCATGCCCTCAAACCGCTCCGCCATGCCTCTAATGCGGTGCATCCATGGGGCCACCTTCAGAGAAGCCGCCGGTTTATTCACTCGAAGCCTCTCTTGCAACCACATGGTCAAAAGCCTATCACTACCACAAGGCATCCCACCATAAGTCGCGAGATGGGGAATCCCACAGAGCATCTCCCCAAGAATGGCCGGTACAATGTCATAACCTAAGCGAGCCGAATTGACCATGCCCAAACACCCCTCACTAGTAAATCCAACCTCAGAAGGGAAAAGAATAGAGGCAAACAGACATAGCGCAAGATGGTCCAAGGAAAGGTCAGAGGCCACATCCATGTGTATAAAGTGTTGAGGCATCCAAGAAAGGTCGACATAACCGCCCCTAGCATACCTATCAAAGTCATCCGCGGGCACGCCAAAGGTCATCAACTTGTCCCTCAAGCAAACAAAGTCAAAAGGCAAGGCAACTTTACCCTTCCCTTCGTAGCCACATAATGCCGCGATGTCCTCATAAGTGGGTGTTATCTCGTTGAATGAAAAGTTGAAGACATGGAGGGTATCATTCCAAAATTTCCCACAGGCTTGCAAGAGGTTGGTATTGGAGTTCATGTGCAAAAGTGACCAAAGACACTTTATCCCATACCGTTCATCAAGTTTCCTACGACTAGAACCAGAGAGTTTGGCAACCCACTTCTCCAAAGAGGTTATAAAGGCTTTTTTCTCAAGACTTGTGATCCTAGCCTCTTGATCCATGGCAAAGAGCAAGCAAATTGGCTAAAAGGAACTCAAAAAAACTGCTTAAAAGGTTGCTGGTACGTTTTTGTGGCTGCAAAGGGTTCATTAAATAGGGTACGGACTCCCACTCTTGCCAGGAAAAGGAAAAGCAGGGCCGACTACAGACGTGACCACGCGGCCACTTGTGATCTTGGAAGATATGGCCACGCGGCCAACATTGATCCGTGCCTTGCCATGGCCATACGGCCAACATCTCTCCATGCAGAAATCCAGTTTGTTTCCTCCCACTCCGTAACAGATCCATTCAACTACGTACCTGCCCCGTCCCGTGGCTCATGCATTGTATAAAATTAGGAACTTTTGTAAAATAACTAGTTTGCACAAGTAGGCTCCCACAATAAAATTGCATTTTAGAACATAATATACATACATGCATTTTGAACATTTGTTGTATACATACATATCCCTCTGCTCTCTACTAGCTAACAGTTTAGGAAATAAAGATGGAAAGATGGGCCCCGCCTAATCAGAATCCTCCTCCGTGGTGTCTCCACGCCGCGCTAAAGCTCGAGAGCTACCGGCACCCGAACATCATCCCCGGGCCGCTCGACCACCAGTATGGGAAGAGCCCGCACCGTTCGGAGACCATTCCCGATGCTGGGGAGACACGACATCATCCCGCTGGCAAGTGCAAGAATGATATGCCTCTCTCAATAGGCGCATCAGTACGTTCTCCCGCTGAACAGAACGAACGTACGCCTCCCGAGTCACCTGAAAGGGAAACCGAGGCAATGATTACAATGCAGAAATAACAAGTGTGTGTGTGCATGACTGAGATAAATCATAAGGTCATACCCCAGCGTCGGGCGGAGGAACGAATGTCTCCTCAACAAGATCTGCATCAGTCAGCTCCAAGCTAAGCTCCACCTCCCGGCCGCCCCTCATCACTCTCACGCTACTCGAACGAAGGGGCATGTCAACCAAAGGCCGACTCCGACCAACATACTGGGCCGAGCTCGATCCCTCTCCCGATAACATCCTAGCCCGAACTTGAGGGCTGATCAGCCGTGTCCGTACGTAGCCAGCATAGTCGTCACTCCCCCTGTAATGCTCTGCCGGAGTGGGAGCCAAGAAAGTCGCCAACCTCGCGGGACGGAGCATATCCCGAGGAGGGTTATAAGGAGCCCACGGTAATGCACCAGCCCTGTGCTGACGAACCACCCTCTCTCCGAGATACATGGCCTCCCCGGTAAGACCCACAAGCAGAACCCTAGAAGTGGTCAACTCTACAACATAGGGACTGACCGACGCCTCATTGGTGGGACTCCATGGGTAAAATCTAACCCCGACAGGCTCAGACATCGCGAACACCCTCCTCAGATCAGCAGCATCCACCGTCTTCCTATCCTGGTTTCTGCGGGGAGGAGCCCTGTTGGTCTTGCACCAGTACGACATGATGGGAACAACCTTGTTGACACTCATCACCAACTGAAAAGGGGCGACACCGAAGATCTCGTACACCCAAGCCTGTGCATACAATGAGAGAGACATTTCAGGCCAAAAGATAGAGCAGAAATCTCAACAAGTGAAAAGAAGGGTAGTCAAGAGAATACCTCAAAGGCGAACTGAAACCCGTTAAAGGCCGACGAGGTAGCCCTCGAGCAATGGTCCAATGCCCGGTAAATCTCAGCCAAACCGGCTCCACCCCAAGAAATCCCACCGACTTGGTCCAAGTCCACCAAAGCCCCTAGTAGTGAGTACCGGCAGACAGTAGCCCCACTGGGAAACAAAATCTCTGAAAAGCTGTACCATAAGAACAGCCGGACCAAGCAATCCATATCATACTCCCCCCTACCAAAGGCCTTAATAGCCATCTCCACCAAACGGTTCACCTTCCCGGCCTCCACTCCATAACCCTTGACACCTCCTCCCAGATCAGTGTCAACTCCCAGCAAAGCCTGCCTATAGTCCCGCCGCTCCGCCAAGCTCTCATCAAAGGGTAAAGGGGTAGCAGTGAACCTCAACCCCGTGATAGCCACAAAATCCGTCGGCGTGATGGTAATCTCTCCCCAACTGAAGTGGAAGGTATGGGTGGTGTCCCACCAGAACTCCCTGCACACCTCTATCACCGCCGCCACCTTCAGGGTACCCCCAACTATGCGGATACTGTCAAAGAATGGGCCAAACCCCATAGCCTCGATCCGAGCACGCAAACCGCCCGGTCCCTCCGGCAGAGACGCCCACAGTTTGCCCACAGTTACTGTGGACCCACGAGCCTTGATCCTCTGCTGGTAAACACAGCACAGGTATGTTAAACTCCTAGCAATTTACATTTCTAGCAATCTACATTTCTAGCAAATTATGATTCTAGCAATATATATTTGGTACAAAAGTGTGAAAAATGTGAAAATGAGAGGAGCGAAAATTTGAAATTTACCTCTCGTGTCTCCGGAAGGCCCATTGACCAGTGATGCTCTGAGTCGATGTAGAAATCGTAGTCTTGATCAAATGTTGACCGAAGAAGGTCGTTGCGGAAGTTCTGAGTTGCCGCTCGTGGTCTCAAACCGCCCCGTGGAATCAAGGGCGCCGCTTCAAAACCCGCTCCTGGGTCAGCCCCTACATTTCCCTCGCCCTGAGCATCACCGTGCCCCTCTCCTTGTTGCTCTTGTTGTGGAAGCATATACCCACCTTGGCCCGGAAAATCCCTAAATAATGCCTCATTGATCCAATCTGCCATAGCTTCAAGAAATATGTGAAATGAAGTCTTCAAAATTATCAAAATCCAAGCTTTCTCTCTCTAAAACTCAATTTTCTCTCTCTAACTCGTCAACAATGGTGGAAGGAAGAAGAAAAGAAGGAGAAGAGGGAGAGTTTCTGGTGATGTGACCAAGGAGTCAGCCCGACGGCGACCTTGGCCACGCGGCCACTTATGCCCTCGCAATCCCAGCCGTCAGATCAACGATCCGCGTGAAGGAGATCTGACCATTTAGCGTCCTTCGCCACGCGGCCACTATTGCAAATCAGAGAGTTAGGCCACGCGGCCAACCTTGTCCCTTCAGATAAAATCCCATTTTTGTCCCTGATCCTTTCCCTTTAATTCATTTTAGGTGCCCTTAGCACTATTTTGACTGACATTCATTACCTTTGGGTACGGAAAGTCCCTTAAAATTTCCATTCTTCACCAAATATTTGCTTAGGATTTGTATGATTGCAGAGACTTCGGCGCCTCTATGTCATACGTATCCTAGATCGATTGTGATTGACAGAGACCCGGGCGTTTCTAATTACGAGAGATCCAGCATCTATTATTTTAACGCGATCGGCAGAAACCCAGGCGTTTCTGATTGCGTTTAAAATTTCCAAACATTTGCTTAGGGTTTGTATGATTGCAGAGACTTCAGCGCCTCTATATCATACACATCCTAGATCGATTGTGATTGGCAGAAACCCTGGCGTTTCTAATTACGAGAGATCTAGCATCTATTACTTTAGCGCGATCGGCAGGAACCCTGGCGATCCTGATTGCGTTTACCATTCCATCTTGGGATTATTTAGGCGATGTAGTCTTTATTTTTCCCAAAATAACTTCATTGCTTACGAATGTTCGTTCTTCATACAAGATAGTATCCGCAGCAGAAGTTCGATGTCTCGTCTTTCCCCAATAGCTCTGAACTACGACCGGCTTGATTCCTCTGAGGATACGTAGGAAACCTGAAAAGGTTCAGCCACCCGACCGACATGGTCATCTATCATCCCCAGCAGGTGCATTTTCCCGAGTAGAAGACGTTGCTCCCCATCAGAGGACAGTCATTCCCAATTTCCCATCAGATTTGAACTACGTTTGGCTTGATTCCCCTGTGGATACGTAGGTCGCCTCCAAGGTTCAGCCGTTCCATCGATCCTTTCATCTGTTTTGAAACTCATGTTTCACACGGATCCTTGTTTTATCGTCGACCCCACATTGCCTTGCAAGAAGCGTCGCCGAGGGGCTACTGTTAGTACCCGACCTGAAAATGAGTTTATTAGGACTTTCCAAAAAATACAAGGACTTTATAGGAATTAGAAACCTTGCAAAGACTTGTCCTGGATTCCCGAAATACCTCATTTAGTACAAAATCTATCAAAATAGGTAATAAATGGTTTCCTTAAAACCATGCAGAAACCCTAGCTTGAAAATCACGTCAGCCTGCATCCTTGGCCACGCGGCCAACCTTGCTGCGCCCCAACCTTGGCCACGCGGTCACTCTTGTCACCGGCTTCAGTCATGGCCAGGCGGCCAACCTTGCTCTGGATGATCTCAGCCGTCAGATCTTCCCCTCAGTTTACTATATAAACCAATCTCAGCTCATTGGTTTAAGATCCCGATTTTGAGAGCTCTAAGTCCGAATTTTGGAGTTCTTAAACACAATTTTCTCCCTAATCAAGCCTTCAAACACTCAAGAAGATCCAAGGTTTATTTCTTGCCAACATAGGTAAGTTTTCTACCTTTTTCTTCATGTTCTTGCATCATTTTTAATGTAGATCTTTTATATTCGTGTTCTTGCATGTTTATTCATAGTTTCTTCATATTCTTCGCATGTTCATTCATATGTTCATAATATGTTCTTCGCGTGTTCTTCGTGTTCATAGATTAAAACCTTATTTATGCTATATTTAGGGTTGCGATCTTCATAAGTACATGTTATTTCATAGCCGATGATGATCTAGGGTACATCAACCCGAGGATGATCTAGGAACTACTTCTAAACCCTAATCTTTAGGTAATTTCCCATCATTATGCATGATCCCGATTCTACTGCCTATTCTAAATTCTGTGCGAACTACGCTGACCTGAGCTTCTCACATTGAGAGGAACGTAGGCAATCTTCGGATCCGGTCTAAATCACTAACACAATACTAACACATTCATCATGATAGAAAGACCGATCAATTCGGGCAATAGGAGTGATAACGTTCAATATTCTTCTCTTGTTGTAATTTGACCCCCGAACCCACTAAAAATGCTTTTTTCAATGTTTTGGCTTTAATTAAAACGGCGTGGCGACTCTCATATTTTAATGTCGTTAAGAATATTCCATTTGTAAATAATAATAATCACAAGATACTTCCCATGCGTCGCTTCATCGGAAAGGGGTATTCACACTCCTACATCAACAATGGCCGGCGGCTCCAACACCAACAATACCATGACTCTCGAGCAACTCGCAACCATGGTCAAACTCCTCTAAGAGCAAGTCTCCAACCTTAATAAGGAAGCACAAAGCAAAGACGACATTTGGAAATCCCACCTCGACAGCCAAAGGGAGGCCCACGAGGCCGAGATGGAGCTAATGAAAGAAAAGCTCACTAATCTTGCCAAGGGGAAGAGCAAAAATGACGATGACAAATCCGAATGGAACGAAGGTTTGTTCAAAAGTCCTTATGTGAACACCCGCACCAAGAAAGTGGGAGAGCCAAGTTCCGAGAACAATGAGCCCAAAATGGTGGATTCTATCATGGCCTACATCGACCAAAAATTCAATAGGCTCAACATGGGGAAAGGATCCGACACAAGCCTTTATCAATCATCCATCCTCATGAGTACTATGGCCGCTCTTCCTCATAAGTTCAAGATGCCCGACATAAGCAAATTCAAGGGCAACTCTTGTCTTATGGCTCACATTGAGACTTATATTTGGGCAATGGTTCCAAAGAAGGTCTCCCCCAAGGTGATGGCTCAATGCTTTCCTCTCACTCTCGAGGGGGCGGCAAAAGATTGGTATGCTACTCTCCCGCTTACTGTCCGTCTTGATTGGGACTCCGCCATGCTTGCCTTCAAGAACCAATACCAAGGCAACACCACTCACCGGCCCACAAGGAAAGAGCTAGAGAACACTACTCAACGAGACCACGAGTCCTTCATCGACTTCACAAGGAGATGGAATGATAAACTCTCCGAGATTGTGGAAAGGCCAAATACCAAGGAGCAAATGGACATCTTTCTCAAATGTCTCAAAATTGATCTCCGCACCCACCTAAGTGGGGCTTGCTATGCGGATTTCTCCCAAATGTATGAGGCGGGGGTCCAAATGGACGAGTTGCTCAAGGAATTCAAGAAATTTGCTCCTAGCTACCGCTATAAGGCCGCTTCCAACTCCACAAAAGAGGCCTCGGTCAACGCCACCACTATCGACAAGGGGGATTACAAAAAGGTTCCTCCACCCCAAGGGAAGAAGTCTCGAAATGACCGTGTCTACACGCCTCTCCAAGGCATGACTCAAACCGAAGCTTTCGAAGTCCTCAAAGCAAAGGGTCAAGTCACACCCGTACAAGGGTACCAACCCAAGACGGTCAACCCCAATCATGCTCACCACAAATATTGTGGCTACCACCAATATAGTGCCCACACCACCGAGGAATGCTTCGTTCTCCACAATGTCATTCAAGATCTCATAGACAAGAAAGAATTTGTAGTGACTAATGGCGAACATGTCAATGTAATAGAGATAGGAGAACTCGAGGGGACCACCCATTCAATCCCAATTGTGAATGGGGGCCCCAATGTTATGAATAAACTTGACAATTCTTGTTATGTTTTGACTTACGATGAGGTAATGAGGGAAGTACTAGAGAATAGGAAAAAGAAGCAAGATGGGAACGTCAACATGCTAACTCGAGCCGGTTGAGTCATAGCAAGCAACCCTTCCACTTCCGCACCAAGCTCCTCTTCTCAAAGGCCGCAAGCTCGCGACACTCCCAAAGATCCTCTACTTGTCCAACTCAAGAAAACTCAAGCCAACATCTCTATTTGGGACCTCATCGCATCCTCAAAAAAACACCGAGATCTTGTCATCCGCAATCTCGATGATACATCAATTTCTCCCGATACTACTCCCGAGGACCTCACGCAATGATCGGTCACATTCATTTTGGCAACGTCATCACCTTTGCCGATATGGACCTTCCACCATTTGGTTCAGACCACAACGAGGCTATTTACCTCAAGGTACGAGCAAGGGGGAGGCCCATCTCAAGAGTCTTAGTGGACGGTGGTTCCGCACTCAACCTCATGCCTGGCAGAATCATGGGCATACTGGGGCTTAAGGATTCCGATTTGAAGCCTTCTACTCAAGTAATCCGAGGTTATGACAGCACCGCCCGTACGGTCATGGGCATGATCGAAATAGACATTGATTTTGGGAGCATGGTCATGTCCGTTCCATTCCAAGTGCTTGACATCCCGGCCTCGTTCAACTTTCTTTTGGGTCGACCATGGATTCACAGTTCTAATGCCGTCCCGTCAACTCTCCATCAATGTGTCAAGATCCGAAATGGTGATGAAATAGTGACCGTCATGGCCGAAAACGTCACTATCCACAGAAAAGGTGAGCCCGTCCACCAAGTTCAGCATGGTTTACCAGACTCCACTCTCTCCGGCGTCTCAATCAACGCCATTGACAAAGAAGGGGAAAATGGATCATGGACCCCCAGCAATCACAAAGTCCTTCGTATGATGAGGAATATGGACTACTTCCCTGGTTTAGGCATAGGGAAATATCAACAAGGAATTCTACATCCTGTGCAAGTCCCATTTGTCAAGAACACATTCAGTTTGGGATACGAGCCTTCCAGAGAAGACTTGAAACAAGAGCAAGCGATCAAGAATGAATAGGCCCGAGCTCGTAAAGAAGGCCATCGTTATGAGGTCCCTAATCTAAGGTCTTACCGCAAGACGTTGAATGGCTATTTTGTCCGCCAAGGGGAAGACGTTCCATACATGATCTTTCCCGAGCCATGGGTTAACAATAAGGGTGTCAAAAAGCCCGGTATTGAAATCTTCTCCGATTGTGAGATCCAGAAATCCGAAAGGGAACCAGCTCCCATGTCGCCCCGTGAATGGTGGGGAAGGAAGGTGACTATAGAGTCCGAGACAGAAATCATCGTGGGGGAAGAACCGACAGATTTAGCCTCTATGTTCGAAGAGCTTGCCATAATGAATGAAATCCAAAATCGACAAGAAAGGTGAGGCATTCTTACCAAACCCGAAGTCACGAAATGAGAAATGTGGGTATGAGGCCGGAAGGTAAGCAAGCTCGAGTCCATAGCTTCAACCCCAATTTCGGGCTCCTCGCCCTGTGGCATCTCGAACGGAGGAGATTTTTGATGATCCGACATCGTTTCTATGACGGAATTGATCCTAGAGCAGCAAGAAAGTGTTTTGGGGTGATTTCTCCGCGAAAATTTGGTTTGGAATTTGGAGGGTTCTTCAAAATTTTGAAAACTCGCCGAAAACAGTGAACCGTCTGTTTAAATATTCTGAACTTATGCGCCAGGCGCGCGCCCCCCGACATACTCGTCCGAGGCGCGTGCATCCCAAAACGAGGTCCAGACGCGCGCTTTTCCCATCATCAGGCAGGTTCAGAAGCAGTCTCCCATGCAAGAATCCATGCACAGCATCAATGTTTCCCCACGGATTCCGAACTCCCTAAGTTCTGTCACGGGTGCCATACCCCCCTCAAGAGTCAATCTCAAAATTTCATCCCAAGCAGGAACATTCTTCTGGTCGCGGTCAACTGTGCCCGCACCCCACAAGTCAAAAAGTCAAGTGTGACTCCAAGTGGCACGCGACTTCAAAGCAATATTTCATCAACGAATTTCACTAACGGATTCGTCAACAAAGGTTCACTAACGGCCTCTTCAAAGGTTCACTAACGGCCTCTTCAAAGTTTTACTAACGGCCTCTCCAAAGGTTCACCAACGGCCTCTACAAAGGTTCACTAACGGCCTCATTCAAGGTTTCACTAACGGCCTCATCAACGGATTTCACTAACGGATTCGTCATCCAAAGGTTCACCAACGGCCTCCTCAAAGGTTCACTAACGGCCTCCTCAAAGGTTCACTAACGGCCTCTTCAAAGGTTCACTAACGACCTCTCCAAAGGTTCACTAACGGCCTCGTTCAAAGGTTCACTAACGGCCTCATTCAACATATTCAGCCGGCAGGTTCACCTAACGGATCATGCCACCCCCTCTATCAACAAAATCCGCTCACACAGGGAGCGCACCACTATCTCTCGCAATTTCAAATTCCTTCTTTCATCGAGTCTTTGCTTTTTCTTGGTGATGTCCTCGGTGGGTGTTTTTAACTTTCGTCGACGCGTTTTGCTTTGCAATCCACGTCGCCGAGGGGCTCTGTAGACACCCCGCCTTGAACCGCTCACCCCGATTGCACATTTGATCTTGTGTTTCTCCCCATTTTAAGTGTTTCTCGTTAGTTTCTGTCACTTCCATTAAGTTCCTGACTGACTTCGTTAAGTCCAGGGACTAAACTGAGTAACAGGGCTGACTTTCTAGTCCATTCTGTCAAAATCGCCTTCTCTGAGTCGCGCGCCTCCGACAGGAGGATCCAGACGCGCGTGCCTCCCGCCCCCAAAGCAGGAAGCGCGCGCCTCTGGGCGTCGGTTACCGATTTCTGGCCAGGATTCTCTCCCTTGCTCAATTTACAGGATTTTGCCAGGGAAAGATTTCTTGGTGACTGAGTTTTGGCACCAAAAACATCTCTCTTTCACCTATAAAAACCCCCCCTTTACCTCCATTTTCAAGGACCTTGGGCTCTCAATCTTACATTCTCAATACGACACTAAAATTTCACACTTACAAAGCATTTCCAAAGGATTTCTCCAAAGAATTCATCAAGAAGTGTTTGAAGTCTCTTGAAGTCTAGGTAAAGTTATTTCTTTCCTCTTTTTAACTTCATCTCTTTTCTCTTTCTTTTTGTTTTATCAAAGTGCAATCACCCAAATCATTTTGGGACATGACTCTAATGATCACCTCATCTCATTGAGGTCGGTTAAAGAGTTATCTCCTACATTCCAAACTCTATTTTAAAACCCCTTTTTATGATTTAAAGAAGAAGAAGAAGAACGTTTATCATTCATGTAGATTTTGATCAAGCAAGACCAACTTTAGTTGGGCGAGATGGGTGTTTCGGTACTTCCCATCTCGTAACCTAACCCCCGAACCTCAAAACAAAGAATCTCTGTTTTCGTAATCAAACTTAGGCTATTATCAATAGGTTTTTCTTATGTTCCTCAAAACATAGGTGGCGACTCTAAAAACAAGTTAGACATCCTGGGATAATTCACGCGCTCTAGCCAAGCCGTGGTTCCCCCGGGGTATCTACAGTGGCGACTCCGCTGGGGACGTTTGAGGGTTAAACTTGCATTCAGATCAAAATCTACATCTTTTTTGGGCATTCTGACTCCTGATGGGGGAGGCGCGCGCTTCTGGCCTCTTCAGCCTAAGGCGCGCGCATCCCGCATCAAGGACCAGAATCGCCCGCTTCTTCATGTTCTTCATCTTCTTCTTCTGTTATTCTCCACTAATCATTTCTGTAGGGGTTACAATATGCACATGGGACCAGGGAAATCCCCTGAGTCCAAAATCTGACAATCTGACAGGTGTGCCCAGAAGCGCGCGCCTCCCAATAGCATCGCGCCATGCGCGCGCGTCTCGTATCAACACTAAGAGGCACACGCTTCTGGGTTGGTTCCCAGAACAGAAACAGGTCTCAGAACAGAATAGTATGATGGGGGTGTGGGCACAGTTGCCTGCATCAGTGGTTATTCTGAACTTCGGACTGTTTTAATTTTATGTTCTATTTTATCGGTCACACGGGTGATTCGAAAGTTGTAAATATGTGCTTATTTGTTTTTTTATTTCTTTGAAAAAAAAATATAAAAAATATTTTGTCACCTGTTAGACCTCACACTACAAGCACATATTCCTATAAATTGCTCACTATCGAGTCGCACAAGTCCAACCCCAAACCCGTCGAGGCCCGTCCTAGAAAGTTTCAAGCTCCACTCGACCTTGGCTCTTTCGAAGCGGTAAACCTCAGCCCGTGGCGTAGTTCATGACTACATGCCGGGGGTGACCTTTGAGCCTCATATTCAAGCCGAGCACAAGCCACACAATTCTAGTTAGGGTCTAACACTCCGTGACTCAAGTCGGTTTCCATGTACCGAGATTTCCCTAAACTAATGTCTTCAAATCATACATGCCAACTTGTTGAAACAGACGCAATAAAAATCCGTCCCCAAAAGTGGTTATTTTGGACGAAAATAAAAATCTGTCCCCGCATGTATGCTTTACTACATTAATTTAGTTTAATCCCGATACATGTAGGATTCACAAACGCGATGGAATCCGATGAGTATATGGGACCGCGAGATGGTCTATATACTAGTGTGACGATTCCATTATTTTCTTAGAAACCCCAAAAGGGATCCATTCCCTCCGACTCTAAAAACAAGTTAGACATCCTGGGATAATTCACGCGCTCTAGCCAAGCCGTGGTTCCCCCGGGGTATCTACAGATAGTAACGAAAGTTAGACCCACTTACTTTGAAAAAGATTCAAAGCATGTCCCCATCAGAGTCGCCACTGTGAATACGTGTGTTTAGAATTGAGAAGATATTCATAGCAAAATTAAAATATGAGAGTCGCCATGCCGTTTTAATTAGCCAAAACATTGAGAAAAAGCATGTAAATGGGTTCGGGGGTCAAATTACGACAAGGGAAGAATATTAAGCGTTATCACTCCTATCGCCCGAATGATCGGTCTTTCTATCATGATGTGGTGTATGTTTTGTGTAATGTGTTTGAGACCGAATTCGAAGACTGCCTACGTTCCTCTCAATGTGAGAAGCTCAGGTCAGGGTAGTTCGAGAAGAGTTTAGAATAGGTAGGAGAATCAGGATCATGCATAATGATGGGGAAATTACCTAAAGATTAGGGGTTTAGAAATAGTTCCTAGATCATGTTCGGGTTGATGAACCCTAAATCATCACCGGCTATGAAATAACACATTAATCATAAAGATCGCAACCCTAAATCTAGCATAAATAAGGTTTTAATCTAAGAACATGAAAAACATGAGAGAAACATATTATGAACATATGAATAATATGAAGAATATATGAATAAACATGTTAAGAACATGAATATTATGGATCTAAACTAAGAACAGGGCGAGAACATGAAGAAAAGTTAGAAAACTTACCTATGTTGGCAAGAAATAAACTTGGATCTTCTTGGGAACTTCGAGAGTGTTCTTGGATGCTCGAATGCCTTGATAGAGAGTATTTTCATCACATAGGGAGCCTAAACTTGATCAAAATTCAGATTATTGACCGATATCAATTTATGAGGCTAGGGGCTCTTTATATAGGAAACTGGCGGAGAGATCTGACAGCTGAGATCATCCGAGGCAGATGTGGCCGTGTGGCCAAGGGCGAAAGTGGCCGCTGTGAATACGTGTGTTTGAATTTGGGATATTCATAGTAACATTAAAATTATGAGAGTCGCCACGCCATTTTAATTATAGCCAAAACATTGAAAAAAACATTTTTAGTGGGTTCGGGGGTCAAATTACAACAAGAGAAGAATATTGAACGTTATCACTCCTATTGCCCGAATTGATCCGGTCTTTCTATCATGATGCGGTGTATGTAGTGTGTTAGTGATTGAGACCGGATCCGAAGATTGCCTACGTTCCTCTCAATGTGAGAAGCTCAGGTCAGCGTAGTTCGAGAAGAATTTAGAATAGGCAGAAGAATCGGGATCATGCATAATGAGGGGGGAATTACCTAAAGATTAGGGTTTAGAAGTAGTTCCTAGATCATGTTCGGGTTGATGAACCCTAGATCATCATCGGCTATGAAATAACATGCAAACATGAAGATCGCGACCCTAAATATAGCATAAATAAGGTTTTAATCTATGAACACGAAGAACACGCGAAGAACATATTATGAACATATGAATGAACATGCAAAGCATATGAAGAAACTATGAATAAACATGTAAGAACATGAATATAAAAGATCTACATTAGAAATGATGCAAGAACATGAAGAAAAAGTTAGAAAACTTACCTATGTTGGCAAGAAATAAACCTTGATCTCCTTGAATGTTTGAATGCTTAATTAGGGATAAAATTGTGTTTAAGAGCTCCAAAATTCGGACTTAGAGCTCTCAAAATCGGACCCCTAAACCAATAGCATGGGATTGGTTTATATAGTAAACTGAGGGGAAGATCTGACGGCTGAGATCATCCGGAGAAAAGTTGGCCGCCTGGCCTTGACTTAAGCCGGTGACAAGAGTGGCCGCGTGGCCAATGACGACGCGCAGCAAGGTTGGCCGCGTGGCCAAGGATGCAAGCTGACGTGATTTTCAAGCTAGGGCTTCTGCATGGTTTTAAGGAAACCATTTATTACCTATTTTGATAGATTGTGTCATAAATGAGGTATTTAGGGAATCCGGGACAAGTCTTTGCAAGGTTTCTAATTCCTATAAAGTCCTTGTATTTTGGGGAAAGTCCTAATAAACTCATTTTCAGGTCGGGTACTAACAGTAGACCCTCGGCGACGCTTCTTGCAAGGCAATGTGGGGTCGACGATAAAAGAAGGATCCGTCTAAAACATGAGTTTCAAAACAGATGAAAGGTAAGGCAACGGCTGAACATTGACAGGCGACCTACGTATCCGCGGGGGAATCAAGCCAAACGTAGTTCAAAGCTGATAGGGAATTGGGAAGCAACGTCTTATGCTGGGGAAAATACATCTGCTGGGGATGATAGATGACCACGTCGATCGGATGGCTGAACCTTTTCAGGTTTCCTACGTATCCTCGGAGGAATCAAGCCGGTCGTAGTTCGAAGCGACTGGGGATAAAACGAGACATCGGACTTCTGCTAGGGATAATAAACCTACGGGCACTATCTTGTATGAAGAACGAACATTCGTTAGGAAATGAAGTCATTTAAAGCAAGAGGGATAATAGGACAATAAACTCGACCAGAAACGCCCGGGTTTCTGCCGATCACGCTAAAATAATAGATGCTGGATCTCTCGCAAACAGAAACGCCGAGGCTTCTGCCAATCGCGATCGATCTAGGATGCGTATGTCATAGAGGCGCCGAAGTCTCTACAACCATACTAATCCTAAGCAAATATTCGGAAATGCTAAAATAATAGATGCTGGATCTCTCGCAAACAGAAACGCCGAGGCTTCTGCCAATCACGATCGTTCTAGGATGCGTATGTCATAGAGGCGCCGAAGTCTCTACAACCATACGAATCCTAAGCAAATATTAGGAAATGCTAAAATAATAGATGTTGGATTTCTCGCAAACAGAAACGCCGAGGCTTCTGCCAATCTCGATCGATCTAGGATGCGTATGTCATAGAGGCGCCGAAGTCTCTACAACCATACGAATCCTAAGCAAATATTAGGAAATGCTAAAATAATAGATGCTGGATCTCTCGCAAACAGAAACGCCGAGGTTTCTGCCAATCTCGATCGATCTAGGATGCGTATGTCATAGAGGCGCCGAAGTCTCTACAACCATACGAATCCTAAGCAAATATTAGGAAATGCTAAAATAATAGATGCTGGATCTCTCGCAAACAGAAACGCCGAGGCTTCTGCCAATCGTGATCGATCTAGGATGCGTATGTCATAGAGGCGCCGAAGTCTCTACAACCATACGAATCCTAAGCAAATATTAGGAAATGCAAAAATAATAGATGCTGGATCTCTCGCAAACAGAAACGCCGAGGCTTCTGCCAATCTCGATCGATCTAGGATGCGTATGTCATAGAGGCACCGAAGTCTCTACAACCATACGAATCCTAAGCAAATATTAGGA
Source organism: Campanula takesimana (assembly GCA_026119855.1). Lineage (NCBI taxonomy): Eukaryota > Viridiplantae > Streptophyta > Magnoliopsida > Asterales > Campanulaceae > Campanula > Campanula takesimana. The sequence continues at coordinate 239,455 of JAOWBW010001031.1, read as the reverse complement.
AATGCTAAAATAATAGATGCTGGATCTCTCGCAAACAGAAACGCCGAGGCTTCTGCCAATCACGATCGTTATAGGATGCCTATGTCATAGAGGCGCCGAAGTCTCTACAACCATACGAATCCTAAGCAAATATTAGGAAATGCTAAAATAATAGATGCTGGATTTCTCGCAAACAGAAACACCGAGGCTTCTGCCAATCTCGATCGATGTAGGATGCGTATGTCATAGAGGCGCCGAAGTCTCTACAACCATACGAATCCTAAGCAAATATTAGGAAATGCTAAAATAATAGATGCTGGATCTCTCGCAAACAGAAACGCCGAGGCTTCTGCCAATCTCAATCGATCTAGGATGCGTATGTCATAGAGGCGCCGAAGTCTCTACAACCATACGAATCCTAAGCAAATATTAGGAAATGCTAAAATAATAGATGCTGGATCTCTCGCAAACAGAAACGCCGAGGCTTCTGCAAATCTCGATCGATCTAGGATGCGTATGTCATAGAAGCGCCGAAGTCTCTACAACCATACGAATCCTAAGCAAATATTAGGAAATCCTAAAATAATAGATGCTGGATCTCTCGCAAACAGAAACGCCGAGGCTTCTGCCAATCGTGATCGGTCTAGGATACATATGTCATAGAGGCGCCGAAGTCTCTACAACCATACGAATCCTAAGCAAATATTAGGAAATGCTAAAATAATAGATGCTGGATCTCTCGCAAACAGAAACGCCGAGGCTTCTGCCAATCTCGATCGATCTAGGATGCGTATGTCATAGAGGCGCCGAAGTCTCTACAACCATACGAATCCTAAGCAAATATTAGGAAATGCTAAAATAATAGATGCTGGATCTCTCGCAAACAGAAACGCCGAGGCTTCTGCCAATCTCGATCGATCTAGGATGCGTATGTCATAGAGGCGTCGAAGTCTCTACAACCATACGAATCCTAAGCAAATATTAGGAAATGCTAAAATAATAGATGCTGGATCTCTCACAAACAGAAACGCCGAGGCTTCTGCCAATCTCGATCGATCTAGGATGCGTATGTCATAGAGGCGCCGTAGTCTCTACAACCATACGAATCCTAAGCAAATATTAGGAAATGCTAAAATAATAGATGCTGGATTTCTCGCAAACAGAAACACCGAGGCTTCTGCCAATCGTGATCGATCTAGGATGCGTATGTCATAGAGGCGCCGAAGTCTCTAGAACCCTACGAATCCTAAGCAAATATTAGGAAATGCTAAAATAATAGATGCTGGATCTCTCGCAAACAGAAACGCCGAGGCTTCTGCCAATCTCGATCGATCTAGGATGCGTATGTCATAGAGGCGTCGAAGTCTCTACAACCATACGAATCCTAAGCAAATATTAGGAAATGCTAAAATAATAGATGCTGGATCTCTCGCAAACAGAAACGCCGAGGCTTCTGCCAATCTCGATCGATCGAGGATGCGTATGTCATAGAGGCGCCGAAGTATCTACAACCATACGAATCCTAAGCAAATATTAGGAAATTCTAAAATAATAGATGCTGGATCTTTCGCAAACAGAAACACCGAGGCTTCTGCCAATCGTGATCGATCTAGGATGCGTATGTCATAGAGGCGCCGAAGTCTCTAGAACCATACGAATCCTAAGCAAATATTAGGAAATGCTAAAATAATAGATGCTGGATCTCTCGCAAACAGAAACGCCGAGGCTTCTGCCAATCTCGATCGATCTAGGATGCGTATGTCATAGAGGCGCCGTAGTCTCTACAACCATACGAATCCTAAGCAAATATTAGGAAATGCTAAAATAATAGATGCTGGATCTCTCGCAAACAGAAACGGCGAGGCTTCTGCCAATCTCGATCGATCTAGGATGCGTATGTCATAGAGGCGCCGAAGTCTCTACAACCATACGAATCCTATGCAAATATTAGGAAATGCTAAAATAATAGATGCTGGATCTCTCGCAAACAGAAACGCCGAGGCTTCTGCCGATCGTGATCGATCTAGGATGCGTATGTCATAGAGGCGCCGAAGTCTCTACAACCATACGAATCCTAAGCAAATATTAGGAAATTCTAAAATAATAGTTGCTGGATCTCTCGCAAACAGAAACGCCGAGGCTTCTGCCAATCTCGATCGATCTAGGATGCGTATGTCATAGAGGCACCGAAGTCTCTACAACCATACGAATCCTAAGCAAATATTAGGAAATGCTAAAATAATAGATGTTGGATCTCTCGTAAACAGAAACTCCGAGGCTTCTGCCAATCACGATCGTTCTAGGATGCGTATGTCATAGAGGCGCCGAAGTCTCTACAACCATACGAATCCTAAGCAAATATTAGGAAATGCTAAAATAATAGATGTTGGATCTCTCGCAAACAGAAATGCCGAGGCTTCTGCCAATCTCGATCGATCTAGGATGCGTATGTTATAGAGGCACCGAAGTCTCTTCAACCATACGAATCCTACGCAAATATTAGGAAATGCTAAAATAATAGATGCTGGATCTCTCGCAAACAGAAACGCCGAGGCTTCTGCCAATCGTGATCGATCTAGGATGCGTATGTCATAGAGGCGTCGAAGTCTCTACAACCATACGAATCCTAAGCAAATATTAGGAAATGCTAAAATAATAGATGCTGGATCTCTCGCAAACAGAAACGCCGAGGCTTCTGCCAATCTCGATCGATCTAGGATGCGTATGTCATAGAGGCACCGAAGTCTCTACAACCATACGAATCCTAAGCAAATATTAGGAAATGCTAAAATAATAGATGCTGGATCTCTCGCAAACAGAAACGCCGAGGCTTCTGCCAATCTCGATCGATCTAGGATGCGTATGTCATAGAGGCACCGAAGTCTCTACAACCATACGAATCCTAAGCAAATATTAGGAAATGCTAAAATAATAGATGCTGGATCTCTCGCAAACAAAAACGCCGAGGCTTCTGCCAATCACGATCGTTCTAGGATGCGTATGTCATAGAGGCGCCGAAGTCTCTACAACCATACGAATCCTAAGCAAATATTAGGAAATGCTAAAATAATAGATGCTGGATCTCTCGCAAACAGAAACGCCGAGGCTTCTGCCAATCTCGATCGATCTAGGATGCGTATGTCATAGAGGCACCGAAGTTTCTACAACCATAAGAATCCTAAGCAAATATTAGGAAATGCTAAAATAATAGATGTTGGATCTCTCGCAAACAGAAACGCCGAGGCTTCTGCCAATCTCGATCGATCTCGGATGCGTATGTCATAGAGGCGTCGAAGTCTCTACAACCATACGAATCCTAAGCAAATATTAGGAAATGCTAAAATAATAGATGTTGGATCTCTCGCAAACAGAAACGCCGAGGCTTCTGCCAATCTCGATCGATCGAGGATGCGTATGTCATAGAGGCGCCGAAGTCTCTACAACCATACGAATCCTAACCAAATATTAGGAAATTCTAAAATAATAAATGCTGGATCTCTCGCAAACAGAAACACCGAGGCTTCTGCCAATCGTGATCGATCTAGGATGCGTATGTCATAGAGGCGCCGAAGTCTCTACAACCATACGAATCCTAAGCAAATATTAGGAAATGCTAAAATAATAGATGCTGGATCTCTCGCAAACAGAAACGCCGAGGCTTCTGCCAATCGTGATCGGTCTAGGATACATATGTCATAGAGGCGCCGAAGTCTCTACAACCATACGAATCCTAAGCAAATATTAGGAAATGCTAAAATAATAGATGCTGGATCTCTCGCAAACAGAAACGCCGAGGCTTCTGCCAATCTCGATCGATCTAGGATGCGTATGTCATAGAGGCGCCGAAGTCTCTACAACCATACGAATCCTAAGCAAATATTAGGAAATGCTAAAATAATAGATGCTGGATCTCTCGCAAACAGAAACGCCGAGGCTTCTGCCAATCTCGATCGATCTAGGATGCGTATGTCATAGAGGCGTCGAAGTCTCTACAACCATACGAATCCTAAGCAAATATTAGGAAATGCTAAAATAATAGATGCTGGATCTCTCACAAACAGAAACGCCGAGGCTTCTGCCAATCTCGATCGATCTAGGATGCGTATGTCATAGAGGCGCCGTAGTCTCTACAACCATACGAATCCTAAGCAAATATTAGGAAATGCTAAAATAATAGATGCTGGATTTCTCGCAAACAGAAACACCGAGGCTTCTGCCAATCGTGATCGATCTAGGATGCGTATGTCATAGAGGCGCCGAAGTCTCTAGAACCCTACGAATCCTAAGCAAATATTAGGAAATGCTAAAATAATAGATGCTGGATCTCTCGCAAACAGAAACGCCGAGGCTTCTGCCAATCTCGATCGATCTAGGATGCGTATGTCATAGAGGCGTCGAAGTCTCTACAACCATACGAATCCTAAGCAAATATTAGGAAATGCTAAAATAATAGATGCTGGATCTCTCGCAAACAGAAACGCCGAGGCTTCTGCCAATCTCGATCGATCGAGGATGCGTATGTCATAGAGGCGCCGAAGTATCTACAACCATACGAATCCTAAGCAAATATTAGGAAATTCTAAAATAATAGATGCTGGATCTTTCGCAAACAGAAACACCGAGGCTTCTGCCAATCGTGATCGATCTAGGATGCGTATGTCATAGAGGCGCCGAAGTCTCTAGAACCATACGAATCCTAAGCAAATATTAGGAAATGCTAAAATAATAGATGCTGGATCTCTCGCAAACAGAAACGCCGAGGCTTCTGCCAATCTCGATCGATCTAGGATGCGTATGTCATAGAGGCGCCGTAGTCTCTACAACCATACGAATCCTAAGCAAATATTAGGAAATGCTAAAATAATAGATGCTGGATCTCTCGCAAACAGAAACGGCGAGGCTTCTGCCAATCTCGATCGATCTAGGATGCGTATGTCATAGAGGCGCCGAAGTCTCTACAACCATACGAATCCTATGCAAATATTAGGAAATGCTAAAATAATAGATGCTGGATCTCTCGCAAACAGAAACGCCGAGGCTTCTGCCGATCGTGATCGATCTAGGATGCGTATGTCATAGAGGCGCCGAAGTCTCTACAACCATACGAATCCTAAGCAAATATTAGGAAATTCTAAAATAATAGTTGCTGGATCTCTCGCAAACAGAAACGCCGAGGCTTCTGCCAATCTCGATCGATCTAGGATGCGTATGTCATAGAGGCACCGAAGTCTCTACAACCATACGAATCCTAAGCAAATATTAGGAAATGCTAAAATAATAGATGTTGGATCTCTCGTAAACAGAAACTCCGAGGCTTCTGCCAATCACGATCGTTCTAGGATGCGTATGTCATAGAGGCGCCGAAGTCTCTACAACCATACGAATCCTAAGCAAATATTAGGAAATGCTAAAATAATAGATGTTGGATCTCTCGCAAACAGAAATGCCGAGGCTTCTGCCAATCTCGATCGATCTAGGATGCGTATGTTATAGAGGCACCGAAGTCTCTTCAACCATACGAATCCTACGCAAATATTAGGAAATGCTAAAATAATAGATGCTGGATCTCTCGCAAACAGAAACGCCGAGGCTTCTGCCAATCGTGATCGATCTAGGATGCGTATGTCATAGAGGCGTCGAAGTCTCTACAACCATACGAATCCTAAGCAAATATTAGGAAATGCTAAAATAATAGATGCTGGATCTCTCGCAAACAGAAACGCCGAGGCTTCTGCCAATCTCGATCGATCTAGGATGCGTATGTCATAGAGGCACCGAAGTCTCTACAACCATACGAATCCTAAGCAAATATTAGGAAATGCTAAAATAATAGATGCTGGATCTCTCGCAAACAGAAACGCCGAGGCTTCTGCCAATCTCGATCGATCTAGGATGCGTATGTCATAGAGGCACCGAAGTCTCTACAACCATACGAATCCTAAGCAAATATTAGGAAATGCTAAAATAATAGATGCTGGATCTCTCGCAAACAAAACGCCGAGGCTTCTGCCAATCACGATCGTTCTAGGATGCGTATGTCATAGAGGCGCCGAAGTCTCTACAACCATACGAATCCTAAGCAAATATTAGGAAATGCTAAAATAATAGATGCTGGATCTCTCGCAAACAGAAACGCCGAGGCTTCTGCCAATCTCGATCGATCTAGGATGCGTATGTCATAGAGGCACCGAAGTTTCTACAACCATAAGAATCCTAAGCAAATATTAGGAAATGCTAAAATAATAGATGTTGGATCTCTCGCAAACAGAAACGCCGAGGCTTCTGCCAATCTCGATCGATCTCGGATGCGTATGTCATAGAGGCGTCGAAGTCTCTACAACCATACGAATCCTAAGCAAATATTAGGAAATGCTAAAATAATAGATGTTGGATCTCTCGCAAACAGAAACGCCGAGGCTTCTGCCAATCTCGATCGATCGAGGATGCGTATGTCATAGAGGCGCCGAAGTCTCTACAACCATACGAATCCTAACCAAATATTAGGAAATTCTAAAATAATAAATGCTGGATCTCTCGCAAACAGAAACACCGAGGCTTCTGCCAATCGTGATCGATCTAGGATGCGTATGTCATAGAGGCGCCGAAGTCTCTACAACCATACGAATCCTAAGCAAATATTAGGAAATGCTAAAATAATAGATGCTGGATCTCTCGCAAACAGAAACGCCGAGGCTTCTGCCAATCTCGATCGATCTAGGATGCGTATGTCATAGAGGCACCGAAGTTTCTACAACCATAAGAATCCTAAGCAAATATTAGGAAATGCTAAAATAAATGATGTTGGATCTCTCGCAAACAGAAACGCCGAGGCTTCTGCCAATCTCGATCGATCTCGGATGCGTATGTCATAGAGGCGTCGAAGTCTCTACAACCATACGAATCCTAAGCAAATATTAGGAAATGCTAAAATAATAGATGTTGGATCTCTCGCAAACAGAAACGCCGAGGCTTCTGCCAATCTCGATCGATCGAGGATGCGTATGTCATAGAGGCGCCGAAGTCTCTACAACCATACGAATCCTAACCAAATATTAGGAAATTCTAAAATAATAAATGCTGGATCTCTCGCAAACAGAAACACCGAGGCTTCTGCCAATCGTGATCGATCTAGGATGCGTATGTCATAGAGGCGCCGAAGTCTCTAGAACCATACGAATCCTAAGCAAATATTAGGAAATGCTAAAATAATAGATGCTGGATCTCTCGTAAACAGAAACGCTGAGGCTTCTGCCAATCTCGATCGATCTAGGATGCGTATGTCATAGAGGCGCCGAAGTCTCTACAACCATACGAATCCTAAGCAAATATTAGGAAATGCTAAAATAATAGATGCTGGATCTCTCGCAAACAGAAACGCCGAGGCTTCTGCCAATCGTGATCGATCTAGGATGCGTATGTCATAGAGGCGCCGAAGTCTCTACAACCATACGAATCCTAAGCAAATATTAGGAAATGCTAAAATAATAGATGCTGGATCTCTCGCAAACAGAAACGCCGAGGCTTCTGCCAATCTCGATCGATCTAGGATGCGTATGTCATAGAGGCACCGAAGTCTCTACAACCATACGAATCCTAAGCAAATATTAGGAAATGCTAAAATAATAGATGCTGGATCTCTCGCAAACAGAAACGCCGAGGCTTTTGCCAATCACGATCGTTCTAGGATGCGTATGTCATAGAGGCGCCAAAGTCTCTACAACCATACGAATCCTAAGCAAATATTAGGAAATGCTAAAATAATAGATGCTGGATTTCTCGCAAACAGAAACGCCGAGGCTTCTGCCAATCTCGATCGATCTAGGATGCGTATGTCATAGAGGCGCCGAAGTCTCTACAACCATACGAATCCTAAGCAAATATTAGGAAATGCTAAAATAATAGATGCTGGATCTCTCGCAAACAGAAACGCCGAGGCTTCTGCCAATCTCGATAGATCTAGGATGTGTATGTCATAGAGGCGCCGAAGTCTCTACAACCATACGAATCCTAAGCAAATATTAGGAAATGCTAAAATAATAGATGCTGGATCTCTCGCAAACAGAAACGCCGAGGCTTCTGCCAATCGTGATCGATCTAGGATGCGTATGTCATAGAGGCGCCGAAGTCTCTACAACCATACGAATCCTAAGCAAATATTAGGAAATGCTAAAATAATAGATGCTGGATCTCTCGCAAACAGAAACGCCGAGGCTTCTGCCAATCTCGATCGATCTAGGATGCGTATGTCATAGAGGCGCCGAAGTCTCTACAACCATACGAATCCTAAGCAAATATTAGGAAATGCTAAAATAATAGATGCTGGATCTCTCGCAAACAGAAACGCCGAGGCTTCTGCCAATCTCGATCGATCTAGGATGCGTATGTCATAGAGGCGCCGAAGTCTCTACAACCATACGAATCCTAAGCAAATATTAGGAAATTCTAAAATAATAGATGCTGGATTTCTCGCAAACAGAAACACCGAGGCTTCTGCCAATCGTGATCGATCTAGGATCCGTATGTCATAGAGGAGCCGAAGTCTCTAGAACCATACGAATCCTAAGCAAATATTAGGAAATGCTAAAATAATAGATGCTGGATCTCTCGCAAACAGAAACGTCGAGGGTTCTGCCAATCGCGATCGATCTAGGATGCGTATGTCATAGAGACGCCGAAGTCTCTACAACCATACGGATCCTAAGCAAATATTCGGTGAAGAATGGAAACTTTAAGAGGCTTCCCGTACCCAAAGATAACGAACATTAGTCAAAATAGTGCTAAGGGCACCTAAAATGAACAAAGGGGAATGTACTAGGGGTAAAACTGAAATTTTGCATGTGGAGGCAAAGATGATGGATTGTTATGAAGTCGCAAACGGGATGAACTCTCAAGGAGTCATGAAGGTGATAGACTCTCAGGGAATCGCAGAAGTGATGGACTCTTGGGGGGTCGCAAAGGTGATGGACTCTCGGGGAGTCGCCAAAGTAAAGGACTCTTTGGTGAGCAAAGGACGACCACGGAAAGCGTAATGTTTGGGATCCGCTTACCCTAAATTAGGAGGAATACATAATATGAGGCTACGAACCATTAAGATGAAGGTATTAGGTAGGGACATTTTTCTTGGTTGCTTAGGGTAGGACCTAAGGCTTCTAAGGAAAGGGGATGGGTAGCCTCTTAGCCTTGAGATAAGGATGCAAAAGATGTTATGGTTGTTTCGACTTGAGATTGTGTCTTGGATACAATGTGGGTTTCCTAGGCTTACGGGCTATGGTTTGGAGAGAATGCGACTATCTAGGCTCGAGGCTAGGGTTTAGAGCGAATGCGGCTTCCTAGGCTTGAGGCTAGGGTTGATTGAGTTTTGGACAGGGCATTATATCCTAGGTTTTGGACTAGGGTTCAATAAAACGGAGAATTGAGATTGTAAATTTCCTAGGTTTCGAGACTAGGGTTTCGGGAATTTGGAAATGATGTTGCATACGGGGCTTTGGAAATTCCCTAGAATTTGGGCTAGGGTTAAAGGGGATGTTGTGGTTTCCTAGGCTTAAGGCTAGGGTTTAGATAGGATATGTGACTACCTAGGATCAAGGCTAGGGTTTAGGAAGGGTGTAGCTACCTAGGATCAAGGCTAGGGTTTAAGAAGGATGTAACTTCCTAGGCTTTAGGCTAGGGTTTGAAAGGATGTAATTACCTAGGCTTGAGGCTAGGGTTCAGAGAGAATGATATGACTACTTAGGCTTGAGGCTAGGGTTTAGAGAGGATACGTGACTACCAAGGATCAAGGCTAGGGTTTAGGAAGGGTGTAAATACCTAGGCTCTAAGCTAGGGTTTGGAAGGGATGTAACTACCTAGGCTCGGGGCTAGGGTTTAGGAAGGATGTAATTACCTAGGCTTGAGGCTAGGGTTCAGAGAGAATTATATGACTACCTAGGCTTGAGGCTAGGGTTTAGAGAATGTGTTTACCTAGGTTTAAGGCTAGGGTTTGGAGACCGAAAGCATTTGAAGGTTTGTCTTGGTTTAGACCGAGCAAGTTTGAGGTCTAAGAGTGTTGCGGTTTGGGGCAAATGAGCTTGATACCTCGTGGCTGGATAGGCTCGATAGATTAGACCTAGGCTAAAGTTCTAGAGTTTAGCTAGGGTAAGACTCAGACATGTGTTAAGGAGACCAGGGCCTAATGGAATGGTAGGCGTGAGATCTAGGAGATCGAAGGCTAGGTAGGGTAGCGTTGGGACATAAGGCTTTCAAGCGGGTAAGTCTTTTGTCCTAGAGAAACCGTGTTATGGGTTAGGACCAAGCAGGCTTAAGGTCGGCCAAGGAGCAACGGATTGGGATTGGATGATCCTAGTATCTAATACGCATGTCGGGCTTGGATCCTAGAGTGTTTGAAAGTTTAGGCTAGGTGCGAACCATAGGTGCGGGAAATGGGTTTGGATATGTGACCATGTTGGCGCATAGGTATGGACTTGAGTCTCAAAGACTTTGCTCGAGTACAATAGGTACCTAACAGGATTGGGTATGCTTAGGACTTAATTTTGTCTTAGAGGTCATGCGTGTGACTAAGCTCGTTTGGCAATTGCGAAGGTAGGTTAGGGATGGGACCAAAGGTGTTTAAAGACTCGGGTTTTAACCTGATGGGTATTGGGATCCCTATGGCATGGCGTGGTGCGCATGAGATCCTATGTACTTGAGCAAGGTTTGAGATTTGGCCTCGTTGGGGGAGCGATGTTTGAGATCCATGGAGTTCAAGGGTGGACCTTGTAGGTGGCGAGGTTTGGACTCGGCTTGGATTAAGTAGGTTATAGTCCTTAAGGGGTTGAGGGTCAGACTAGGAAGTCTTTTGAGGCTAATGGGTGACACTAGGTTGGTACTTGGTAGGTTTAAGAGTGGTAGGGTCATGGCTTGGACATGACGGGAGTCGGGAGACGTAGATGTGTCGCTTTTAGTCGGACCAAGTAGGCTTGGGAATTAAAGAGTCCAAAGGGTGGAGATGTAAGGTGAGAGACCTAAAGGGTAGAAAGTCTTGTGACCTAAAGGTTTAGGGGTTGAGACCTAAGGTATGGATCAGATATTCTAGAGACCTAAAAGGTAGGTGTTTGGTAGACTCGAATGGTCTTGGGATCTCAGGGATTGCTCCACATGTTAGACTATGTAGACCTAAGAGGTTGGACCTAAGAGGATAAGAGAGCCATGGTTTTAGACATGGTATGGATGAATATATATTGGTAGGTTTGGGATCTAAGAGATCAGGTAGACTCGAGACCGGTAGGTTTGGGACCTAATGGGTCATTCTAAGGATTTGGATTCGGTAGACTGGTTTAAGGCTTTAGGAGTCACGCTACTAACTTGTGAAGGGTCGAGCTAAGGGGTTATGGTGTAATCTATGTAAGACTGACCGGGTAGGTGCGGGACCTAAGGTTTTGAATCAAGTCAGATTGGGACGTAGAGAGTTGAGGGCTTAGGCCTAGGGGTTCCCTAAAGTGTAGGAGATAGGGTAATGGATCGAGTCAACTCGAGAATCACGGAGATGGGTCTCAGATGGATCGAGGATGTTTTTACAATTTTGTGGAGACCGAGAGTGCGGGTTTATAAACAAAGTGTCAGGGAAGAGAATACTTTTGAAAGTGTTATGATTTTATAAAGATGCCTTATAATTAGTTATGATTCTAACAAATTCAAAGTGTTGGTCATGTGCATAGTTTGACGATGAGGGGTACATCCTTGTTGAAGCCTCGGTATTCTTTGGGAAACCACATAGTCGACCCATTCCATTGGGGATTATCTAATTTGGTGAGCGGGCACCCTTCCTCCTTTGAGAAATTCTACGTCAAGCTTGATGATGAGGGATGCCCTTCTTCTAAGTATGTGCTTGTCGAAGCCTCGATATTCTCCGAGAAACCACATAGTCGACCCATTCTGTTGGGGAAGCCCTAGTTCGATAAGGGTGTAGAGCGGGGTATCCTTATTCCTTTAAGACGCACCCTTTTTTCTGCCTAGACCGCCCTTGCGGGTTTTCAATCTAGCGGGCATCTCTTTTGCGTCATCATTTTTTTTTTTTTTTTTTTTTTTTTTTGAAATCATTCAGTCGACTCAAAAAAGGAAAAAGGAATTGTTTGAAAACATGCGGGGGCATTTTGGGGAGAGTAAGAGAGAGAGAGATAGTACTCACATTTTGATTCTTTGGGCAACTGCGTGTAAGTGTTTAGCTCTTTCCTAGATTGTAGAACGGAAGACTTGTCGAGACATTTGAAAATTGTTTTATTCAAGATTCTCATTTGATTGCTCGAGAATGGACCTCGTTGATTAGTTATGCATCTTATGATTATGTTTTAGACAAGTAGTCTCGAAATAATAAATGGTTTGATCAATTGTGAGTGAAGAAGTCAGGAGTAGAAATATGGGGCAAGAGAGAAGAGAAGGAAAATTAGCTACGAGGTGGGTTGTGTATATTTTGGACCGGACCCTAAGGTTGCCTACGTTCTCCTCAAGGTGAGAAGCTCAGGTCCACGTAGTTCAGGGATGACCCTCTTGACGATGGTGTCGGGTTTCAGTGGGTATGTGTGGGAGGAAAGAAAAGAAAGAAAGTTGGCCCAAGGTAGGTTATGTTTGGCTTTGAGTGGTTGCCCGGTTGACGATGAAGTTGGGTTTTGAGTTTAGGGGTGTGAGGTTCGTTTGAGGTGAGTTGTTCTTTGTAGCTCATTGCGGTGGATTACTCCTTTGTGGTTGTTGCAGTGGATTGCTCCATCGTAGTTGTCATGGGTTGCTGCCGTTTATCTACTTTGTAAGGAAAGAAAGGAAAATAGAACATTTGAGGTGAAAAGAAAATGGGACTTTTACTTTTCCATGGTGATAGCCCCTTCTATTTTTCTTTTTCTTTTTTATTTTATCTCTTTGTGCACACCCTTTTTTTTTCCTAGGCCTCCCTTTCGGGTTTTCAACCTAGCGGGCTTCTTTTTGTGCAATGCTCTAACTTTTGCCTAGGTATCCCTTTTGGGTTTCAACCTAGCGAGTCATTTTTTTTTTTTTTTTTTATATTTGTAGATGAAATATTGGTCAAGACAAGCCCCTAGTTTGCTTTCGCCTCTCTCGATTGCGAGGTAGCTTCCTTATAGTTCAAGCGGCCTTTTGCTGGCGGCGGGCATCCTAGCCCCTTGATTTTCACCGGTAGATCTCCATTGGATTATCACGTGCACCAATTAATGGCATGAATGACTTCGTGCACTTGTCTTACATTTGCGATGGAATACGGACAGCCCCAGTGTAACGGCATGTAGTACTCATGAAGGGAACAAACCAACCCTTTAAATTGTGGCAGCATGGATGTCTATTTGATGATGAGCAACCGCAGTCCATTTCTTTGTCACGACCTTATAAAAAGGGGTCTAATGGTGGGATGAGAGGCGTATGAGGATAGTGTATGGGAGAAGGTGTATATAGAGAGTGTACATGAAGTGTGTACAAGGGGTGAGTGTATAGAGAAAGTGTATGGGGGTAGAATGTAGAGAGAAGAGAAAGTGATTCGTTCATCCCAATTGATCGAAGCATTTGTTATTTTGAGATTAATCGTTTACTTAGTTATGTGAATGGTTTGTGGGTCCGTTTACCTTTTAATGAGTCGTCATTAATGAGTAAGATTAAGATTAATTCATCATATAAAGATATAGCAATCAAGTGAAGATGGTAAATAAGACAATTTTCATGGAATTGATTTATGCAAGTTTATGTCTCAAGTCTAGAGAGAAAAGAAATAAAGACTCTTTTATTATTTGAAAGAAAAACGACTAATCCGGGGTGGACTTTTACTAAAGAAACAAAGATAGTCCAAGGTGGACTTTTGACCAAAGACACTCTAGATGACCTACATGAATGGCTCGGCTGTCAATGAGGCTTTGAATCTTTCTCCTTAATTGGAGGCAATCTTCGGAGTCATGCCCAATGTACTGGTGGTATTGGCAGTGTTTGGAGGGATCCAAGCCTTGCTTCACCCTACTTGGTTCATAGTTGAACAAAGGAGACAACTTGCCGGCTTGAACTAGACTTTTGAAGAGTTTGGCTAACGGCATACCTAAGTCATTGTACTCGCGTTCGTCCTTCCGAACTGTCTTTGAGGGTGGTTTAGGTGCTGGTACCTGTCGTTGATGAGTAGTCTTAGGAGGCATCCCAACGGGGGAAATCTGTGATGGCCCATACATTTGAGGAGCGTACGGGTGTTGAAATTGAGCAAGAGGGAGAACTCGTCCGAGGTAATCATGAATGCAATAAATATCAGAGTGAAGGAGCTTCTCGGTGTCCTTTAGAGCTTTGCACATCTCTTTTTGAAAGCGGTCGACTTGCTTGAGGAGGACAGTCTCAAAGTAGGCTTGTTGTTCGTCGAGAGCGGTCCGGAAGAGGGTTGCTTGCTCGTTGAGGATGGTCTCGAAATGGAGCGCTTGCTCATTGAGATCAGTATTGGTGTGGAGAGTTGTCTCGAGACCTTGGGTAATAGCTTCATTTGCAACTTCGATGTTCCTTTCAACAGACATGATGCAGGATCTACAATAGTTGTAGGGGAATTATGTCTTTAAATTGGGCTTAGATTTATAATTAATGACAAGGCATCGTTATAAAATCACTTTTGGAAAAGAGTCGGTCTCCACACTTTGAAATGCATTTTTGACAAGAATTTGAAAGTTTGACCGGGCCGAAGTTGCCTACGTTCCCCTTACCATGAGGGACAGGTCCCATACAATAAGAGGCTCAGGTCGCCGTAGTTCGAGTCAAGCTAGACTTTTAAAAAGAGGTGAGAGGTGACCATAGGGGTCAAAAAGAGGGAGATGACTCGGTCCTTGGTCAAGCATGGGTGAGGAAGACCTATAGGAGTTGGTTTTGATTGAGTCAGGTATGGTTTGACCTAAGGTTTGACCTAAATTTGACCTAAGGTTTGACCTAAGGTTTGAGACAAGAAGTGGTTCAAGCTAGAATGCGACAATAATGGTGGGTTGACCTAGATGGGTGTAGGATAGGTCGACCTAGTTGAGAAAGGTTGGATTGACCTATATGGTGAATGGATCAAGATAGCGGGTTGTAACGGGTTGCCTATGGGATGATCTAAACGGGATAGGTATGGTTTGACCTAAGCAGGTCAAAGGTTGACCTATTCGGGTTGGTGGACTAAGGAAGGTTGGAGATTGACCCAGATGGATCCAAGATAGGTAAGTCGACCTAAGCGGGTCACGGGATGACCTTGACGGGTCAAAGGTGAAGGGGTAGTTTTAACCTAAGACGGACAAGTTGACCTAAATGGGTCAAGGATGGTGCGTGGACCTAAACGGGTTGACCTAGGTTGGTCTGGACGACGGTGGGTCAAATAATGACCTAGGTGGGTCAAGATGACGGTTTGACCTAAACGGGTTAGGACCAAAGGTAATTGGGTTCACCTATGGAATCAAAGATTGACCTAAGAGGTCAAAAACGGATAAGGTTGACCTAGGAGTCCAAGTTTGACCTAAGAGGTCGAAGGTGATTGGGTTGACCTAGGAGGTCAAAGGTTGACCTAAGAGGTCAACGGGTGATAATGTTGACCGAGGGGGTCAAAGGTTGACCTAAGAGGTCAAAGGTGATAAGGTTGACCTAGGAGGATGAGGTTGACCTAGGGGGTCAAAGGTTGACCTAAGAGGTCAAAGATGATTAAGTTGACCTAGGGGGTCAAAGGTTGACCTAAGAGGTCAAAGATGATTAAGTTGGCCTAGGGGGTCAAAGGTTGACCTAAGAGATCGAGGGGTGATAATGTTGACCTAAGGGGTCCAAGGGTAGACCTAAGAGATCAAAGGTTGGTAAGGTTGACCTAGGGGGTCAAAGGTTGACTTAAACGGATAAGATTGACCTAGGGGGTCAAAGGTTGACTTAAACGGATAAGATTGACCTAGGGGTCAAAGGTTTACCTAAGGGGGTCAAGAGAGGAGAAGGTTGACCTAGAGGTCAAAGGTTGACCTAAGATGTCAAAAGGTGTTAAGGTTGACCTAGGGGGTCAAAGATTGAGAAGGTTGACCTAGGCGGTCAAAGGTTGACCTAGGAGGTCAAAGGTTGACCTAAGGGGTCAAAGGCGGATAAGGTTGACCTAGGAGGTCAAAAGTTGGTAAGGGTTGACCTAGGGGGTCAAAGGTTGACCTAAGAGGTCAAAGATGATTAAGTTGACCTAGGGGGTCAAAGGTGGTAAGGTTGACCTAGGAGGTCAAAGGTTGACCTAGGAGGTCAAAGGTAGATAAGGTTTACCTAGGAGGTCAATGGTTGGGAAGGTTGACCTAGGCGGTCAAAGGTTGACCTAGGAGGTCAAAGGTAGATAAAGTTGTCCTAAGAGGCCAAAGGGTAGACCTAAGAGGTCAAACATGATAAAGTTTGACCTAGGGGGTCAGAGGTGATAAGGTTGACCTAGGAGGTTAAGGGTTGACCTAAGAGGTAGAAGGGTGGTAAGGTTGACCTAGGGGGTCAAAGGTTGACCTAGGAGGTCAAAAGATAAGGTTGACCTAGGAGGTCAAAGGTTGGGAAGGTTGACCTAGGCGGTCAAAGGTTGACCTAGGAGGTCAAGGGTTGACCTAAAAGGTCGAAAGTAGATAAGTTTGACCTAGGGGGTCAAAGGTGATAAGGTTAACCTAAGGGGTCGGAGGTGATAAGGTTGACCTAGGTGGTCAAGGGTTGACCTAAGAGGTCGGAGGTGATAAGGTTGACCTAGGAGGTCAAGGGTTGACCTAACAGGTCAAAGGCGGATAAAGTTGACCCAGGCGGTCAAGGGTTGACCCAAGAGGTCGAGGGGTGACCTAAGAGGTCGAGGGTGATAAGGTTGACCTAGGAGGTCAAGGGTAGACCTAAGAGGTCAAAAGGCGGATAAAGTTGACCTAGGGGGGCAAAGGTGGTAAGGTTGACCTAGGAGGTCAAGGGTAGACCTAGGAGGTCAAAGGTAGATAAGGTTGACCTAGGAGGTCAAAGGTTGGGAAGGTTGACCTAGGCGGTTAAAGGTTGACCTAGGAGGTCAAAGGTAGATAAGATTGTCCTAAGAGGCCAAAGGATGGTAGGATTTTGGCCAAAGCGGGTCGAGATGAAGGGTATACCCAAATGGATCGCAATGATGGGTAGGCAACCTAGATAGGCCAAGATGAGGAATTTTGATAGATGGCCCACGGGGTGAGCGATGGACCTTAGAGGTCGCCTAGATGCAATGCACA
This sequence comes from Campanula takesimana, assembly GCA_026119855.1. NCBI lineage: Eukaryota > Viridiplantae > Streptophyta > Magnoliopsida > Asterales > Campanulaceae > Campanula > Campanula takesimana. Next base: position 222,284 of record JAOWBW010001031.1, on the reverse strand, counting down.
TTTTATTTTGCGAAAAGTTTTGCATTTATTTACATCCTAAATGGGTGGTCCGAGGAGTGTCCTAATCTCTATGTGTAGGTTGACACGGGTTAGGTTAAAGGTTCCCACCGCTCGCGGAACGTACACGGTGAGTGGAGTAGACGAGTGACTCGAAAAATGTGAGGCAGTAGCGCACAAATTCCTGCACATCGAATACTCCGGGTAGTAGGGACCTGTGCAGTGCTGACACGGACTAGTGGTAGTGTGTGGCAAGAAACTAATTCTTTTTAAGGAGAAAAGAGAGAAGTTTTGAATGTTTGAATGATGCTATGCAATGCAATGCAGGAGAAGGAAAATAACGTACAAGGGAGCATAGCAGAGTTTTGTTTGACCCTAATACTAAGATGAAAATAACAAAGGGTACAAAAATACAAGGTACAAATATTAACATGGCAAAAAAATACAAGGTGCATGTGTAAACATAGCAAAGTGTGAGGCGCATGTGCAAACATGGAAAAGTGTGAGGTGCATGTGTAAACATAGCAAAGTGTGAGGTGCATGTGCAAATATGGCAGGTGTGTGCATGTGTAAACATGGCAGGTCTGTGCATGTATAAACATGGCAGGTGTGTGTATGTGTAAACATGGCAGGTGTGTACATGTGTAAACATGGCAGGTGTGTGCATGAGCAAATATGGCAGGTGTGTGCATGTGTAAACACGGCAGGTGTGTGCATGTATAAACACGGCAGGTGTGTGCATGTGTAAACATGGCAAGCATGGCAGGTGTATGCATGTGTAAACATGGCAGGTGTGTGCATGTGTAAACATGGCAAGCAGGGCAGGTGTATGCATGTGTAAACATGGCAATTGTGCATGTGTAAACATGGCAGGTGTGTGCATGTGTAAACATCGCAAGTGTGTGCATGTATAAACATGGCAGGTGTGTGCATGTGTAAACATGGCAAGCATCATGATGTGACGAAAGTTAGACCCACTAAGTTTGAAAAAGTTTCAAAGCAGTCCCCAGCAGAGTCGCCACTGTGAATACGTGTGTTTGAATTTGGGATATTCATAGTAACATTAAAATTATGAGAGTCGCCACGCCGTTTTAATTATAGCCAAAACATTGAAAAAAGCATTTTTAGTGGGTTCGGGGGTCAAATTACAACAAGAGAAGAATATTGAACGTTATCACTCCTATTGCCCGAATTGATCGGTCTTTCTATCATGATGCGGTGTATGTAGTGTGTTAGTGATTGAGACCGGATCCGAAGATTGCCTACGTTCCTCTCAATGTGAGAAGCTCAGGTCAGCGTAGTTCGAGAAGAATTTAGAATAGGCAGAAGAATCGGGATCATGCATAATGAGGGGGGAATTACCTAAAGATTAGGGTTTAGAAGTAGTTCCTAGATCATGTTCGGGTTGATGAACCCTAGATCATCATCGGCTATGAAATAACATGCAAACTTGAAGATCGCGACCCTAAATATAGCATAAATAAGGTTTTAATCTATGAACACGAAGAACACGCGAAGAACATATTATGAACATATGAATGAACATGCAAAGCATATGAAGAAACTATGAATAAACATGTAAGAACATGAATATAAAAGATCTACATTAAAAATGATGCAAGAACATGAAGAAAAAGTTAGAAAACTTACCTATGTTGGCAAGAAATAAACCTTGATCTCCTTGAGTGTTTGAATGCTTAATTAGGGATAAAATTGTGTTTAAGAGCTCCAAAATTCGGACTTAGAGCTCTCAAAATCGGACCCCTAAACCAATAGCATGGGATTGGTTTATATAGTAAACTGAGGGGAAGATCTGACGGCTGAGATCATCCGGAGCAAAGTTGGCCGCCTGGCCATGACTTAAGCCGGTCACAAGAGTGTCCGCGTGGCCAATGTCGACGCGCAGCAAGGTTGGCCGCGTGGCCAAGGATGCAAGCTGACGTGATTTTCAAGCTAGGGCTTCTGCATGGTTTTAAGGAAACCATTAATTACCTATTTTGATAGATTTTGTCATAAATGAGGTATTTAGGGAATCCGGGACAAGTCTTTGCAAGGTTTCTAATTCCTATAAAGTCCTTGTATTTTTGGGAAAGTCCTAATAAACTCATTTTCAGGACGGGTACTAACAGCCGCGTGGCCAAGGGCGAAAGTCGCCGCGTGGCCAAGTCCTCCGTCTGACGTGATTTTCAAGCTAGGGTTTATTCTGATTTATGGAAACCCTATTTTGGCCATTTTTGGTACATTGAGCTATATTTTAGGAACCCGGGACAAGTCTTTGCAAGGTTTCTAATTCCTATAAAGTCCTTGTATATTTGGGAAAGCCCTAATAAACTCATTTTCAGGTCGGGTCCTAACAATTGGTGAACTTGAAGTGGTTCCTAGTATTGCTAATCCAATAGACCTTTATTGTGATAATAATGTTGCTATTGCTCAAGCAAAAGAACCAAGGGCACATCAGAAATCCAAACACATACTTAGGCGTTTTCATATCATTCGAGAAATCGTTGATAGGGGAGACGTAATTATATGAAGAGTACCAACTGATGATAATGTTGCGGACCCGCTAATAAAGGGACTTCCACATGTTGGGTTTCGTAGTAACATGCACAGCGGAATATAGCATTTAAAATTTTATGAAACCCAAAGCCTATAGATCCATTCATATGATTATGACAAATACATCTACGATGAATACAATAATACTAACCCTTGAAGCGTTTATTCGTTTCTTGATCTTGAGTCTTGGGTTCTTCGCGCTTTTCAAATCACGAACGCAGGAACACGAACACAAAGATGATAAAGGAATCACCCTCTATGGATATCCACACGCGAAAGAATATTAAGAACTCTTTCTTAATCTTGACTGCTAGATCAAAAAATGGACTATATGATTTTATAAAATTATTGATCTTGATTCTCAATCTCAATCAATAATAATGTTTCTCCAAACAAGTGAATCAATCATATACAATGGCCGGTGAAGAGATATTTATATGGGTATAAGTCCTTAACCCTTAAGGACTTAGGAAACCCAAATCCCGTCACTTAATTACTGTGGAAGATTTCCTGGGCGACAGCTCTGGCACGGTCGTGCCCTAAAACTGGCACGATCGTGCCAATCACTTTGAACCTTCCTTCCCAGCTGCCAATATTGGCACCGTCGTGCGTTGTATCTGGCACGGTCGTGCTTAGCATGGTCATGCTTTATACTTGGCATGGTCGTGCCACTCATGCCGTGAGAATCTTGCCTTGGTTGATTAATGGCACGGTCGTGCCAGACCAAAAATATGCCATTTTTCCCTTTTAACAATTCGTTCTCTTGTGTGTGACCCTATAGGATTATATCAAGTTGGTAATGAACCCAAACACACTTTGTCTCATAAATCATGAGCGGACCCTAGCAGGCCATCGTGATTACCCAAATGATATAACTTGTCAAAGTTCGTTAATCCATTATAGAACATATTACAATCTCTTTGTTTCACGATGTCTTGTTTCACGATGTCTATTAAACGTAAGCCATGGTCAATGGTCAACTTACATAGTTCAAAGCATGTGCCCCTACAGTATGTCGAAAGGCTTCCTAAAGAATATGGAGTAGCTCTTTCCATGTCCTCTTATGTTTGTTCCCTCACACGAGGACGAGTCTCTTTCTTTGCTTAACAAATGATGACGCCCTAGGGGCCATGTGACTCAAGAAATAGAGCTTCTTCTGCTTTATTTGACAGTTAGTGAGCCCTAGGAGTTATGCTCAAGAAGGATGTGTGAGACTATCCTCAAAGTCTCTCAAAAGGAATGTCGAAAAGCCTCCTTGTCATTTGTGTCTATTCCCCGATCAAGGATAGTGTTAGTACCCGACCTGAAAATGAGTTTATTAGGACTTTCCCAAAAATACAAGGACTTTATAGGAATTAGAAACCTTGCAAAGACTTGTTCCGGATTCCCGAAATACCTCATTTATGACAAAATCTATCAAAATAGGTAATAAAAGGTTTCCTTAAAACCATGCAGAAACCCTAGCTTGAAAATTAAGTCAGCCAGCAACGATGGCCACGTGGCCACATTCGCCCAAGCTCCAACCTTGGCCACGCGGCCAACGTCGCCGCCGCCCTCCATATTGGCCACGCGGCCACATCCGCTCCGGATGATCCTGACCGTCAGATCTCTCCATCAGTTTCCTATTTAAAGACCTCCCTTGCCTCATAATTGGGGGGATCCGAATTTGAGAGCTCTTAAGGGACGATTTTGCTCCCAAATCAAGTCATTCAAGCCTCCAAAAAACACTCTCAAGAATCCCAAGAAGATCCAAGGTTATTTCTTGCCAACAAAGGTAAGTTTTCTAACTTTTTCTTCATGTTCTTGCATTATTTTTAATGTAGATCTTTTATATTCATGTTCTTACATATTTATTCATAGTTTCTTCATATGCTTTGCATGTTCATTCATATGTTCATAATATGTTCTTCGCATGTTCTTCGTGTTCATAGATTAAAACCTTATTTATGCTATATTTAGGGTGGCGATCATCATAATTACATGTTATTTCATAGCCGATGATGATCTAGGGTTCATTAACCCGAGGATGATCTAGGAACTACTCCTAAACCCTAATCTTTAGGTAATTTCCCCCTCATTATGCATGATCCCGATTCTTCTGCCTATTCTAATTCTCTGCGAACTACGCTGACCTGAGCTTCTCACATTCAGAGGAACGTAAGCAATCTTCGGATCCGGTCTAAATCACTAACACACTACTAACACATTCATCATGATAGAAAGACCGATCAATTCGGGCAATAGGAGTGATAACTGTAGATACCCCGGGGAACCACGGCTTGTCTAGAGCGGTGATTTATCCTAGGATGTCTAACTTGTTTTAGATTTGTTTAGAGTCGCCACCTATGTTTTCAAAGGAACATAAGAAAAACCTAGAAATAGCTTAATTTATGTACAAAACCAGAGATTCGGGAGAGAAGGGTTCGGGGGTTAGGTGACGGAGTGGGAAGTACTTAAACACCCACTCCGCCCCGCTTACGCGGGTCTTGCTACTATTGGTGTTCTAATATTTACATGTCCTTCAATTAATTAAATAGAAATGTGCTAACAATTGTGATGAGAAGAAAAGGAGAAATAAAGGGGAAATAAAATAGAATTGATTTATTTATTTAATGATAAAGATTACATGTAACAAGTAATGTTAAAGAATTACATTAAGAGATGAAGAGAAATTAATATGGTGAATTAAAGTTGAGATTAAAATGTAGGGAGATAACCTTAACTAACTTCAATATGTGAAGTAGTCATGTTGGTCATGTCCCATTAATGGGGATTGCATACATTGACTAGAACATGAATAGAATAAAAAAAAGAAGACTTGTACCTTTAGAAAGAAGACTTCAAACTTGGACTTGAAAATGATGTTGTTGTGTAGAGTTTCGTTGCGTAAAACTCTTGTTGGGAGAATTTGTGTAGGGAAAAATGATATAGAATTTGCGTAGAGAGAAAGTTCCAAGTCTAAAAAATGAGGTCCTTTTCCAAGGTAGGAGATGATGGTTTTTATAGGTAAAAAAGAGAGGGAAATGATGGAGGGAAATTGGTCATCCATGTGAAATGGAATGAGCCAATCACAAATAAGATAAATGAATAAAAGAAAAATAAAAGAAATAAAAGAAATCAAATAATAAATGAAAGAAATATTAGTTTTTGGGAAAAGGCTTAGAATTTGGGATTGGGAGTTAATGAGAAAAGGGGGGATGAATGTGGATGTAAAAAGATGGTTTTTGTGATCAAGAAAAGATGTTTGTAAATAAGAAAAGGGAGGGAAATAAGGTGCAATCCGTTACTGCCAAAGTGGGAAGCGCGCGGGTCCGGCTTTTGGGGCGGGACGCGCGCGCGGCTCACTGGCAGTGCCGGAAGCGCCCGCGGGTGAAAAATGACAGAATGACAGAATGACCCTAAAAGTTAACTCTGTTATGCAGTTTAGTCCAAAACTAACGGAATCAGTTAGGAACTTAACCGAAGTAACAGAAATCAACAAAAATAAGTTAAATAAAAATACTTTGTATGCAATCGGGGTGAGAGGTACAAGGCGGGGTGTCTACAGAGCCCCTCGACGACGTGGATTGCGAAGCAAAACGCGTCGACGAAAGAAAGACAACCGCCGAGGACATCGACAAGAGAAAACAAAGACTCAATAAAGAAGGAATTTGAAATTACAAAGGATAGGAGTGCGCTCCCTGTGTGAGCGGCTTTCGCGGATGGAAAGGGTGTGGTGGCTTGAGGCGGCCCACCACGGCCACAAATTTTTATTTTATTTTTTTTTTTAAAAAGGTGTGGTGGATTGAGGCGGCCCACCACGGCCACAAAAAATTTTAAAAGGTGTGGTGGCTTGAGGCGGCCCACCACGGCCACAATTTTTTTTTTTAAAAAAGGTGTGGTGGCTTGAGGCGGCCCACCACGGCCACAAAAAATTTAAAAAGGTGTGGTGGCTTGAGGCGGCCCACCACGGCCACAAAATTTTTTAAAAAGGTGTGGTGGCTTGAGGCGGCCCACCACGGCCACAAAAATTTAGAAAAGTGTGGTGGCTTGAGGCGGCCCACCACGGCCACAATTTTTTTTAAAAAGGTGTGGTGGCTTGAGGCGGCCCACCACGGCCACAAAAAATTTAAAAAGGTGTGGTGGCTTGAGGCGGCCCACCACGGCCGCAATTTAAAGAAAGAGGGGAATTTTGAAATTGTGAAAGATGGGGGTGCGCTCCCTGTGTGAGAGACTTAATAACACACTCCCGTTTGCGAGTGGTTTGATGCACGCTCCCGTTTGCGAGCGGCTGATGACGAACTCCCGTTTGCGAGCTGTCTGAGATAACATGCCCCCGTTTGCGAGCAAGTTGATAGGAAACGCTCCCGTTTGCGAGCGGTTTGATACACGCTCCCGTTTGCGAGCTGTGTGAGATAACATGCCCCCGTTTGCGAGCAAGTTGGTAGAAAACGCTCCCGTTTGCGAGTGGTTAATGACGAACTCCCGTTTGCGAGCTGTCAGAGATAACATGCCCCCGTTTGCGAGCAAGTTGATAGGAAACGCTCCCGTTTGCGAGCGATTTGATACACGCTCCCGTTTGCGAGCTGTCTGAGATAACATGCCCCCGTTTGTGAGCAAGTTGGTAGAAAACGCTCCCGTTTGCGAGCGGTTGACGACGAACTCCCGTTTGCGAGCTGTCAGAGATAACATGCCCCCGTTTGCGAGCAAGTTAGTAGAAAACGCTCCCGTTTGCGAGCGATTTGATACACGCTCCCGTTTGCGAGCGAGTTGATGATTGAAATCTGCTGGGGAATGCTTGGTTGCTGATGACGTGCGGTTGCTTGATTTTATGGGGATGCAGGCATAGTTGACTGTGAATCACTTTCTGTTGGGGATGAAGTGCCTTGAGTAGCGGATGCTGTTTGGCTTTGCAGTGGTACCTGTTATGTGCTTTGCAGGTATATGTGCTTGTGCAGGGACATGCATGAAATATGATGATTGAGAGAAATTGTGCCCGTGGTGTGATGTGATCTTGAAAGCACCTTTGTAATGAGAGAGAAGTAAGAATGTAGAAAGTGATCTTGTGTGCGGTGTGATTTTGAGGAAAGCATTGGATGTATTCATACCTTCACTTACCATTGCCGCTTGAGTGGAGATGGATTCTTGATGTCCGCGGAGGATGCTTTGATGGAGAATGTCCATTCTTTAGATGTTGATGAGAGAATGCCCTTGATGTTGGGTTGGCGAGATGGTACTCTGAATGATGGGTTGGTCGTGCCAAAGGCTGCCTACGTATCCCTTTAAGAGAATCAGACCAGCGTAGTTCAAGGATGATGGAGAACGCTGGAGGAGAGGCTAAGAGCAAAGCAAAGAAAAGCACATAATCTTGCACATAGAAGGAGAAAAAGAAAGAAAAAATCTTTTTTTTTTTTTTTTTTTTTTAAAGATTAGAAAGGAAAGAATATGCACACATGTGAGGAAAAGAGATTTTTTTTAATTTTTTTTTTAGATTCGTGGGTGAACCATTTTAGCCATTGTGTGTTTGTAAAGCCAACCCAAGATCAAGTCATTCTCAGTCGAAGTCTGGATTGCCTCGCTTGAATCCCAAGAGATTTGTCGGTTATGGTGCTTCAAAAAGGCTTTTGATGCCGAGATGAGGGGTTGCTGATTGTAAAGCCCCTAGAATGCCTATGATGCCAAATTTTGAGGGACTTGCATAGCTCCAAGATAAATCAGCTCTTGGCCCATTCGAGTAAATCGCCCTTTGTTGTTGTAGTGAGCAAGCCCCAAGGGGAGATCGTTGATGCCAAGCTTCGAGAGATTGCAAAGCCCCAAGTGTCGTGGGCTTGTAGATGGCGGGATGTGAAGACCTTTCATTGTAAGCCCCAAATTACCTCGTGATTGGCTCGGCATTGAGAGCGGATGTACCGTCGGGTATAATTCTTGATAGAGATCCCCTTCTTGCTCTTACTGGGGAGATGAATGGCCTCATTGTGGTTGATACCCAAATGGCGGAGGGCTTATGTCAAAGGATGCAGTAATGTCTTGCGGTGCCGTCGAGGTCGCGGAGGATAAGGTCTTGGTGTGATAAAGTCCCAAATGAGTATGCTTGCTTGACTCTTCTTGAGTTGAACTAATGACGGATCTTCGGATGCAACTAGTGTTGTGGCCCAACTTCATCTGAGCTGCACCTTGTGCTTTTGATCTTGGAGAAGGGGGTGCTGAATTGCAGAAACATTGGGATTGGCCGTGGCATTTCCCGCTATAACCCTGTTTTGATTAGAGTTTAGCATATTGAATCTTTATCCTTTTCTCTAAGACTTTCTTCATGATCTCGTTGAAAGTTCTAACAAAAATCATCAACTTCATTCATAACATCGGAGTCTTCATTTAAAACCAAGAGGCCTTTGACTTGAAGTGTTGAGAGACCCTTGAATCTTGATTGTTCTCATGGAGCCATAAGACTACTCCACATTGTACTTGCTCGAGTATTGTTGCCCAAAAGACTGTCGGTCGGGAAGCCCTAATACTGCCCTTTGCTTGAATTACTGTAATGCTGTAGCCCAAAAGATTGTAGATTGCGAAGCCCGTTGAGACTTTCGGTGCCGAATTGAGGAAGCTTCCAATGTTGCACATGACTTGGCTGGGGATACTGCTGGGGAGTTAATTGCTCTTTGCCGAGGGAGCCTTTAAGACTTGACCGTAGCCCCTAGAGTGCCATCATTGATTTCGAGAAAAGTCCACCCTTGATTGGGGAAACGAGCACGGGCACACATGACAAGAGGGATTTTTGACATCCCTTTTGAGGGACTTTGAGGATAGTCTCACACATCTTTCTTGAGCATAGCCCTAGGGCGTATTGATTGCCAAATGAAGCAAAAGAATCCCTTGTTCTTGAGTCACATAGCCCCTAGGGCGTCACCATTTGTTGAGCAAAGCAAGAGTGACTCGTCCTCGTGTGAGGGAATAAACATAAGAGGATATGGCAAGAGCTACTCCATTTCTCGGGAGCCTTTCGGCGTACTTTAGAAGTACATAATTGAGGAAGCCTTGAAAACTGAGACACATGTTGTTGCTATTTGCTGCCCAAGCCAATTGACTAGCTAGGGATTATTTGTACAACCTCGTGCCCTTTATGATGGGCTTGTTCTCGGATGGATCTTGGTTACCACGGGCCTTCTTTTCATGAACCCAAAAAATGCACACTGCTGGAGAATGATGCCGATAACCCAAGACAACCTTTGATGGTGCTATGTCTTTTCGAGCCTTTTGCAATCCCAAAGTTGACTCGGTGGGGAATTGACTTGCTGAGGAGATTCAATGTAGAACTTGTCTTCTTTAGAGGCCGGGGATCTCCATTTCTCTTTCCCTTCTCTCTCTCACTCTCTCATTTTTTTTTATGACGCACCCTGTTTTTTGCCTAGACCGCCCTTTCGGGTTTTCAATCTAGCGGGCATCTCTTTTGCGTCTTCATTTTTGACTCGATTAATGAGGAAGTGTGCATTAACTCTAGCTGAGGATGAGAGACATGTGATTTTGTGGTGAAAACCTTTTGTCACTAAAGATGAGTGACATTGACTCGACTAAGGAAGTGTCCCTAGTATTGACATGTATTTTTTTTTATTGAATCGAATGACTCACGAAGGCAAGTAAGTCATTAAGAGAGAAGAGAAGGAAAGCCCCAATTTGATTGCAAGAAATTGGGAGTATGCAGAAAGAATAGAAGCCCTAGACTCGATAAGGAACGGAAAGTGATTCCAAATCTAGGAAAGTTGTTCAATCTTGAGGTGATTAATTCATTGGCAAATGAATCGTACAAAGATGTCTTGACAAGTTCGAGATGAAGGCCGATCACCATAACGCGCTAGGGCTAAACATTTCTTCTTTCTTGCATGAGACCGGACCCGCAGGTTGCCTACGTTCCTCCAGTGTAGAGGCTCAGGTCACCGTAGTTCTTGTGGATTCTCCATTCTTCGTGATGGAATTTTTGCGTCGTAGCTTCGTCCTTTGTTGGTGGATGATGATGTTGATCTTCTTTGATTGGGGGGGGATTTTTTTTTATTTTTTTTTATTTTTTTTTTGTGCTCTAACTTTTGCCTATGTTGATTTGATGGTTTCAACCTAGCGAGCTCTCTTTTTTTTTTTTTTTTTTTTTTTTAATCCCCCTTTGAAAACTTTGCTTGACTTCTTTATGATTGTTGCTCCACCTTATTTGTCTTGTCTTCGTCGTTGATGTTGGCGTCGATGTTTAGCCCCTAGGCGTTCAAGTGATGGCCTTCGTTCCAAAACTCGTTTAGACATCTTTTCATCATTTTGCCAAGAATTAGATTGAACGACTTGAAAGAGTGTATGAGGACAAGAACGACTTTTTTTATTCGATGATAAGACTCGACACTTAACATGGGACGAGAGAAAACATTAATGCACACATAAGAGGACTTTTGACTTCTTCTTTTTTTTTTTTTTTTTTTTAATTCCTATTACTAGGTAGAGAAAGAGAAACAGAGATTGTTGTTGTAGTCCCCATTGTCGTTGTAGTCTCCTTGTGGCATGATTTCTTGTAGAAGCCCCATTTCGAAACCAAATCATTCTTCTTTGATGAGTTCTTGCATGTTGGCACTCTCTAAAGGTTGCTTTTCACCCACAGTAAATTCGCCGTTGTCGAACAAGTCTTGGATGATGTTTCGGAGAAGGAAGCACCCTTCGGTAGTATGGCCACTATGCTTGTGGTAGCCGCACCATTCACCATGTGCATGATTATTCGGTATCGTCTTCAGCTTGTACCCCTCCAAAGGCTTGACCTTTCCACTTGCCACCAAAGTTTCAAATGCTTCGGCTTGGGTTACTCCTAGGAGAGGAGTGAAAACTCGGTTGTTGGCGGTACCTTTGTAGCTTTTGAGGGACGGGCCACTTGAGCATGCTTTACCCTTAAACTTTGCTTTGCTGTCGGTGAGCTCTTGCAAACGGGCTTTGAGTTCGGAAACCTCTTCCTTGTGAATTCTTCTTTCATAATCAAGACGGGCCTTGAGTTCGGAAACCTCTTCTTTGTGAACCCTCTTGTCGATATCGAAACGGGCTTGCCACAAATTGTCTTTATGGCGGGCGTCCTCGACAATCCTATCCATTTGTTCCCCCATTGATTTCATTACGTTGAGTAACCCTTCGTTGGACACGAAATCATTTCCACCGTTGTTGTTGTCGCCGTTGGAAGCCATTGGACCTATTGGAAGAGCACGGTTGATCTTAGATTGGCCCCACAAACACCTTTTGAGTAATATGATTAACCCACAAACAAGGAAAAAGACTCAACCACATAGAGAAAAAATGATTTTTTTTTTATTTACAAAGGTCGGAAGGACGAAGTCCTTTTTGGGGTTTCTAGAAAAAATAGTGGAATCGTCACACTAGTATATAGACCTTCTCGCGGTCCCATATACTCATCGGATTCCACCACGCTTGTGAGCCCTACATGTGTCGGGATTAAACTAAATTAATGTAGTAAATCATACATGCGGGGACGGATTTTTATTTTCGTCCAAAATAGCCACTTTTGGGGACGGAGTTTTATTTCGTCCATTGCAACAAATTGGCATGTATGATTTGAAGACATTAGTTTAGGGAAACTCGGCACATGGAAACCGACTTGAGTCACGGAGTGTTAGACCCTAGACTAGAATTGTGTGGCTTGTGCTCGGCTTGAATATGAGGCTCAAAGGTCACCCCCGGCATGTAGTCATGAACTACGCCACGGGCTGAGGTTTACCGCTTCGAAAGAGCCAAGGTCGAGTGGAGCTTGAAACTTTCTAGGACGGGCCTCGACGGGTTTGGGGTTGGACTTGTGCGACTCGATAGTGAGCAGTTGATAAGAATATGTCCATGTAGTGTGAGGTCTAACATGTGACAAAACATTTTTTTTTTTCAAAGGAAATAAAAAAAAACAAATAAGCACGTAATTTACAACTTTCGAATCACCCGTGTGACCGATAAAAATAAACAGAAAGTAAAAGAAATTGTATGTAGGCCCGGTGCCCACACACTGTCATTCTGTTCTGTTTCTGTGCACTGTTCTGTTCCAGGAATGCGCCCAGAAGCGCGCGCATTGGGATGCCTATGCGGAAGGCGCGCGCGTGAGAGGAAGAAGGGCAGAGGCGCCCGCTTCTGGGTGAGAACCTGAAAATCAGTGGGTTCAAGGGATTTCCTTGACCCTTAATTAAGAAAACTTTCCCCTGCAGAATTTGTTAGCACAGAAACATGGAACTGAAGGACAAGAAAGGAGGCGGGCGATTCTGGTAATAAGGGTCGGACGCGCGCGCTTTAGGCCAAGAAGGCCGGAGGCGCGCGCTTCCTACCCTTTTTACCAGAATGCCCAAAAAACAGAATAAAAGAACACCAAAAATGAAAACGCAAGTTTAACCCTCTAAATATCCCCAGCGGAGTCGCCACTGTAGATACCCCGGGGAACCACGGCTTGGCTAGAGCGGTGATTTATCCTAGGATGTCTAACTTGTTTTAGATTTGTTTAGAGTCGCCACCTATGTTTTTAAAGGAACATAAGAAAAACCTAGAAATAGCCTAATTTATGTACAAAACCAGAGATTCGGGAGAGAAGGGTTCGGGGGTTAGGTGACGGAGTGGGAAGTACTTAAACACCCACTCCGCCCCGCTTACGCGGGTCTTGCTACTATTGGTGTTCTAATATTTACATGTCCTTCAATTAATTAAATAGAAATGTGCTAACAATTGTGATGAGAAGAAAAGGGGAAATAAAATAGAATTGATTTATTTATTTAATGATAAAGATTACATGTAACAAGTAATGTTAAAGAATTACATTAAGAGATGAAGAGAAATTAATATGGTGAATTAAAGTTGAGATTAAAATGTAGGGAGATAACCTTAACTAAATATGTGAAGTAGTCATGTTGGTCATGTCCCATTAATGGGGATTGAATACATTGACTAGAACATGAATAGAATAAAAAAAAGAAGACTTGTACCTTTAGAAAGAAGACTTCAAACTTGGACTTGAAAATGATGTTGTTGTGTAGAGATTTGTGTAGAGTTTCGTTGCGTAAAACTTTTGTTGGGAGAATTTGTGTAGGGAAAAATGATATAGAATTTGCGTAGAGAGAAAGTTCCAAGTCTAAAAAATGAGGTCCTTTTCCAAAGTAGGAGATGATGGTTTTTATAGGTAAAAAAGAGAGGGAAATTGGTCATCCATGTGAAATGGAATGAGCCAATCACAAATAAGATAAATGAATAAAAGAAAAATAAAAGAAATAAAAGAAATCAAATAATAAATGAAAGAAATATTAGTTTTTGGGAAAAGGCTTAGAATTTGGGATTGGGAGTTAATGAGAAAAGGGGGGATGAATGTGGATGTAAAAAGATGGTTTTTGTGATCAAGAAAAGATGTTTGTAAATAAGAAAAGGGAGGGAAATAAGGTGCAATCCGTTACTGCCAAAGTGGGAAGCGCGCGGGTCCGGCTTTTGGGCCGGGACGCGCGCGCGGCTCACTGGCAGTGCCGGAAGCGCCCGCGGGTGAAAAATGACAGAATGACAGAATGACCCTAAAAGTTAACTCTGTTATGCAGTTTAGTCCAAAACTAACGGAATCAGTTAGGAACTTAACCGAAGTAACAGAAATCAACAAAAATAAGTTAAATAAAAATACTTTGTATGCAATCGGGGTGAGAGGTACAAGGCGGGGTGCCTACAATAACGTTCAATATTCTTCTCTTGTTGTAATTTGACCCCCGAACCCACTAAAAATGCTTTTTTCAATGTTTTGGATTTAATTAAAACGGCGTGGCGACTCTCATAATTTTAATGTTGCAATGAATATCTCAAATTCAAACACACGTATTCACAGTGGCGACTCTGCTGGGGACTGCTTTGAAACTTTTTCAAACATAGTGGGTCTAACTTTCGTCACATCATGATGCTTGCCATGTTTACACATGCACACACTTGCCATGTTTATGCATGCACACACCTGCCATGTTTATGCATGCACACACCTGCCATGTTCACACATGCACACACCTGCCATGTTTACGCATGCACACACCTGCCATGTTTACGCATGCACACACCTGCCATGTTTATACATGCACAAACCTGCCATGTTTACACATGCACACTTGCCATGTTTTCACGTGCCCCCTATAGTTAAGCCATGTTTATACATGCACCCGCGCACTCCGCCATGTTAATACTTGTACCTTGTACCTTGTACCCTTGTTATCTTCGCTTTAGTATTAGGGTCAAACAAAACTCTGCTATGCTCCCTTATACATTATTTTCCTTCTCCTGCATTGCATTGCATAGCATCATTCAAACATTCAAAACTTCTCTCTTTTATCCTTAAAAAGAATTAGTTTCTTGCCACACACTACCACTAGTCCGTGTCAGCACTGCACAGGTCCCTACTACCCGGAGTATTCGATGTGCAGGAATTTATGCGCTACTGCCTCACATTTTTCGAGTCACTCGTCTACTCCACTCACCGTGTACGTTCCGCGAGCGGTGGGAACCTTTAACCTAACCCGTGTCAACCCACACATAGAGATTAGGACACTCCTCGGACCACCCATTTAGGATGTAAATAAATGCAAAACTTTTCGCAAAATAAAATGTGCATTGCATCTAGGCGACCTCTAAGGTCCATCGCTCATCCGTTGGGCCATCATTGCGATCCATTTGGGTCTACCCTTCATCTCGACCCGCTTTGGTCAAACTCCCACCATCCTTTGGCCTCTTAGGACAATCTTATCTTCCTTTGACCTCCTGGGTCAACCTTTGACCCCCTGGGTCAACCTTATCTACCTTTGACCTCCTAGGTCAACCTTTGACCGCCTAGGTCAAATTTCCCAACCTTTGACCTCCTAGGTCAACCTTATCTACCTTTTGACCTCCTAGGTCAACCTTTGACCCCCTAGGTCAACCTTCTCAACCTTTGACCTCCTAGGTCAACCTTAATCGCCCTTTGACCTCTTAGGTCAACCTTGGACCTCCTGGGCCAACCTTATCTACCTTTGACCTCCTAGGTCAACCTTTGACCGCCTAGGCCAACTTTCCCAACCTTTGACCTCCTAGGTCAACCTTATCTACCTTTAACCTTCTAGGTCAACCTTTGACCCCCTAGGTCAACCTTCTCAACCTTTGACCTCCTAGGTCAACCTTAATCGCCCTTTGACCTCTTAGGTCAACCTTAGACCTCCTGGGCCAACCTTATCGACCTTTGACCCCCTAGGTCAACCTTACCACCCTTTGACCTCTTAGGCCAACCTTTGACCCCCTAGGTCAACCTTTGACCTCCTAGGTCAACCTTCTCCGCTCTTGACCTCCTAGGTCAACCTTTGACCCCCTAGGTCAACCTTATCACCTTCGACCTCTTAGGTTAACCCTTGACTGCCTAGGTCAACCTCATCCGCCTTTGACCTCTTAGGTCAACCCTTGACTGCCTAGGTCAACCTCATCCGCCTTTGACCTCTTAGGTCTACCCTTAACCACCTAGGTCAACTTTATCCGCCTTTGACCTCTTAGGTCAACCCTTTACCTCCTAGGTCGACCTCATCCGCCTTTAACCTCTTAGGTCTACCCTTGACCGCCTAGGTCAACTTTATCCGCCATTGACCTCTTTTTTTTTTTTTTTGGAAACCAGGGCGGCGCCTTTGACCTCTTAGGTCTACCCTTGACCTCCTAGGTCAACCTTATCACCCTCGACCTCTTAGGTCACCCCTCGACCTCTTAGGTCAACCCTTGACCGCCTAGGTCAACTTTATCCACCTTCGACCTCTTAGGTCAACCCTTGACCCCCTAGGTCAACCTTATCACCTCTGACCCCCTAGGTAAACGTTATCATCTTTGACCTCTTAAGTCTACCTTTGACCCCCTAGGTCAACCTCATCCGCCTTCGACCTCTTAGGTAAACCTTTGACCCCCTAGGTCAACTTAATCACCTTTGACCTCTTAGGTCAACCTTTGACCTCCTAGGTCAACCTTTGACCCCCTCGGTCAACATTATCACCCGTTGACCTCTTAGGTCAACCTTTGACCTCCTAGGTCAACCCAATCACCTTTGACCTCTTAGGTCAAACTTGGACTCCTAGGTCAACCTTATCCGCTTTCGACCTCTTAGGTCAATCTTTGATTCCATAGGTGAATCCAATTACCTTTGGTCCTAACCCGCTTAGGTCAAACCGTCATTATTTGACCCACCGTCGTCCAGACTAACCTAGGTCAACTTGTCCGTCTTAGGTTAAAACTACCCCTTCACCTTTGACCCGTCAAGGTCACCCCGTGACCCGCTTAGGTCAACTTACCTATCTTGGATCCATCTAGGTCAATCTCCAACCTTCCTTAGTCCACCAACCCGAATAGGTCAACCTTAGACCCGCTTAGGTCAAACCATGTCTATCCCGCTTAGATCATCCCTCAGGCAAACCGCTACAACCCGCTATCTTGATTCATTCACCATATAGGTCAATCCAACCCTTCTCATTTAGGTCGACCTACGCTTTACCCATCTAGGTCAACCCACCATTATCGTCGCATCCTAGCTTGAACCACTTCTTCTCTCAAACCTTAGGTCAAACCTTAGGTCAAATTTAGGTCAAACCTTAAGTCAAACCTTACCCGATTCCTATAGGACTTCCTCACCCATGCTTGACCAAGGACCGAGTCATCTCCCTCTTTTTTTGACCCCTGTGGTCATCTCTCACCTCTTTTTAAAAGTCTAACTTGACTCGAACTACGGCGACCTGAGCCTCTTATTGTGTGGGACCTTTCCCTCATGATAAGGGGAACGTAGGCAACTTCGGCCCGGTCAAACTTTCAATTTTTTACCAAAATGCATTTCAAAAATGTGGAGACCGACTCTTTTCCAAAAAATGATTTTATAACGATGCCTTATCATTAAATACGAATCTAATTCTTTCATGACTAGAGTTCTGCATCATGTCGGCTGCAAGGAACATCGAAGTTGCAACTGAAGCTGCTACCCAAGATCCCGAGACAATCCTCTACACCGGTACTGCTCTCAGTAAGCAAGCATCCCACTTCGAAGCCATCCTCGATGAACAAGCAATCCACTTTAAGGCCATTCTCAACGAGCAAGCAACACACTTTCAGAAGGAGATGCATAAGACCCTAAGAGATATCGAGAGGCGCCATTTGTCTGACATTCGTGGCGTTTATGATTACCTCAGCCGAGTTCTCCCTCTTGCTCAATGTCAACACCCGTACGCTCCTCAAATGTACGGGCCGCAACAGACTTTCCCCGTCGGGATGCCTCCTATGACTACTCATCAACAAGGGGTACCGGTACCTAAATCACCCTCAAAGACAGTTCGTGAAAGGAAGGACGAGCGTGAATTCAACGACTTAGGTATGCCGTTAGCCAAATTCTTCAAAGGTTTGGTTCGAGCCGTCAAGTTGGCTCCTCTACTCAACTATGAACCAAACAGGGTAAGACCAGACTTGGATCCCTCCAAATACTGCAAATACCACCAGTACATTGGGCATGACACTGAAGGTTGCCTCCAATTGAAAAGGAAGATCCAAAGCCTCATTGATAGCGGAGCCATCACCCGCGATAGGAATGCATGGGCGTGAGAAAAGTCCAAACAAGAAAGAGCAAACTGGGGCTACCTCTTTTAAATAATAAATAAAAAGGGTCATTCAGTCTTCGTAGGTTCTAGAGTGTCTTTAGTCAAAAGTCCACCATGGACTATTTTTGTCCACCCCGGATTAGTCGTTTTTCTTTCAAATAATAAAAGAGTCTTTATTTCTTTTCTCTCTAGACTTGAGACATAATCTTGCATAAATCAATTCCATGAAAATTGTCTTATTCACCATCTTCACTTGATTGCTATATCTTTATATGATGAATTAATCTTAATCTTACTAATTAATGACGACTCATTAAAAGGTAAATGGACCCATAAACCATTCACATAACTAAATACACAATTAGTCTCAAGATAACAAATGCTTTGACCAATTGGGATGAACGAATCACTTTCTCTTCTCTCTACATCCTACCCCCATACACTCTCTCTATACACTCACCCCTTGTACACACTTCATGTACACTCTCTATATACACCTTCTCCCATACACTATCCTCATACGCCTCTCATCCCACCATTAGACCCCTTTTTATAAGGTCGTGACAAAGAAATGGACTGCGGTTGCTCATCATCAAATAGACATCCATGCTGCCACAATTTAAAGGGTTGGTTTGTTCCCTTCATGAGTACTACATGCCGTTACACTGGGGCTGTCCGTATTCCATCGCAAATGTAAGACAAGTGCACGAAGTCATTCATGCCATTAATTGGTGCACGTGATAATCCAATGGAGCTCAACCGGTGAAAATCAAGGGGCTAGGATGCCCGCCGCCAGCAAAAGGCCGCTTGAACTATAAGGAAGCTACCTCGCAATCGAGAGAGGCGAAAGCAAACTAGGGGCTTGTCTTGCCCAATGTTTCATGTACAAATATAAAAAAAAAAAATATGTCTCGCTAGGTTGAAACCCAAAAGGGCGACCTAGGCAAAAGTTAGAGCATTGCACAAAAAGAAGCCCGCTAGGTTGAAAACCCGAAAGGGCGGCCTAGGCAAAAAAGAAGGGTGTGCACAAAGAGATAAAATAAAAAAGAAAAAGAAAAATAGAAGGGGCTATCACCATGGAAAAGTAAAAGTCTCATTTTCTTTTCACCTCAAATGTTCTATTTTCCTTTCTTTCCTTACAAAGTAGATAAACGGCAGCAACCCATGACAACTACGATGGAGCAATCCACTGCAACAACTACAAAGGAGTAATCCACCGCAATGAGCTACAAAGAACAACTCACCTCAAACGAACCTCACACCCCTAAACTCAAAATCCAACTTCATCGTCAACTGGGCAACCACTCAAAGCCAAACATAACCTACCTTGGGCCAACTTTCTTTCTTTTCTTTCCTCCCACACATACCCACTGAAACCCGACACCATCGTCAAGCGGGTCATCCCCGAACTACGCGGACCTGAGCTCCTCACCTTGAGGAGAACGTAGGCAACCTCCCGGTTCGGTCCAAAATATACACAACCCACCTCGAGCCAATTTTCTTTCTCTTCTCTCTTCCCCCATATTTCTAATCCTGACTTCTTCACTCACAATTGATCAAAAAAATTATTAATTTGAGGCTACTTGTTTACCAATTAACCATAACTCATTAACTAATCAACGAGGTCCATTCTCGAGCAATCAAATGAGAATCTTGAATAAAACAATTTTCAAATGTCTCGACACGTCTTCTGTTCTACAATCTAGGAAAGAGCTAAACACTTACTTTCTGTCAAGCAGGGCTTCCTTCCTTTTATATACACTCAATTGTCCAAAGAGTCAAAATGCGAGTACTATCTCTCTCTCCCTCTCACTATCACCAAAATGCCCCCGCATGTTTAAACAATTATTTTTCCTTTTTTGAGTCGACTGAATGATTTTTTTTAAAAAAAAAAAAAAAAAAAAAAGATGACGCAAAAGAGATGCCGCTAGATTGAAAACCCGCAAGGGCGGTCTAGGCAGAAAAAAGGGTGCGACTCAAAGGAGGTAGGATACCCCACTCTACGCCCTTATCGAACTGGGGCTTCCCCAACAGAATGGGTCGACTATAGGGTTTTCTCAGAGAATATTGAGGCTTCGATAAGCACATACTTAGAAGAAGGGCATCCCTCATCATCAAGCTCGACGTAGAATTTCTCAAAGGAGGAAGGGTACCCGCTCACCAAATTAGAGAATCCCCGATGGAATGGGTCAACTATGTGGTTTCCTAGAGAATACCGAGGCTTCAACAAGGATGTACTGGGAAGATGGACACCCCTCATCGTCAAACTCGGCACGTGACAAACTCTTTGAATTGGTTAGAATCGTAATTAATTATAAAGCATCTTTATAAAGTCATAACACTTTCAAAAGTTTTCTCTTCCACGACACTTTGTTTATAAACCCGCACTCTCGGTCTCCACAAAATTTGTATAAACCTCCTCGGTCCACTCTGAGACCCATCTTTGTGATTCTTGAACCGACTCGGTCCTTCACCCTATTTCATACACAATAGGATACCCTTACGTCCCAATCTGACTTGATTCAAAACCTTAGGTCCCACACCTACCCGGTCAGTCTTACATAGGATACACCATAACCCCTTAGCCCGACCCTCCATAAGTTAGTAGCGGGACTCCTAAAGCCTCAAACCAGTCTTATCCAAAACCTCAAGCCTTAAACCAGTCTACTGAATCCAAATCCTTAGAATGACCCATTAGGTCCCGAACCTACTGGTCTCGAGTCTACCTGATCTCTTAGATCCCAAACCTACCAATATATATTCATCCATACCATGTCTAAAACCATAGCTCTCTTATCCTTTTAGGTCCAACCTCTTAGGTCTACATGTGGAGCAATCCTTGAGATCGCAAGACCATTCGAGTCTACCAAACACCTACATTTTAGGTCTCTAGAATATCTGGTCCATACCTTAGGCCTCAACCCCTAAACCTTTAGGTCACAAGACATTCTACCCTTTAGGTCTCTCACCTTACATCTCCACCCTTTGGACTCTTTAATTCCCAAGCCTACTTGGTCTGACTAAAAGCGACACATCTACGTCTCCCAACTCCCGTCATGTCCAAGCCATGACCCTACCACTCTTAAACCTACCAAGTACCAACCTAGTGTCACCCATTAGCCTCAAAAGACTTCCTAGTCTGACCTTCAATCCCTTAAGGACTCTAACCTACTTAATCCAAGCCGAGTCCAAACCTCGCCACCTACAAGGTCCACCCTTGAACTCCATGGATCTCAAACATCGCTCCCCCAACGAGTCCAAATCTCAAACCTTGCTCAAGTACATAGGATCTCCTGCGCACCACGCCATGCCATAGGGATATCAATACCAATCAGGTTAAAACCTGTGTCCTTAAACACCTTTAGTCCCATCCCAAACCTACCTTCGCAATTGCCAAACGAGCTTAGTCACGCATGACCTCTAAAACAAAATTAAGTCCTAAGCATACCCAATCCTGTTAGGTACCTATTGAACTCGAGCAAAGTCTTTGAGACTCAAGTCCATACCTATGCGCCAACATGGTCACATATCCAAACCCATTTCCCGCACCTATGGTTCGCACCTAGCCTAAACTTTCAAACACTCTAGGATCCAAGCCCGATATGCGTATTAGGTACTAGGATCATCTAATCCCAATCCGTTACTCCTTGGCCGACCTCAAGCCTGCTTGGTCCTAACCCATAACGCGGTTTCTCTAGGACAAAAGACTTACCCGTTTGAAAGCCTTATGTCCCAACGCTACCCTGCCTAGCCTTCGATCTCCTAGATCTCACGCCTACCATTCCATTAAGCCCCGGTCTCCTTAACACATGTCTGAGTCTTACCCTAGCTAAACCCTAGCACTCTAGCCTAGGTATAACCTATCGAGCCTATCCAGCCATGAGGTATCAAGCTCACCTGCCCCAAACCGCAACACTCTTAGACCTCAAACTTGCTCGGTCTAAACCAAGACAAACCTTCAAATACTTTCTGTCTCCAAACCCTAGCCTTAAGCCTAGGTAGTCATATCCTTTATAAACCCTAGCCTCTAGCCTAGGAAGTCACATGTGCTCCGAACCCTAGCCACAAGCCTAGGTAGTCACCTTCTATCCGAAGTCTAGCCTTAAACCTAAGCAATCACATTCTCTCAACCCCAGCCTCAAGCCTAGGTGGCCACATCCTCTACAAACCCTAGCCTCTAGCCTAGGAAGTCACATGCCTAGGTAATCACATCTTCCCAAACCCTAGCCTCAAGCCTAGGTAATCACATCTTCCCAAACCCTAGCCTCAAGCCTAGGTAGTCACATTCCCTCCAAACCCTAGCCTCAAGCCTAGGTAGTCACATTCCCTCCAAACCCTAGCCTCAAGCCTAGGTAGTCGCATTCTCTCCAAACCCTAGCCCCAAGCCTAGGTAATTGCATCCTTCCAAACCCTAGCCTAAAGCCTAGGAAGTTACATCCTTCTTAAACCCTAGCCTCGATCCTAGGTAGCCACATCCTTCCTAAACCCTACCCTTGAGCCTAGGTAGTATTCCCTCCAAACCCTAGCCTTAAGCCTAGGTAGTCGACATTATTTCCAAACCCTAGCCTCAAACCTAGGAAGTCGCGTCCTCCCCAAACCCTAGCCTCAAGCCTAGGTAGTCACATATCCTTAAACCTAGGAAACCGCAACATCTTCTTTAACCCTAGCCTAAGTTCTAGGGAATTTCCAAAGCCACGCATGCAACATCATTTCCAAATTCCCGAAACCCTAGTCTCGAAACCTAAGAAATTTACAATCTCAATCCCCCGTCTTATTGAACCCTAACCCAAAACCTAGGATACAATGCCCTGTCCAAAACTTAATCAACCCTAGCCTCAGGCCTAGGAAGCCGCATTCGCTCTAAACCCTAGCCTCGAGCCTAGGTAGTCGCATTCGCTCTAAACCCTATCCTCGAGCCTAGGTAATCACATTCGCTCCAAACCCTAGCCTCAAGACTAGGTAGTCGCATTCTTTCTAAACCCTAGCCGCAGGGCCTAGGAGACTATATCCTCACTAAACTCTATCATCGAGCCTAGGAAGTCACAACCTTTCCAACTCCCAGCCTTATGTCTAAAAGCCAACGCCTTTGCAACCTCTGAGCCTACCACAACTCCAAGCCTTAGCCTCCTATACCTAGGAAATTCCTAAACCCTAGTCCCAAACCTATGAGAGTCATGGGCCTTAAACACCAGTTTCCAAACTCTTGGAAGTTCCCAAACCTCAACCTTTCCAAGCCCTAGCACTAAGCCTAGGACAGAATACTCTACTCATGCTTAAATGAACTCCAATACCTAGCCCGTAAGCCTAGGAAACCCACATTATCTCCAAGATATAATCTAAAGCCCAAGAAGCCGTGACGTCTTTGGCACCCCTATCTCAAGATTAGGAGATCACCATCTTCCTTATTCCCTTTCCATTACCTAACACCTTGGTCTCAATGGCTCGTAGCCTCATTCCCTTCTAAATTAGGATAAGCGGAACCCAGATCATGTGTCCCATATTAGCAAATCCCCGAGAGTCCATCTCCTTCGCGTCTCCCCGAGAGTCCGTCACCCTTGTGACTCCCCGAGAGCCTATCACCTTTGTGACTCCCCGAGAGTCCGTCACCCTTGTGACTCCCCGAGAGTCTATCACCTTTGTGACTCCCCGAGAGTTCATCCCGTTTGTGACTTCATACCAATTCATCATCTTTGCCTCCACATCCAAAATTTCAGTTTTACCCCTAGTACATTCCTCTTTGATTCATTTTAGGTGCCCTTAGCACTATTTTGACTGATATTCGTTACCTTTGGGTACGGAAAGCCCCTTAAAATTTCCATTCTCCACCAAATATTTGCTTAGGATTCGTACGGTTGCAGAGACCTCGGCGCCTCTATGACATACGCATCCTAGATCGATCGCGATTGGCAGAAGCCTCGGCGTTTCTGTTTGCGAGAGATCCAGCATCTATTATTTTAGCATTTCCTAATATTTTCTTAGGATTCGTACGGTTGCAGTGACCTCGGCGCCTCTATGACATACGCATCCTAGATCGATCGCGATTGGCAGAAGCCTCGGCGTTTCTGTTTGCGAGAGATCCAGCATCTATTATTTTAGCATTTCCTAATATTTTCTTAGGATTCGTACGGTTGCAGAGACCTCGGCACCTCTATGACATACGCATCCTAGATTGATCGCGATTGGCAGAAGCCTCGGCGTTTCTGTTTACTATAGATCCAGCATCTATTATTTTAGCATTTCCTAATATTTTCTTAGGATTCGTACGGTTGCAGAGACCTCGGCGTCTCTATGACATACGCATCCTAGATCGATCGCGATTAGCAGAAGCCTCGGCGTTTTTGTTTGCGAGAGATCCAGCATCTATTATTTTAGCATTTCCTAATATTTGCTTAGGATTCGTACGGTTGCAGAGACCTCGGCGCCTCTATGACATACGCATCCTAGATCGATCGCGATTGACAGAAGCCTCGGCGTTTCTGTTTGCGAGAGATCCAGCATCTATTATTTTAGCATTTCCACATATTTGCTTAGGATTCGTACGGTTGCAGAGACCTCGGCGCCTCTATGATATACGCATCCTAGATCGATCTCGATTGGCAGATGCCTCGGCGTTTCTGTTTGCGAGAGATCCATCATCTATTATTTTAGCATTTCCTAATATCTTCTTAGGATTCGTATGCTTGCAGAGACCTCGGCGCCTCTATGACATACGCATCCTAGATCGATCGCCATTGGCAGAAGTCTCGGTGTTTCTGTTTGCGAGAGATCCAGCATCTATTATTTTAGCATTTCCTAATATCTGCTTAGGATTCGTATGGTTGCAGAGACCTCGGCGCCTCTATGACATACGCATCCTAGATCGATCGCGATTGGCAGAAGCCTCGGCGTTTCTGTTTGCGAGAGATCCAGCATCTATTATTTTAGAATTTCCACATATTTGCTTAGGATTCATACGGTTGCAGAGACCTCGGCGCCTCTATGACATACGCATCCTAGATCGATCGCGATTGGCAGAAGCCTCGGCGTTTCTGTTTGCGAGAGATCCAGCATCTATTATTTTAGCATTTCCTAATATCTTCTTAGGATTCGTATGGTTGCAGAGACCTCGGCGCCTCTATGACATACGCATCCTAGATCGATCGCGATTGGCAGAAGTCTCGGTGTTTTTGTTTGCGAGAGATCCAGCATCTATTATTTTAGCATTTCCTAATATCTGCTTAGGATTCGTATGGTTGCAGAGACCTCGGCGCCTCTATGACATACGCATCCTAGATCGATCGCGATTGGCAGAAGCCTCGGCGTTTCTGTTTGCGAGAGATCCAGCATCTATTATTTTAGCATTTCCACATATTTGCTTAGGATTCGTACGGTTGCAGAGACCTCGGCGCCTCTATGACATACGCATCCTAGATCGATCGCGATTGGCAGAAGCCTCGGCGTTTCTGTTTGCGAGAGATCCAGCATCTATTATTTTAGCATTTCCTAATATCTTCTTAGGATTCGTATGGTTGCAGAGACCTCGGCGCCTCTATGACATACGCATCCTAGATCGATCGCGATTGGCAGAAGTCTCGGTGTTTCTGTTTGCGAGAGATCCAGCATCTATTATTTTAGCATTTCCTAATATCTGCTTAGGATTCGTATGGTTGCAGAGACCTCGGCGCCTCTATGACATACGCATCCTAGATCGATCGCGATTGGCAGAAGCCTCGGCGTTTCTGTTTGCGAGAGATCCAGCATCTATTATTTTAGCGTGATCGGCAGAAACCTGGGCGTTTCTGGTCGAGTTTCTTGTCCTATTATCCCTCTTGCTTCAAATGACTTCATTTCCTAACGAATGTTCGTTCTTCATACAGGATAGGGTCCGTAGGTTTATTATCCGCAGCAGAAGTTCGATGTCTCGTTTTATCCCCAGTATCTTCGAACTACGACCGGCTTGATTCCTCCGAGGATACGTAGGAAGCCTGAAAAGGTTCAGCCACCCGACCGCCTTGGTCATTTCCTATCCCCTCAGAACTACGACCGGCTTGATTCCTCCTAGGATACGTAGGAAACCTGAAAAGGTTCAACCATCTGATCGACGTGGTCATCTATCATCCCCAGCAGATGCACTTTCCCCAGCAGAAGACGTTGCTCCCCATCAGAGGACAATCATTCTCAATTTCCCCATCAGATTTGAACTACGTTTGGCTTCATTCCCCCGCGGATACGTAGGTCGCCTGTCAAGGTTCAGCCGTTCCCTTACCTTTCATCTGTTTTGAAACTCATGTTTCAGACGGATCCTTCTTTTATCGTCGACCCCACATTGCCTTGCAAGAAGCGTCGCCGAGGAGCTACTGTTAGTACCCGACCTGAAAATGAGTTTATTAGGACTTTCCCAAAAATACAAGGACTTTATGGGAATTAGAAACCTTGCAAAGACTTGTTCCGAATTCCCGAAATACCTCATTTATGACAAAATCTATCAAAATAGGTAATAAATGGTTTCCTTAAAACCATGCAGAAACCCTAGCTTGAAAATTAAGTCAGCCAGCAACGATGGCCACGCGGCCACATTCGCCCAAGCTCCAACCTTGGCCACGCGGCCAACGTCGCCGCCGCCCTCCATATTGGCCACGCGGCCACATCCGCTCCGGATGATCCTGACCGTCAGATCTCTCCATCAGTTTCCTATTTAAAGACCTCCCTTGCCTCATAATTGGGGGGATCCGAATTTGAGAGCTCTTAAGGGACGATTTTTCTCCCAAATCAAGTCATTCAAGCCTCCAAAAAACACTCTCAAGAATCCCAAGAAGATCCAAGGTTATTTCTTGCCAACAAAGGTAAGTTTTCTAACTTTTTCTTCATGTTCTTGCATTATTTTTAATGTAGATCTTTTATATTCATGTTCTTACATGTTTATTCATAGTTTCTTCATATGCTTTGCATGTTCATTCATATGTTCATAATATGTTCTTCGCATGTTCTTCGTGTTCATAGATTAAAACCTTATTTATGCTATATTTAGGGTGGCGATCTTCATAATTACATGTTATTTCATAGCCGATGATGATCTAGGGTTCATCAACCCGAGGATGATCTAGGAACTACTCCTAAACCCTAATCTTTAGGTAATTCCCCCCTCATTATGCATGATCCCGATTCTTCTGCCTATTCTAATTCTCTGCGAACTACGCTGACCTGAGCTTCTCACATTCAGAGGAACGTAGGCAATCTTCGGATCCGGTCTAAATCACTAACACACTACTAACACATTCATCATGATAGAAAGACCGATCAATTCGGGAAATAGGAGTGATAACGTTCAATATTCTTCTCTTGTTGTAATTTGACCCCCGAACCCACTAAAAATGCTTTTTTCAATGTTTTGGCTTTAATTAAAACGGCGTGGCGACTCTCATAATTTTAATGTTGCAATGAATATCTCAAATTCAAACACACGTATTCACAGATAGGCCGTTCTTACTCCACTTATAATCAATGGTGGCACTCTAGGGGCTACACTCAAGTTTGAAAGTCTCCTTTGGCAAGAAGCAATTCACTTCACCTCTCAACAATGGCCCTAGCAAAGCCATATGCAACATTTGAAGCATCCTCAATTATTTTGGCACCCAAGGTCTCAAGAGGCTTCGCAATCTACAATCTTTTGGGCTACGACATTACAATAACCCGAGCAAAGGGCAATATTGGGGCTTTGCAATTGGAAATCTTTTGGGGAATGATACCCGAGCAATTCGGTATGGGGAGTGGTCTAAGCTTAAAGGGTCTCTCAGTACTTCACGTCAAAGGTTTTCTGGTTTGAAAGAAGGACTCCGAAGTTATGAATGAATTTTATGATTCTTGTTAGAACTTACGACGAGGTTATGAAGAAAGTCTTAGAGAAAAGGAAAAAGATTCAATATGCTAAACTCTATCAAAACAGGGTTATAGCGGGAAATGCCTTGGCCAATCCCAATGTTTCTGCAATTCAGCACCCCCTTCTCCAAGATCAAAAACAAAAAGTGCGGCTTTCGAGCTTCAAGCACTAGTTGTATCCGAAGATCCGTCTTTAGTTCGACTCAAGAAAACTCAAGCAAGCATACCCATTTAGGACCGTATCACACCAAAACCTTATCATCCGCGACCTCGACAACACCACAAGGCATTACTGCATCTTTTAACATAAGTCCTCCGCCATTTGGGTACCGACCACAATAATCTTCAGATCGGGTACTAACAGTAGCCCCTCGGCGACGCTTCTTGAAAGGCATGGAGGGTCGTCGATTAGAAAGGAACTGATCTTAAACATGAATTCCACATCAAGGGAGAGAAGTAAACGGTGACCGGGTTGGTCGAGTGGCTGAACCTTTGTCGGGCTACCTACGTATCCAAGTGGAATCAAGCCGATCGTAGTTCGAGACTTACGGGGAAAGAAAGAAATCGTTCATCGCGGGGGATAGACAAACATCCGTCAAGCAATAAAGTCACATGGACCATACTGGGGAGAAAATAAAAATAAATGAAACATCGTTGAGCAATAAAGTCGTTGCAGATGGACTTTACAGGAACGAATCATCATAGAACAAATAAAGTCATTGCAGATGGACTTTACTTGGGGAAAGAGATAAAAAAAGGAAGAAACCAAAAAGAAACGAGATATCATCTTTCCGCTTGAGATCGACAAACACTCGTGAAGCAATAAAGTCGTTACAAATGGACTTTATTAGGGAAAGGAAAAAAAGGAAAAAGAAACGAGATATCGTCTTTCTGCTTGAGATCGACAAACACTCGTGAAGCGATAAAGTCGTTGCAAATGGAATTTATCGGGGAAAGGAGGGAAGGCCATACGCACGGTTCGACAAGAAGTTTAAAGAATCAAGAACAGAAATAGGGATGAATTCTAACTTCCTATAGAGCGTACAGAATCGCAATAATTCTTGATAATCCATGGTACTTTGACAAGTGCAGTTCCTCAGCATCGCAGAATCTGGTAACCGGTAACGCTGATTGTTCCTCGGGACACAAGTGCCTCAAGCTCGCACGGGCTACGCTTAATAACTTTCTCAATATGAAGGGTTTATGGATGCATCCCACCTTCAATTATAATCTTTTGGGTTTATGGATGATCTGACCTCCAATTATAAATTTATTTAGTTATTTAAGGATTTTACGACGGTTTCCTTAATCCGCCTTTGGGTTTATGGATGTATCCGATTGCCAATCATAATTTTAGGGTTTAAGGACGTTCCCAGCCTTTAATTATGGATTGTTTTGGTAGTTTTTATGGTCTTCCGGACCAAATAAATTTCTCAAATAGGAAGGGTTTAAGGACGTTTCCAGCCTTCCACTATAATCTATAGGGTTTAAGGACGCTCCTAACCTTTTAATCATAGGTTGATTTTAGTTATTTAAGGATTTTAATACGGTTTCCTTAATCTGCCTTCGGGTTTATGGATGTATCCGACCGCCAATCATAATTTTAGGGTTTAAGGATGTTCCCAGCCTTTAATTATGGATTGTTTTGGTATTTTACGTGTCTTCCAGGCCAAATTTGGTTAATTTACGCGGTCTTCTGGACCGTTTTCATTAAGTTTGGTGATTTACGCGGTCTTCCGGACCGGTTTTGGTATTTGCTTTGGTAAGATACCCTTTTGTTTAGGTTTTAGGCATTGAGAAGTTTGAGTGAAATTACCTATAGTCTAGGGTTTGAGCTTTGATTGTTTGATGTTAGAGAGATTTTGGATGTGAATTTCCCAACGTGTGGGGGTTTAAGTGAATTTTGTAGAGGTTTAGTTGTATTTTACCCATAGTTTGGGATTAAATGAATCTTATGTAGATTGCAAAGAGTTTTAACTTGTAGACTACCCAAGGTTTGGGGTTTACTTGCATTTTACTTTGATTGTAAAGATTTTGATGGTAAATTACCCAAGTTCGGGGTTTATGTTAATTCTTGTTGATTGTAAGAGTTGTAATTGTAAGTTACCCAAGTTTGGGGTTTTAAATATTAACCGTAGAGGGTTTTAATTGTGAATTGCTCTTAGACTTGATTGTGAGTTATTTTGGAGCGAGGGACTTGATTGGAATTTACCTTGATTGAAGGGTTTGATTGTTGATTACTTCGAACGAGAAGGTTTGATTGTTAATTAGTTCGAGCGAGAAGGTTTGATTGTTAATTACTTCGAACGAGAAGGTTTGATTTGTTAATCACTTCGAACGAGAAGGTTTGATTTGTTAATTACTTCGAACGAGAAGGTTTGATTGTTAATTACTTCGAACGAGAAGGTTTGATTGTGAGTTACCCAAAGTTGCGGGGTTTGGTTAATTGATTTTGTACTTAGGGTTTAATGACCTTAAATTGGGGTTTTCATGAAACTTGTAGATTTTGACCCAAGTTGATTGATTTATTTGTGGTATGTATAATGTATTGATCTTGGTGGTTTTGTTAAAAAACACAATTTGTGTTAAGTAATTTTTGGGTCTGAAAATGTTGTAATTTTTGACTGATCTTGCACTTGGTTGACTTTTTTTAAAAGTGCCTTTTGTGTTGCTTGACTTTTGTTAGAGTGTAATTTACATTATTGTTTCGTTGAGAAGGCTTATTTTGGATGAAGTTACATTTTTGTCCGTTAATTATTGAAATGTTTCGGACTTGTTCAGAGTTGACTTGGATTTGTTTTGAGTTGACTAGTATTGTCCTAGGAAGACTAGGGTTTTGATTGTGAGATATTTATAGTATTTGATAAAGTATTCGCTTGGGAATTTTGGGGATTCTCCTAACGCAAAAGTCCATATATGAGCATGCATCATAAAGTAAATTGCTAGATTGATTGCATACCTTTACTGTGTATACCTGTCTGTGTTTGAAGGTTGTATTGCCATCTTTGAAGTTGAAGGGCTCGTGTAGTGTTGTGCATAGCTTGCAGGAGAAGACTCCAAAGACCGTTCATGGCTTGTCTGGGTTTGACTTTACCTATTCCAAGAGCGGGTATGATGTATGTTTGGGCGGCCATAGGAGGCAGTATGAGGAGATGTCGATGGCTCTTTGAGGCCGGAGGTGGTGATGTAGAGGTAACTTCCCATCTTTGCTAATTTCGGTACTACGGCGATGATTGCGCTGTTGAGATGCCCAGTGGACTTGGATGTAGTGAGCAGACTTGTTTGATGGGTTTGACGGAGTTGTACCGTGCTCTAGATCGGAGTTGTAGAGCGCATTTGTGCTTGAGGCAATAGGCCAGTGGAGGTTGTTGGTTGGACATGGCAGAGGTGCATTTTACTTGATTGAGAAGGTAGGTCCCTAGGATGGAGTAGGTAGTGTCTACTTGGTTCCGGTGGATCCTCTGTGGTCCATGACTTGTTTCAACATCTTTGTCTGACTGGGTTAGGTTTACCAAGGGCTTTGATGCTAGACAATCTGTTGTAGGGGGGCCTCGTATGGTGACTTTGTTGGGATGCGCCTTGGGGCTCACGCGCTGTGATAGAAGAGAAGCTGTGGAGATGTGGCCGTGGTATATTGAGTTGGTGACACCGGGCTCGGCAGGTCCTACATTTTTGGATCCCCTCTGTACGATCAATGTAGATGGTGATGATGACCCTCAGTGGGTGCAGCATGAGAAGAGTGAGATAGTTCTGGAGTTTCGGATCCTGGCGAGTCATGTCAGTGTATGTACCTTACCTTTTCTTTTATCCCACTTCTGTCTTTAGTAATCCTCTAGTTAGGACTATGTTGACACACTTGTGTTGTCCTTGTCTAGGTGACTCCTCGGACATATGAGACTATGACATGTCGTGAGGCCGGCCTACGATCGGTGATTCAGAGTTTACACAAGAAGTTGACGAAGTGTCTTCTCAAGGTGGCAGA
Organism: Campanula takesimana; assembly: GCA_026119855.1. NCBI lineage: Eukaryota > Viridiplantae > Streptophyta > Magnoliopsida > Asterales > Campanulaceae > Campanula > Campanula takesimana. Next base: position 190,319 of record JAOWBW010001031.1, on the reverse strand, counting down.
ATGCGGTGGTTCTCCTCCTTTCAGTGATGACGATGATGCTCCAGGCGGACCTCCTCGAAAGAGGTCTTGAGGTGATGCTAGTGGATCGGCTTCTTAGTTCCTGCATTTTGTTAGCGTAGAGCACATACAGTAGCATAATATATATTGATGGATGACTGTATAAAAATTTATGTACTATGTAGCATGTAGAATGTATATAGCATGTAAAAAGCATGTAAACAACGTGTAGCACGTAGAGTAGTAAGTAGCACGTAAATAACATGTAAACAATCTAGGAGCGTATTGCACAGGCTAAGGGTACCCTGGTTGAGTTGAGGGCGGCTGCCTAGGGGAGATTTAGGGCTTTAGACCTATGGGAGGCGAGATGTAGGACTCAAGGGTAGCCTAAGGTGTAGGACCGAGTCAGTTAGGACATCACGGAGATGAGATGAAAGATATTTTGTAAATTGGTGGAGACCGAGTGTGCGGATTTATTAACAATGCGTCGTGATAGAAAACGCTTTTGAAAATGTAAAGATGCCTTATAATTAATTACAGTCTAATTAATTCAAGAACTCGTCCTTCGTTAGGTTTGTTGATTAGGGTAGCCTTTAGGGTGACTGAGATTTTATCGGGTTGCCGGTGATTTCTGAGTAGCCAGGGAGTTGACCTAATTTCGTAGGAGAAGCCCCAGTTTGTTGAGGGTATAAGGTGGGGAAGCTACATCCTTTAGACGCACCCTATTTTTTCTTTAGACCGCCCTTGCGGGTTTTCAGTTTAGGTAGGTATATTCTTTTAGCGTCGATGTTTTTTTTTAGAAGGACTCAAAATAAAGAAAAAGACAGAATTGTACAAACGACTTGCAGGAGCCTTTTCGTTATAGTGAGAGAAGAGAGAGAGAGAGAACAAGAGAGGGAGTTCTCATATTTAGACCTTACAGGAAGTATGTGTATAAAAGGAAGGAAGCCCCTGCTTGACAGAAAGTAAGTGTTTAGCTCTTTCCTAGATTGTAGAATAGAAGACTTGTCGAGAAGTTTGAAAATTGTTTTATTCAGAATTGTCTTTTGATTGCTCGAGAATGGACCTCGTTGATTAGGTACGTATCTTATGATTATGTTTTAGACAAGTAGTCTCGAAATAATAAACGCCTTGATTAATTGAGAAAGATAATAGAAATTATAGTGAATGGGGAAGAGAGAAAAGAATGAAAGTTGGCTCGAGGTGGGTTGCGTATATTTTGTGGACTGGACCAGGGGGTTTCCTACGTTCCTCTTGGTGTGAGAGGCTCAGGTCCGCGTAGTTCGAGGATGATCCGGTTGATGATGATACCGGTATTGAGTGGTGGTTTGCTCCATCGTTGCTTGTTGCTTTGGACTGCTTCGTTTGTAGTTGCTGCTTTGGACCGCTGCCGTCGAGTTGAGTTGAACTCCTTTGAAGAGGAAGAAAATTAGAATATAAGAAGTGAAAAGAAAGTGGGACTTTTACTTTTCCTATGATGATAGCCCCTTCTATTTTTCTTTGCTTTGATCTATTTCTTTGTGCACACCCTTATTTTTGCCTAGGCCGCCCTTGCGGGTTTTCAACCTAGCGGGCTTCTTTTTTTTGTGCATTTGCTCTAATTTTTGCCTAAGTCGCCCGTTGTGGGTTTCGACCTAGCGAGCCTTTTTATTTTATATATATATATACATATGAAACGTGGGGTAAGATGAGCCCCTAGTTCGCCGCTTTCGCCTTTGGGAGGTAGAACTCGTGGAGGGGGTTTGAATAGCCCCTTGCATTTCGTTGACATCTTCGAGGAGGATGGGCAGCCTCAGTGCATCGTCATGGGAACGGATGGCTTTTATGATTGTGCGGACGCTTCTTCGATGGTGAGCAGTTCTGCAGTCATGTCTTCTTCATGGGAAGATGGAAGTGTATATGAGGAGTATTAAGGTGGGTGTACACAGTGGGTGTACATGAGGGATATATTATGGAGGGTGCACACAGTGGGTGTACACGAGGGGAGTATATGGAGGGTGCACACAGTGGGTATACACGAGGGAAATATATGTGGAGGGTGCTCACAGTGGGTACACTAGGAGAGTATATGGAGGGTGCACATAGTGGGTGTACACGAGGGAAATATATGTGGAGGGTGCACACAGTGGGTGTACACTAGGAGAGTATATGGAGGGTGCACACAGTGGGTGTACACGAGGGGAATATATGTATATAGAGTGTGCACAGTGGGTGTACACGAGTGGAGTATATGGAGGGTGCACACAGTGGGTGTACATGAGTTTTATATGAGGGTAGGTATAGAGAGTGTATATAGAAAAGAGGAAACAATTCGATTGACCAAAGCGTTTGTTATTTTGAGACTAATTGTTTGTTAAGTTATGTATGATGGTTTGTGGCTCCATTTACCTTTTAATGAGTCTTCATTAACAAATATATTTGGGATTAATTCGTCATACAAAGATATAGCAATCAATTGTCAATTAAGATTAATAAAATTTTGAATGGAGTTGCTATATATGCAAGATTATGTCTCAAGTCTAGAGAGAAAAGAAATAAAGACACTTTTATTAAAGACTCGAATTAACTAGTCCGAGGTGGACTTCAACAATCTAACTAATGTCCAATGTAGAATTTGCTAGTAAAAATAAAAGACTGATGTCCGAAGTGGACTTTGACTAAAAGACTCTCTAGAACCTACAAAGACTGAAAGACACTTTTTTATTTTTTTTATTTTTTCGAAGGAGGTAGCCCCGGTGTAGACTTTGCTCACGCCCATTTGTTTCCTTGGCGGATGATGGCTCCACTATCAATGAGGCTTTGGATCTTCCTTTTCAGTTGGATGCAGTTCTCAGTGTCATGCCTAACGTATTGGTGATACTTGCAGTATTTTGAGGGATCCAAGTTTTGTCTTCTATTGATCGGTTTGAAGTCGAGGATAGGAGATAACTTGCCGGCTTGAACCATACTTTTGAAGCATTCGTCCAATGGCATACCCAAATCATCGAACTCGCGCTCGTGTTTCTTGTCAGGCACCAACTTGGAGGGTGGTTTAGTCACCGGTATTCCTTGCTGATGAGTAGTTATAGGAGGTATCTCACTGGGGAAAGTCTTTGGCGACCCATACATTTGATGAGCGTATGGATGTCGAAACTGAGCAGGAGGGAGAGTGCGGTTGAGGTACTCGTAGATGCCATAGATATCAGACCAGAGATGTTCCTCGGTGTCCTTTAGAGCTTTGTATACCACCTTCTGGAAGCGGTCTGTTCGTTTGAGGAGAACAGTCTCAAAGAATGCTTCTTGTTCATCAAAAAGAGTTCGGGAGAGAGTTGCTTGCTCCTTGAAGATAGGCTCATAGTGGGCCGCTTGCTTGTCGAGGATAGTCTCGTAGAAGGCTTTCTGATTGTTGAGAAAAGTGTTAAGATGGACCGCTTGCTTGTCGAGGATGGCGTTGAAGTGGGCCATTTCCTCATTGAGAGTGGTGTTGGGGTGGAGAGTTGTCTCGAGCTCTTGGGTGGTAGCTTCGGTTGTGACTGTGTTGATCCCTTCGGCAGACATGATGCAGGATTCTGTAATTGTTGGTGGAGAAGTTAAGTATTTGAATTGAATTAGATTTAAAATTAACGACAAGGCATCATTTATAAAATATTTTTTATAAAAAGACTCGATCTCCGTATTTTCGAAATGTTCTTTGAATGAAAAGACTAAAAGTTTGACCAGGCCGGTAGCTGCCCACGTTCCCCTTACTATGCGGGAGAGGTCCCACACAATGAGAGGCTCAGGTCACCGTAGTTCGGGTTAAGTAAAACAAGTGGGAGAGTGACCGCAAGAGGTCAGTTATTTTGAAAAATATAAGTATTAGAAGATGACCGTAGAGGTCTAAAAGTAAGGGGAGATGACTCGGTCCTTGGTTAGGTATAGGTGGATGGACCCTAGGTAAGGTGGCTTTTTTACTTGAAGTCGGGTGAGTTTTGACATGGGTAGGCTAAGAGGTAGGTCGTTTAAAATTAGTTAGCTTGACTAAAGGTAGGGTCAAGATGAAAGATTGACCTAGATTGGTCAAGGTGGCGGTTTGACCTAGATGGGTCGAGGACAGATTGCCTTAGACGGGTTGGAAACGGATTGACCTAGACGGGTCGGAGACGGGTTGACCTAGATGGGTCGGAGACGGGTTAACCTAAGTTGGTTGAGGTAGGGTTGACCTAAGCGAGTCGAGATATTGGTGGATTGACCTAGATGGGTCAAAGATAGGTTAACCTAAGTTGGTTGAGGTAGGGTCGACCTAAGAGAGTCGAAGTTGACTTAGGAGGTCAAAGGTTGATCTACATGGGTCTAGAGTAAACTAGGTTAACCTAGGCGAGTTAAAATTTGACTAGAATTGATCTAAGGTAGACTAGGTTGACCTAGACGGGTCGAGTGGTAGGTCGGTTGACCAAAGTTGGCCAAAGTTTGACCTAGACGGGATGGCATTGAGTAATTTGACCTAGGAAGGTCAGAGGTTAACTAGGGTTGACCTAAACAGGTCTAAGGTTTGACTAGAGTTGATCTAAGGTAGACTAGGTTGACCTAGGCGGGTCGAAGGTTGACTAGAGTTGATCTAGGGTAGACTAGGTTTACCTAGACGGGTCTAAGGTTTGACTAGAGTTGATCTAGGGTAGACTAGGTTGACCTAGACGGGTCTAAGGTTTGACTAGAGTTGATCTAGGGTAGACTAGGTTGACCTAGACGGGTCTAAGGTTTGACTAGAGTTGATCTAGGGTAGACTCACGCAACATGATGAATGATTTTAGTTAAGATTATGCTTACTTGTTTTGATAAGTTTTCTTAACTCGATCAAAGTGCATGGTTTAGAAATGAACAAGGATTAACCTCGACCGCTTCAAAAGTGAAAACGGTGAGTTAGATAGCCCGGGTGCCACGAAGATAGAGGCGACAGGATCACCAAAATCTATGCACTTAGCGGAGTATCCAGTAGGGTGTGCAGTGTGACACAGACTAGTGGTAGTGTGCCATTTGATTACGTATTTTAGGAATGATATGCAATGCAGGAGAGAAGTCTACTAGCATAACAATTCATAGTAACAGTATTTAAGCATGAATCAAACAGAATTAGAGTAGATCTAGAACATTTAAAGCATGCTATAAACACATAAAACCTGCAAGAAATCATTAGAATCAGATTGCAGATAAGGGGAGCCGTACGGCTTGACAGCCGGCGTACGGGGGAAAGGGAGGCATGCGGTGCTTAACTACAGAAAGGACAGAAATTACAGAAGTGCAGTTTTTTGAAGAAAAAGAATGCGGGGGGCAGTTAGAACACACACAAAATCGTGAAGTTAATGAAAGTTAGATCCACTTAAGTTTTGAAAAAAGGTTTGTTCGAAAACAAGTCCCCAGCATAATAATGTATGATAAGACTTAGATCTAGTATTATAACAAGAACATCATGAATACATATGAATGAACACATAAACATGCTACCCTAGTTATAGCATAAATTATGAATCTAGACTAAGAATATGAAGAACGCATGAAGAACATATGAATATAGATGTATAGACATAATGAAAACATGCATAAAATAGATCTATCCTAAGAACATAATAAGAAAAGTAAGAGGACTTACCTTGATCGGTAAGAACTATGATTGAAGCTTCTTGAAGATTCGAAGAGGCTTCGAGGGTGCCCAAAAAGCTTAAACTAAGAGTTTTCCCGTCAGTTTTGACTCTGAAACTCGTAGAATGAATTGTCTGTCTATTCCTGGGGCTGGAGGCACCTATTTATAGGGGATTTGGGCCAGCAGAAGTGGCCGCGTGGAAACTCCATGACTGGCTGCGTGGCCAGTCTTTCCGGATCGCATGGTTATCTAGATCTCCGTGAATCCTTATCAGTTTATTCTCGGGATCAGGTCATTATCCTGATAGAATTTGACCTAGAACTGATTTTGTCCAACTAGAACTCTGGAAAGCTGTCGGATAGGTCCCTGTCAGGTTTTTATTACCTAAAAGATCCTTAGAGATATCTAAAGGTCTAGGAAGTCCTAAATCTTCAGATCGGGTACTAACAGATACCTCATGAGATGATATCCGACAATGGTACACACTTTGAGAAAGAATGTGACCAACTGCTTGCAAAGTATAAGATAGAGAGACATCAGTCATCACCGTACCGACCACAGACCAATGGAGCAGTCGAAGCTGCTAACAAAACCATAGAGACCATCATTAGAAAAATGGTTAAAACTGGCAGAGACTGGCCCGACAAGCTACCTTTTGCACTCTGGGGCTACCGTACTTCAATCCGTACCGCTACCGGCGAAACTCTATACGCCCTAGCCTATGGGATGGAAGCAGTGTTACCAATCGAATTAGAAGTGCCATCAGTAAGGGTTCTCCTAGAAAACCAAGTGAATGAAGTCGCATGGTTGAACAGCCGTTACGAACAACTAGCCCTGCTAGATGGACGACGACTTCGAGCCGCCGAGCATATCCAAGCATATCAACGGAGAATGGCCTGAGCATTCAATAAGAAAGTCAAATCCAGAAACATCAAAGAAGGGGACCTTGTCGTACGCGAACATCGTCCCAGAACATTCAACCCTATAGGAAAGTGGGGACCAAGATGGATAGGCCCTTACATAGTCAAGAAGATCTTCTCCGGAGGAGCGGTAAAACTCGCAGACCTAGATGGGGACCAACTTCCGAAGCCCGTCAACATAGACAAGCTGAAGAAGTACTACTCGTAGCTCCGTCCCCTATGTCAAAAATAATATAATAATAAAGGCACGAGAAAAGAAGCCCGCTAGATTGAAAACCTGAAAGGGCGGTCTAGGCAAAAATCAGGGTGTGCATTAAAAAAAATAGGGGACAGTCTCGTACGAGACACCTATGTCTCGTACGAGACATGTCAGTCAGCAGACATATTTTCCCTTTCCTTAACAAGAACTACGATGACCTGAGCTCCTTATTAAATTGATGTAAAAGGAGAACGTAGGCAGCCTTTTGGTCCGATCTATTCAATAAATAAACCAAAATCTTGTTTTCTTATTAACTGAATGCATTTCAAGAAAGCAATAGGAAAATTTCTAACATGAATACAAACTTGCAAAAGAAAATAAATAAAATACTAAAAATCTAAACATTAGTATATCTAGGCAATCTCCCGATACTCCTAAAGATTTATTTCTTCCTTGACTTAGTAGGGGCTTGACCACGGTCCGCCTTGTCATTCCTTTTCCTCTTATGCAAAGGTATCTCGAAACCGGCAGGAACGTCAAGTCTACTGAATACCGAGGGAGTCAATCTTCCAAACACATGAGGCCTGTCAAGAGCCTAAAATTTACCAGGAAGCCCATTCGCCCTCTTCTCGTAAAAGTCACTATCCAGAAAGTCTTGGGTGGCATCTACTCTGACATTAGAAGGATCCTCCTTAGCTTCCTTCTTCCTCAAATTCAAGCTAGGCTCGAATTGGTCCCCCAACAGAGAGCGGCGAATCTCATCAATACCCTCGACACTGGGATGGAGTCCTTTCATGGACCAATCTAAATATTTATCCGACAAATAGATGCTCCCTCCATCATAACGAATATTGGTCCAACGATCCATAGTGGTGGCTTTCCCCCAAGCACGAGCCAAGCTCGTAGAGAATTCTGAGTCCAGGAAAGAAATGTCTTGAGGCTGCCCCCTAACGCGAAAGTGTCCTGCTGTTGACCGAATTGTTGCATCACCCTTCGAGCGAAGTAAAAAGAAGAATCTCTCAAATCCGAAAGGACGACTCTGTCGTATCCAAGGGTATTAGCTACGAACCGCTTCACCTTCCAAAAGGATGGGCACCAAGCAATATCATCAGTCTCCGCTTTGGCAAAAAGAAGGGCCCACTCCTCAATGCTGAGACCCTTCACCAATAGTCTCCACCTATGGAAAGTATAAGGAGAATACTCGGTCGGAGAGTCCAACAGTTTAAAATGTTCTCTGAGCCAAATAGTCAACAATAAAGGACTTCCCCAAGTCATAGAGCCGGTTCGGTGTAGCTCATCAAGACCATGCAGGGTCTCCCCTAAGATAAGAGGAACAATGTTGAAGGCCCGTCCTCTAGCTTACAGAACGATGTCCACGAGCTCCGTATCCGCCATGCCGCACTTGCTCATGAAAAGCACGCTTCGTAATAAGCACAATGCCAAGAGGCAACATTGGGAATCCACCCCGTGACCACGAGTCACCCGGACTTTAAATCTCCTAGGCAAAGCGTGGAGATCAACATGGCGGTTATGAATATAACTCTGCGCCTCAGGAAGGCCTATACTCAATAAATCCCTGAGAGACTCCACCGGTACCTTGTCATACTTGGGCACCGCAATCACCCCCGTCAATGGCATATCCAGGATAGCCGCCATCTCCTATACAGTGAGGACCATCTCATTAAGTGAAAAGTTGAACAGATGAGTCGAAGGATCCCAAAAACGTGCAACTCCCTTTAAAAAGTCCCAATCCGGTTTTAGGTTCTTCAAGGTGAAAAGAATCTTAAAACCGAACATCTCTATGAATCTTCCTTGACGAGCCTTGTAAAACGAGCGAAAGAACATTGCTAGGTCATTCTTGTAGCACTCCACTAATTCCGAGTCCAAGGAGAACTCATCAACAATTATTAATAAAGGGACGGACTTGCTTGGGGCAATTGGGAGAAAAACGTTGAGAATTTTACTTCAAAAGAAAAGTTCCCAGAACTGATCTAAGGCTGCATGGTATTCTAGGATGGACTAGAGGTGTTTATATACAAGTTCAGACACCAAATCCTTGAGGAAAAAGGAGAAACAGCCGTAGACTCAAAGGATGACTCGTACGAGACATCGATGTCTCGTACGAGGCGTCTCCCAATTCAGATGACAGAAACTCTGCTCAAATCTCAGGTTTCCCAATGAGTCAAAACATTCCTCAAACACCTCAGAAATGCACTCGAAACAGTTCATACATCACACACAAATGACCCAACACGAATCCATCTCATAAAAATACCCCTCGGTTGGCCAACCGGATGTGAATCAATTCATTACACAGTCAGAAATAAAAACTAAAATTAACAAAAGTATTGTGTGTTAGAGTTAGGAGTTAACTGTTGCATAGGTACAAACCAAAGAAAGAGAAATTGTCTTCGCCTACGCTGAGGCAATAAATACATCATCAACAAAAGAGGGGACAAAGGGGATCCTATCCACCCGGGCATCAAAAGGAAGGAGACGTCGCCACCGCCACGTGATCATTCATCGGTCTGAGGTCTCTTCCCACAAGAAGCCGACTCTGCTGTCTGGCGAGCCAATCGGCCTAAGAGTCTGACGGTCTCTCTCTTTACCCTCTTGGCATAGGCCATGAACTGGGCAAGCCATTCTGTGACCTCTCTATACTCAGCAATAGGCACCTGTTGAGAAGAAACAAGTAGGGATGTCAAAAATCTTCAGATAAATGATAAACGGAAAAATGAAATGATGGAATGACGGAAATGATGGAAGAAAGGTCATAAACCATACCATGGTCGCGTCAGCAGGAGGTACGAGTCCCTCAGGCATATCATAATCGGGGGAAGGTCCTCGGTGCTCTCTATTCCCTCATCCATGCTTTAGGTAAATGAAGCCAGTCCGAGCTGCGGATGGAAAGGGACATGAACAACTCCCCGGGCCTGAGCCTGGTCACCCTCCTGAATCAATCGAGGCATGAGACGAGTAAGAAAGTCCTGATAATCAGCCTCAAGATGCATGTGGTCAAAGGTGTCCTGATCGATAATAAGCTCCTCTCTCTCCTCATCCTCAAAAGTATGAGAGCTAAGCATATAAGCCGGTGGATCCAGAGGGACGGTGAGATCAAGCCTACCACCATTATGCTGACGAGAGACTCGTTCTCCCATGTAAAAACATCCCCCACCGAGGCCAATCATCAGTAATCTCATACCAGAATACCCATAAGCCTGATGAATCTCTAAACTCCTCCAAGGGAAGAGAGCAGTGTGAACATCAGGAACAACGGTCTGCTCATCAAGGTACCGCCTCATCTCCTTTATAGGCAAGTCTGCCCCCTCATTCTGCTCATCATGGGTATCCCAGTTGGCCCTACGCCACCTCAATGTGTCCGGAAATATGGCAGCATTATCCCGGAGTTTAAAACTGAAGAGTCTCAACATAGTGTAACCCAAAGCTTGCAAATGGGAGAGACACACAAAAATGTCAACATATAATGGCTAAGTGAGAATGCTACCAAGACTGAAACTAAACTGGGGCTGAAATAAAAAGAGGAATGCAGTGGAGAATGAGTATCATACCTCCCAAGCATGGCTGTAGCCACCCAAGCCAGCATTCGCCCGATCCCGCGAACTCTCATCCATAGCCACGTAACAGTGAGTCAAGCCGGCTAGACCCCAACTAGAATCGGTCACATGCTGAATGTCCCTCAAAACGATCAAAAGAGTAAACAAGGCAGTCAACGCATGATTAGCAAAAAATCATTTCAGAGAAAGCCCACCACAGAAAACCACGGACAGCTACAATACGGGTGCCGAGATGACCCATCTGACCGACATTGGCAGCAGCTTAAGCATCCACCTTATCCCTCAAGGCTTTGAGAGGGATGCCCCTGCCTGAGGTACGCACTGTGAAGCCCAACAGCCGCCTCATGTCATCACTACTAGGGAGGAAGTCAGGATTCACCTCGATCGGCTAACCGGTGATAGAGAGCCCGGTGATAGCATGAAAATTAGTAGGGGTCATGGTAAACTCACCCCACCACATATGCATATTATGGGTGCTATCCCACCAGTGCTCCCTGATGACCTAGAGCACATGGGTGTTTCTCCTCTTACCCACCAAGCCATTAAAGAAAGGCCTGAGTCCCATATTCTCAATCTCGTCTTTCAACTCCGCATCTAGAGTTGCCCACCTCTCGGCAACTGCCCGCATACTGCCCCTGCAGTTGTTAATCACTCTGAATGACTGCAAGCAACAAAGACAAAAGAGACAGATGTCAGAAAAGTGGTAAAATCCTCATTTAAGCATTTTACCCGAAAAATCGCAGAATTGCCTAGAACAACAGTTGAAATCATGTACTACTATACTACAATGATTTTCAACATCAACAAGGGAAAAATCCCATCAAAAGATCAGCCATGCATGATAAACCCTAGCAGCGATGATTCCAGGCAAAAATTGACAAAAGTCAAATTACGAAGGCACCCAATTGAGACATGCAACAGCGAAATTGACATGGAAACTCAGTCAAAGGAAGAAATCCTTACCCGCCTGGTCCGAACGTCGTGAGAAACGTGGTCTTTAGGGAACGGGCACAACTTATCCGTCTCCCACCTCTTCTCCTTTATGTGCCTACCAAAGAGGTGTTCTTTGTGGGATTGATTAGCACTGGCCATCAGAAAGGGTTGGGAATCACTAGAGCTTGGTGAAAATGATGATTTTTTAGAAAGAAAATCACCTAAGGTTGAGAACTCTCGTAAATGAAATAAGAAAAGTGATTTGAAAATCCACTTTCAGCGCCTGATATGCGCCTGTTCTACGTAAAACCAGTGATGACTCGTATGAGGCATATATCCCTCGTACGAGGTATCCTCAGAAAAATCTCAAAAAACCCTGTTTCCTTGGGAAATTCTAGAAAAGTCATGCTTTTAACAGAAATTCCAGAAAAGCCCTGTTTTTTAAAAGTAAGGTCAGAAAAAGCCATGCTTTTGACTGAAAAGTTGAATCTGAACCCCATTCAAGATGGAACATTGAGTCGTCAACAAAGTAATATTTTTAAAATTGGAACAAGAAAAGTTGTTTCTCAGTACGAATCTATTCTCACCGCACATCCAAGATCATGGGTGTGTAACAAAATCTGCATCAGCAAACTCTAAATCCAACGACTGTCATCAAGACATATGTTAATGGCACAGGATTTACAACCGGGTATCCCACGAATGTTATCAAGATGTAAGTTAATGACACAGGATCCCTCCATTTAGAGTCCCATAATTACCATCGAGACGTATGTCAATGGCAGAGGATTCATTTTTCTAACGAAAAGGAAGTCGCGTTGGAAGGAAAAGACAGGTCCGAGTAATTGGTGTCTCCACATTCAGTGATCCCATAATTGTTATCAAGGCGTATGCTAACAACATAGGATTCACACCCCTCAGATTCCCGTAATTGTCATCAAGGTGTATGCTAAAGACATAGGATTCATATTTTCAACAGAAAGGAAGTCGCGTTGGAAGGAGAAGACAGGTCCAAGTAATTGGTGTCTCCAAAACCTGGAATCCCATAATTGTTATCAAGGTGTATGCTAATAACATAGGATTCACCCCAGAACTGAAGATGGGTCGTCATCAACAACAGGGTATATTCAGAATTGGAGTCAAATAGATTGATTCCTCAGTATGGATTGCAACTGGAGATGGTTCGTCATCAACAAAAAGGAGTTGTAGATACCCCGGGGAACCACGGCTTGGCTAGAGCGGTGAATTATCCTAGGATGTCTAACTTGTTTTAGATTGTTTAGAGTCGCCACCTATGTTTTTAAAGGAACATAAGAAAAACCTAGAAATAGCCTAATTTATGTACAAAACCAGAGATTCGGGAGAGAAGGGTTCGGGGTTAGGTGACGGAGTGGGAAGTACTTAAACACCCACTCCGCCCCGCTTATGCGGGTCTTGCTACTATTGGTGTTCTAATGCTAAATGTCCTTCAATTTATTAACAATGCTAACAATTATAATGTAAAGAAAAAAGGGGAAAAGAATGATTTTATTAATTTAATGCTAAATAATTACATATTGGACTAGTGCTAAATGGTTACATTAAGAAATGAAATATAAATTAAATGAAGTTTGGAATGTCGGGATGTAACCTTGGCCAAACTTCAATAGTGAAGTGGCCTTTTGGTTGTATCCCTTTTTATGGATATTGCATACTAGTAAGACTAGACAAATAAAATAAGAGAAGAAAAGAGATGTTGTACCTTAGGAAAGAGGACTTCAAACTTGGACTTGAAAATGGTGTTGTTGTAGAGAAAATGTTGTGCAAACACTTTGTGTAGTGTTTTGTAGAGAAGGATTGTTGAGATGATTTGTGTAGAGTTTTTGTTCAAGTCTCAAAATTGGGTCCTTTTCTAAGGTAGAAGATGGTGGTTTTTATAGGTGAAAAAGAGAGGGAAATGATGGAGGGAAATTGGTCATCCATGTGAAATGGAATTGACCAATCAAAAATAAGATAAATAAAATAATAAATAAAAGAAATAAAAGAAAATCAAATAAAATAAAAAGGAAATATTTTGTTTTAATGAAAAGGCTAGAAGTGTGGGATTGGGAGTTAATGAGAAAAGGGGGGATGAATGTGAATGTAAAAAGATGGTTTTTGTGATCAAGAAAAGATGTTTGTAAATAAGAAAAGGGAGGGAAATAAGGTGCAATCCGTTACTGCCATATCGGACAGCGCGCGAGTCCCGCCTTTGGGACGGGAGGCGCGCGCGGCCCGTTAGCAGTGCCGGAAGCGCGCGATCCTAAAAATGACAGAAAGATAGAAATGACTCTAAAATTAATTTTGTTATGCAATTCAGTCCAAAACTAACGGAATCAGTTAGGAACTTAACCGAAGTAACAGAAATCAATGAAAATAAGTTAAATAAAAATACTTTGTATGCAATCGGGGTGAGAGGTCCAAGGCGGGGTGTCTACAGAGCCCCTCGGTGGCATGGATTGCGAGGCAAAACGCGTCGACGAAAGAAAGACAACCGCCGAGGACATCGACAAGAGAAAACAAAGACTCGATAAAGCAGGAATTGAAATTACAAAGGATAGAAATTCGCTCCCTGAGTGAGCAACTTTTGCTGATGGAAGATGTATGGTGATTTGATCGGTCCACCATGGACCAAAATTGGTGCGCGGTGCGGCATATTCTGATGCGCTGTGCGGCGGTATGGTGATTTGAGCGGTCCACCATGGACCAAAATTGGTGCGCGGTGCGGCATATTCTGATGCGCTGTGCGGCGGTATGGTGATTTGAGCGGTCCACCATGGACCAAAATTGGTGCGCGGTGCGGCATATTCTGATGCGCGGTGCGGCATATTCTGATGCGCTGTGCGGCACTTGTTGATTCTGGTGCGCGGTGCGGCAACTGGTGCTCTGTCCGACACCTGTTATGTGTATGCTTTGCAGATATACGTGCTTGTGTGAGATGTGAAAATAGGAATTGCGAGAGAAAATTGTGATTGTGGTGTGATATGATCTTGAAAGTACCTTTGTAATGAGAGAGAAGTAAGAATGTAAAAAGTGATCTTGTGTGCGGTGTGATTTTGAGGAAAACGTCGGATGTATTCATACCTTCACTTACCATTGCCGCTTGAGTGGAGATGGATTCTTGATGTCCGCGGAGGATGCTTTGATGGAGAATGTCCATTCTTTAGATGTTGATGAGAGAATGCCTTTGATGTTGGGTTGGCGAGATGGTATTCTGGATGATGGGTTGGTCGTGCCAAAAGGCTGCCTACGTATCCCTTTAAGAGAATCAGACCAGCGTAGTTCAAGGATGATGGAGAACGCTGAAGGAGAGGCTAGGAGCAAAGCAAAGTAAAGCACATACTTTTGCACATAGAAGGAGAAAGAAAAAGAAAAATCTTCTTTTTTTTTTTTTTTTTTTTTAGATTAGAAAGGAAAGAATATGCACACATGAGAGGAAAGATTTTTTTTTTTTTTTTTTTTTTTTTTAGTTCGTGGGTGAACCATTTTAATCATTGTGTGCTTGTGAAGCCAACCCAAGATCAAGTCATGTTCAGTCGAAGTCCGGATTGCCTCGCTTGAATTCTGTTGTCGCCGGTGTGCCGAACGAAGATTTATGTCTAGCCCCAAGAGATTTGTCGATTATGGGGCTTCAAAAGGGCTTTTGATGCCGAGATGAGGGGTTGCTGATTGTAAAGCCCCTAGAATGCCTTTGATGCCAAATTTTGAGGGACTTGCATAGCTCCAAGATAAATCAGCTCTTGGCCCAGTCGAGTGAATCGCCCTTTGTTGTTGTAGTGAGCAATCCCCAAGAGGAGATCGTTGATGCAAGCTTCGAGAGATTGCAAAGCCCCAAGTGTCGTGGGCTTGTAGATGGCGGGATGTGAAGACCTTTCATTGTAAAGCCCAAATTATCTCGTGATTGGCTCGGCATTGAGAGCGGATGTACCGTTTGGTAGAATTCTTGATAGATATCTCCTTCTTGCTCTTGCTGGGGAGATGAATGGCCTCATTGTGGTTGATACCCAAATGGCTGAGGGCTTATGTCAAAGGATGCAGTAATGTCTTGCGGTGCCGTCGAGGTCGCGGAGGATAAGGTCTTGGCGTGATAAAGTCTCAAATGAGTATGCTTGCTTGACTCTTCTTGAGTTGAACTAATGACGGATCTTCGGATGCAACTAGTGCTGTGGCCCAACTTTATCTGAGCTGCACCTTGTGCTTTTGATCTTGGAGAAGGGGGTGCTGAATTGCAGAAACATTGGGATTGGCCGTGGCATTTCCCGCTATAACCCTGTTTTGATTGGAGTTTAGCATATTGAATCTTTTTCCTTTTCTCTAAGACTTCCTTCAAAATCTCGCTGTGAGTTCTAACAAAAATCATCAACTTCATTCATAACATCGGAGTCTTCTTTTAAAACCAAGAGGCCTTTGACTTGAAGTGTTGAGAGACCCTTGAATCTTGATTGTTCTCATGGAGCCATAAGACTACTCCACATCGCACTTGCTCGAGTATTGTTGCCCAAAAGACTGTCGGTCGCGAAGCCCTAATACTGCCCTTTGCTTGAATTACTGTAATGCCGTAGCCCAAAAGATTGTAGATTGCGAAGCCCTTGGAGACCTTCGGTGCCGAATTGAGGAAGCTTCCAATGTTGCACATGACTTGGTTGGGGATACTGCTGGGGAGTTAATTGCTCTTTGCCGAGGGAGCCTTTAAGACTTGACAGTAGCCCCTAGAGTGCCATCATTGATTGCGAGAAAGGTCCATCCTTGATTGGGGGAACGAGCACGGGCACACGTGACAAGAGGGCTTTTTGACATCCCTTTTGAGAGACTTTGAGGATAGTCTCACACATCTTTTTCGAGCATAGCCCCTAGGGCTTGTTGATTGTCAAAAGAAGCCATTGTTCTCGGGTCATATAGCCCCTAGGGCGTCACCATTTATTGAGCAAAGCAAGAGTGACTCATCCTCGTGCGAGGGAAAAAAAAAGCATGAGAGGACATGGCAAGAGCTACTCCATTTCTCAGGAGCCTTTCGGCGTACTTTAGAAGCACATACTTGAAGAAGCCTTGAAAACTGAGACACATGTTGTTGCTATTTGATACCCAAGCCAATTGACTAGCTAGGGATTATTTGTGCAACCTCGTGCCCTTTTATGATGGGCTTGTTCTCGGATGGGTCTTGGCTACCACGGGCTTCTTTTCATGAACCCAAAAATGCACACTGCTGGAGAATGATGCCCATAACCCAAAACAACCTTTGATGGTGCCATATCTTGTCGAGCCTTTTGCAATCCCAAAGTTGACTCGGTGGGGAATTGACTTGCTGAGGAGATTCAATGTAGAACTTGTCTTCTTTAGAGGCCGGGATCTCCATTTCTCTTTCCCTTCTCTCTCTCACTCTCTCATTTTTTTTTATGACGCACCCTGTTTTTTTGCCCTAGACCGCCCTTTCGGGTTTTCAATCTAGCGGGCATCTCTTTTAAGTCTTCATCATTTTTATTTTTATTTTTTTTATTTTTTTGACTTAATTGATGAGGAAGTGTGCATTGACTCTAGCTGAGGAGATAAGACATGTGATTTGCGGTGGAGACCTCTTGTCACTAAAGGTGAGTGACATTGACTTGACTAGGGAAGTGTCCCTAGTATTGACATGTATTTTTTATTGAATTGAATGACTCGCGAAGGCAAGTAAGTCAGAAGAGAGAAGAGAAGGAAAGCCCCAATTTTGATTGCAAGAAATTGGGAGTATGCAGAAAGAATAGAAGTCCCTAGACTCGACAAGGAGCGCGAAATGATTCCAAATCTAAGAAAGTTGTTCAATCTTTTTGGTGATTAATCATTGGCAAATGAATCGTACAAAGATGTCTTGACAAGTTCGAGATGAAGGCCGATCACCATAACGCGTAGGGCTAAACATATCTTCTTCTTGCATGAGACGGACCCGCAGGTTGCCTACGTTCCTCCAGTGTAGAGGCTCAGGTCACCGTAGTTCTTGTGAATTCTCCATTCTTCGGGATGGAATTGTTGCTTCGTCGTGTAGCTTCGTCCTCCTTTGGTGGATGGAATGATGTTGATCTTGATGTGAACTTCTTTGATTGAGGGGGATTTTTTTTTTATTTTTTTTTTTTGTGCTCTAACTTTTGCCTAGGTTGATTTGAAGAGTTCAACCTAGCGAGCATTTTTTTTTTTTTTTTTTTTTAATCCCCCCTTTGAAACATTGCTTGATTTTTCTCCATGGTTGTTGCTTCACCCTTGATGTCTTGGCTTGTCTTCGTCGTTGATGATGTTGCCTTCGTCACAATGTTTAGCCCCTAGGCGTTAAAGTGATGGCCTTCTTCTAAACTTGTTAGACATCTTTTCATCATTTTGCCGAGAATTAGATTGAACAACTTGGAAGAGTGTATGAGGTGAGGACGACTTTTATTTAATGAGAAGACTCGA
The DNA here is from genome assembly GCA_026119855.1 of Campanula takesimana. Taxonomy (NCBI): domain Eukaryota; kingdom Viridiplantae; phylum Streptophyta; class Magnoliopsida; order Asterales; family Campanulaceae; genus Campanula; species Campanula takesimana. The sequence continues at coordinate 172,661 of JAOWBW010001031.1, read as the reverse complement.
CACTTAACATGGGACGAGAGAAAACATTAATGCACACAAAAGGACTTTTGACTTTTTTTTTTTTTTTTTTTTTTTTTTTAATTCCTACTACTAGGTAGAGAAAGAGAAACGGAGATTGTTGTCGTCGTCCTCTTTGTGAAGCCCCATTTCAAAACCAAGCCACTTCTTTGATGAGTTGCTCTTCACCCACGGTAAATTCGCCGTTGTCGATCAAATCTTGGATGATGTTTCGGAGAAGGAAGCACCCTTCGGTAGTGTGGCCACTATGCTTGTGGTAGCCGCACCATTCACCATGAGCATGATTTTTCAGTATCGCCTTCGGCTTGTACCCCTCCAAAGGTTTGATCTTCCTCTTGCGCCCAAAACTTCAAATGCCTCAGCTTGGGTTACTCCTTGGAGAGGAGTGAAAACTCGGTTGTTGGTGGTACTTTGTAGCTTTTGAGGGTCGGGCCACTTGAGCATGCTTTATCATTGAACGTTGCTTTGCTGTCGTGAGCTCTTGCAAATGGGCTTTGAGTTCGGAAACCTCTTCCTTGTGAATTCTTCTTTCATAATCAAGACGGGCCTTGAGTTCGGAAACCTCTTCTTTGTGAATCCTCTTGTCGATATCGAAACGGGCTTGCCACAAATTGTCTTTACGGCGGGCATCCTCGACAATCCTATCCATTTGTTCCCCCATTGATTTCATTACGTTGAGTAACCCTTCGTTGGACACGAAATCATTTCCACCGTTGTGTTGTCGCCTAGTTAGAAGCCATTGGACCCTTGGAAGAGCACGGTTGATCTTAGATTGGCCCACAAACACCTTGGACTCCAACCTTGATTCACCAAGTACATTATACACAAATTCTCCCAACGAGAGTTCTAGTAACAAGACTCTACACAAATTGTTCTACAACAATTTCATTACAACAACAACACTTTCAAGTCAAGATTCCAAGTCCTCTTTCTCAAGGTACAACTCCATTTTCTTCCTTTGTTTTCTTCTTCTTGATGTATGCAATCCCCATTAATGGGACATGACCAACATGACTACTTCACATATTGAAGTTAGTTAAGGTTATCTCCCTACATTTTAATCTTAACTTTAATTCACCATGTTAATTTCTCTTCATCTCTTAATGTAATTCTTTAAACATTACTTGTTACATGTAATCTTTATCATTAAATAAATAAAAGAATTCTATTTTATTTCCCCTTTATTTCCCCCTTTTCTTCTCATCACAATTGTTAGCACATTTCTATTTAATTAATTGAAGGACATGTAAATATTAGAACACCAATAGTAGCAAGACCCGCGTAAGCGGGGCGGAGTGGGTGTTTAAGTATTTCCCATTCCGTCACCTATCCCCCGAACCCTTCTTTCCCGAATCTCTGGTTTTGTACATAAATTTCTAGGTTTTTCTTATGTTCCTTTAAAAACATAGGTGGCGACTCTAAACAATCTAAAACAAGTTAGACATCTTAGGATAATTCACCGCTCTAGCCAAGCCGTGGTTCCCCGGGGTATCTACAGTGGCGACTCCGCTGGGGACAATAGAGGGTTAAACTTGCGTTTTCATTTTTGGTGTTCTTTTATTCTGTTTTCTGGGCATTCTGGTAAAAAGGGTAGGAAGCGCGCGCCTCCGGCCTTCTTGGCCTAAAGCGCGCGAGTCCGACCCTTATTACCAGAATCGCCCGCCTCCTTTCTTGTCCTTCAATTCCATGTTTCTGTTCTAACAAATTCTGCAGGGGAAAGTTTTCTTAATTAAGGGTCAAGGCAATCCCTTGAACCCACTGATTTGCAGGTTCTCACCCAGAAGCGGGCGCCTCTGCCCTGCTTCCTCTCACGCGCGCGCTTCCGCATAGGCAACCCAATGCGCGCGCTTCTGGGCGCATTCCCGGAACAGAACAGTGCACAGAAACAGAACAGAATGACAGTGTGTGGGCACCGGGCCTGCATACAATTTCTTTTACTTTCTGTTTATTTTTATCGGTCATACGGGTGATTCGAAAGTTGTAAATTACGTGCTTATTTGTTTTTTTTATTTCCTTTGAAAAAAAAAATATATATATTTTGTCACTTGTTAGACCTCACACTACATGCACATATTCCTATCACTGCTCACTATCGAGTCGCACAAGTCCAACCCCAAACCCGTCGAGGCCCGTCCTAGAAAGTTTCAAGCTCCACTCGACCTTGGCTCTTTCGAAGCGGTAAACCTCAGCCCGTGGCGTAGTTCATGACTACATGCCGGGGGTGACCTTTGAGCCTCATATTTAAGCCGAGC